>OY744534.1:74883296-75005796 GCA_963556195.1 Sepiola atlantica
AAGTAGCTCGTAAGATTTTCGCAGTATTGTTGCTACTAAGCAAAACAGCAAAGAATTAGTCCCAAATGCATTCAAAAGAAAAATGAACAATGTGCGACAATACACCTTCTCGTCGGGTGGCACAACGATGAAAAGCATCCCCCCCCCCCAAACAAAAACCAAACAGTCAAAACACCGTTCACAAATTACCATTCCAAGCCACTGATAGTATGGGCATTCCACATCTATTCCATCAGAAGGAAAAGCAACATAAATATCTGTTTGGAATGCATGTGGTTGTGCGAGCCTTTTTTATATAGATATAGAAAGTGAGAGAGAGAGAGAGAGTTATCACAATGCAAGAAAGGGAAATATGTGGGCATTGAGAAGTAAGACAAAAACAAATTTTTTATTTTGTTTTGTTTTTATAGTAAATCTTACTTGATTAGTCAAGACTTCAACACAGTGATCTAATGTGTATGACCGTGTTCTATAATATATTTCGAGGAAAGACCTCTTCATCAAATGGGAGGTGTTTCAAATCTCTTGAAATCCATGTGAACCGGTAATATTGAGCTCGGGTTAAATTGCTTTGAATCAGAAAAATCGTGAGTTTGCAAAGCTAGTTCAATATAAAAAATAAAAAGACAAAATTCAAAATTAGCCTTTTTCTGCTTGCTATATCCCGCCCCCCCGCTCTTCCACTCCAACTACAGGTTAAATAGTATTATTGTCTGTGGTAATATTCCTTTTTCTTTATAATAGTTTATTCCAATCGTTTCATTCTTTCCTTTTTGTATTACCTTCAACTGTTTACAGGGAGAAAGAGTGAAAGAATGATGAAAGCTAGAGTAATAAACAACGTATAAAATAATAGGGAGTCAAACAACATAGAGTGAGAGAGAGTGAAAGTGATAGATAGATAGAAAGTTAGTAAGTTGGTCACTTGATGAGTTAATTGCAAATTATAGCTAATTAGAACAATTCAAATGGAAGTCTTTTTTTATTTTTTTAAACATAATCCCAAAACTGAGGAATATTTTAACATGTATTTTGTGTGGTTTAAATATATAGGGAAAAAAAGCCTAGCAATGCTATTGAAAAGAGAGCCCTATAACTTCTTTGTGGGGGATCATCTATCCATGTTATATATGTGGCATATAGTCCATAGTACTCCACTAACTTGAGCAGTTCTGCCTTCCCATTGCCAAATATATATGATCATCTGCAAAGCCATTCTGTTCTCAGAACCAGATCATTATTTTTCTTTCCTTAAGCCAGTCTTTTCAAAGATCATTATTGATGAGTGAAACTAGTATAGCAGGGTGCGTGGTCAATATTTACTCCTCTACGTCCACCGTGTTCTGTCTATGCCCATTCATATTAACAGGGTAACCTCGAGAAAGATGTGGCTTGTCACCACGCACAGAAAGTCATTCACTATAAAGAGGCTATATTTTGTGCATCACATAGTGGTGGGATGCATGTAGACCAGTTGAGTACAACCCTCTGGAGGCCAATTCGGAAAGGGTTGGGGTTAGCCTAACCATAACTCAGAAAGGAGTTGGGGTTAGCCTAACCGTAACTCGGAAAGGGTTGGGGTTAGCCTAACCGTAACTCGGAAAGGGTTGGGGTTAGCCTAACCGTAACTCGGAAAGGGTTGGGGTTAGCCTAACCATAACTCAGAAAGGAGTTGGGGTTAGCCTAACCGTAACTCGGAAAGGGTTGGGGTTAGCCTAACCGTAACTCGGAAAGGGTTGGGGTTAGCCTAACCGTAACTCGGAAAGGGTTGGGGTTAGCCTAACCGTAACTCGGAAAGGGTTGGGGTTAGCCTAACCGTAACTCGGAAAGGTACTACCCCTTTGCAATCCCTTTATTCCATAAAGCCCTAATCACATAACTTTTTCCCAGTACAATTTTATGAGGAATGCAATGGTGTTATTAGGTTTGTATTAGGACATTTTACAATAATATGGTTGAGTCTACATTCGCACCGGACATGCATAAACAGCAAAGACAGCATTTTGACTTTATTCGATTTATAGCAAAGCCCTGTAACAAGATTAAACACAAATTTTCTAGTCTATCCGAGCGCTTAACGAGGGGGGATAGAAGAAAGCAAATAGCACAACACCTCAACCCTAACCCTAACTCCTCCACCTGAAATGAATTCGGAAATTCAGAAAGAAATTATTCACTTTATAATAAAAAGTCAACAATTAGTGTTTTTTTTTCTTTAGGTCATCAAACATTATAATGATAATTTATGAATGAAAAATTAAATTACTAACGTAATTCTTATCATATAGTTATATATCTAAATAAATAGTGAATACGAACACTGACAAAACATTTTTTTTTACCTTATTTTATTATTTTTGACGAAGGATGCACACTAGTGTGTATGTAATATACATGGACGGGGGGAAGGGGGGGGGGCTTGAGCCCCCCACTTTTTGACTTGCCCCCCCCCCCCACTTTACGGTCATCAATAATAAAGTTATATATGTTTATAACTGTGCCGCTGGTCCTGATATATATATATATATATAGTGTGTGTAATATATATATATATATATATAGTGTGTGTAATATATATATATATAATGTGTGTGTGTGTGTGTATATATATATATATTCAAGCCCTCCGTTCAGTCTAGAGAGACTATGGATACCCCTATAAGGGGCTGGCTGCACGTGTAATTATGAAGCAAGGGTTGCGCAATCCATAACAACACCTCTGCTGCTTGATTCCAATGGCAAGCAATTCAAGACGACTGGAAACAATGCCGAGATAAACAGAGAACACATACAGCACCTGGTAGTCCCAAATGGTCACCCATTTAATACTGGCCAGGCTCGACGTCGCTTAACTTCGGTGATCTAACGGGAACCGGTGTGTCAACGTGATTGTACCGTGTGTGTGTGTGTATGTGTGTGTGTGTGTGTGTGTATATATATATATATATATATATATATATATATATATATATATATATATATAGTGTCAGGTTGTATATGAAAAGAAATCAAATAAAGTGCTCGATCATATAAGAGAGCTAATATAATTTATTTAGCGTCGGGCGTGTCTACAATCATTTCAGCTTGCCGATGATTCCACTGGGCACGGAGATTTACTAAAGATGTCTAAATCTGCCCTTTTGGATGAAACTGCGGTACATTGGTGAAATATGTAATATACAGTATCTAAATATATATATATATATATATATATATATATATATATATATATATATATATTGATTGAAATATTCTTGAAAATAAGCACATGGTGCAATTTAAATTAAGGAATCATTTATTTAATTTAATTTTTTTTTGCAAGCTTTCGTTGTAAATCAACTTTGTCAGGCGAGACTGTCTCATAGTTTTTTTTCTTTTCTCTTTCTTCCTCATTGTGATGGTATTAACCCCGAGGGGTAGAATCATGGTAGAGGCAGAAAAGCATGTCAAGTTCTTCTAAAAGACATTAGGACAAAGTTGTTTTACAACGAAAGCTTACAAAAAAAAAAAAAAATTAATTAAATAAATGATTTTTTCATTTAAATTGCACGATGTGTTGGCTTTCAAAAATATTTCAATTAGATACATTTTCATGCATGCCTCAAAGATGTTGTCACTTTCCTTATTCAAAAAGCGCCTATCTGCGCATAACATCGACCGGACTCTACTTATCCTAACGTCTTTTAGAAGAACTTGATGTGCTTTCTGCCTCTACTGTGATTCGACCCCTCGGGGTTAATACCATCAAAATGAGGAAGAAGAAGAAGAAAAGAAAAAACAAACTATAAGACAGTTTCGCCTGACAAAGTTGTTTTACAACGAAAGATTGAAAAAAAAAAAAATTGAATAAATGATTTTTTTCATTTAAATTGCACTATCTGTTGATTTTCAAAAATAATTCACTTAAATACATTTTCATGCATGCCTCAAGTTCCTTATATATATATATATATATATATATATATATATATATATATATATATCTATATATATATCTATATATATATATCTATATATATATATATATCTATATATATATATCTATATATATATATATATATATATATATATATCTATATATATATATATCTATATATATATATATATATATATCTATATATCTATATATCTATATCTATATCTATATATATATATATATATATATATCTATATATATATATATCTATATATATATATATATATATATATATATATAGGTGTCAAACAAAGGTTAGTCAGGTCTTTGTTTGAGAGAAGTCCGGCCACTTACCAAGATGGAGTAATAATAACAACAAATCCGATTGGGTAGTTAGTAAATACTACTTAGATAAAAAAAAAAGAAATCGCTAACAAAAAAATCTGCGCATGTAGCCTGATGATTTCTTGCAGGAATGAAACATGGATGCCTCTTTGTAGCTTACTTGTCATAGATATATTTTTAGACTACTACTACTATTAAGCTCTACTCAAGTATTGAGCACTGTTGAAATAAGTACTGAAAATATAGACACAATATATTATATCACCTTATAATATTATATGTATATACATGAAAAAAATAAAATTATATATATATATATATATATTTATATTAAATAATCATATATACATATATACGTTTATTTGTATGTCCATGTATGTAGAAATAGGTTTTTGATATATTTTATGAACGCTTGGCTGGCCAGCTATCTGCCTAGCTTACTCATCCACCCTGTTATTCTCCCAATCTGACTGATTGCTAGCCGGTTGCTTCCGAACTAAACCCAGGAATTGATTTATTAATGTCTGCAGTGACGATGTGACTGCTAATTCATTCGTTGATTTTTAACTTGAGAAAGCAACCGTGGCATCAGGATTCAAGTTTTACCTCGATGAGAAAATAATTTCTCTTTTGTAATTTTTTTTTTTTTTTTTTAAATTTTCAATTCCAGGCAAGATTTATGTAAAAGGTGTGATTTTCAAAATAGCCAAGCCGACCGGAACTAACATTGTATTGGCTGTTTACAAGTGACGCGGTTACGGCACAGTCATTGTGACATGTTCTTTCGACCTGGCGCATAAGTACATCGCTGCTAGATTTAATTATCGTGCAATGGATGGAGATGAAAGACTTTGCTCAGAGCTTTGAAAGAGAATGGAATGGAAGTATGTCACTCAAGTACAGATAACTCTATCGCGCAGCCGTATTTTTGAAAGGGCCAGAAGGTACGTCCATATCCGCCATAGTTTGGTACACACCAGGACAATTGTGGTGCATCTCCAGGCTCTTTTACACAATGGAACTATTACCTTTCAGTGCAAATGGACAATTCATACCAACGTGTTGGCACTTACCCGCCGGATCCTAATAGGTCTCGGATTATTTGAAATGCATTCATTCTGCAGGTCTACCTTGGAAACCGTTGTTATGGATCTCCGGATGGCCATAGGACCATTCTCTGTCATAACATCATGGTGTTGCATCATCAAAACAAAAAACAGTCTTTTCCTCTGGGGTTGGTACCATCGGCAAGAATTTCACCTGCCTGTGAACTTTAATTATTTCGGTACCAATCTTCCGATTCAACCAGCAGAATCCTTAACGCTCTCTATTCCAAACCAGCCGTCATCGCTCGTTGTCGCCAGTCCTTTAGACGAGGAAACTGTGATCGAAACTCGGACAGTCACTCAAAACTGGAAATACGTGATCCGCACAAGAACGATGTGGGTAGATTTCAGGATGGTGTACCAACGGGCAGATCTCTATGAGTGGCGATGTGTGCTTCAGATCCGGACCGTAATTGTCCAATGCCAGTGTGTGATCCGGACACGCAGTGTCTCGGTGCATCATGGTTATGTGGTTCAAACGAGAAACTTTGTGATTCGACGCCATCGCATGGTGCGTCTGCAAACGCTTGTTATGCAACAGCGATACCAGATATGTGCCCGGACTCGCGTGAGGCCGAGGATAGGATTATTGCCTGCGATGTGCGTTCTTGTGGATTGGGGTACCATTACCCATACACGTCGGGTTAGCCAACGTTTCCGCTGGATGGCATGTGAGCAAACATTCGACCTACACAGAAATTGCTCGATCAGAACTTGGGCCGTCATCTTCCAATGGAATGTTTTAGATCGGACAAGAATCATTCTCATGCTGGGACGCTACATTATGTTGAGACATACGCTAACGAGGAATTTAAGCCGCAATTTACTATACCGGATAACATGTACATTCTGTTCATGTCTCATACATTGTCGTAATACAATGTGTATTACACCAAAGTATACATGTACACCAGCTCACTATGCGTTTTTCTGTTTCCGACGGAGTTCTGGATACCAGTTTTTCACGGCCATGTTCGACTCCAGAATTTACGTCCAAGGGGCATCTATCTACATCTTTTTGCGATGTCTTGTGCAAATCAGAAATTGCAATGCTTTGTCTTTCTACAGAATGTCAATGGGGAGGTTTGATGTATGGCTTTTCACCTGGCTAGAAAGTGTGAGACTTGTTGTTGATTGGAGGTGTGTCATTGAGCCAACAGGTGTCCGAATCCGTTGGGTGTGCTGGATGTGTTCACTGACAGCGGAAACGGTTCAACACATCTGAAATGACATCAACTTACCTGGGGTTTTTTTTTTGGGGGGGGGGGTTGCTTATTTTTGGAAATTGGTGTTTTCTCAATTTGGTTTATATGCATAAAACTTTTAAATAATCTATAAATTGTTTGGACCAATTATATGTCAGGCACCGCAGAATCAGTAACCACCGAAAGGACATATTTGGCTTGATACCGTTTTTTTAAAAATTATTTTTAATTTTTTGCTTCCGGTTGAATTATAAACATCACATTTGCCATCGCAGATTTTTTTTTTTACAAAACAACACTTTTTGTAAACTTTAGAGCTTTATAAAAAAAATACATTTTTAATTAAAAAAAGTTACAAACTTTTTATTAAAAGAAAATGTATAAAAAAAACGAAACAAATTTATTTAATTAGTTTCAATTTGCTTCGTTTGTTTATACATTTTGTTTAGTAAAATGTTTGTAACTTTTTATTTTAAAATTTTTTTTTATATATTAATCTCTGAAATTTACAACACACAATGTTTTATAAATCCAATCTACAAAGGCAAGCATGCGCGCGTTAATTATTTTGTTTATAATTCAACCATAAGTAAAAGAAACCGGTGTTAAGCCAAAATGTGTCCTTTTGGTCGTTTCTGATTTTGGAGTGCCTCAAGTATAATTGAGCCAATTGTTTCTATTTTAGAGATAAATGAGGCGATCACTGTTTACATTAATCTTATTTATGTAATTGCTATTTGCATTGTTTCTGAATGTCATATATACAAAATAAATAAATAAATATATATATATATATATATATAATCCAGATCAGTGAATATAATGCATCTACATATATATAAATGTGTGTGTGTGTATATATATATATATATATATATATATAAAAGAATAAGTCAGTATAATGTATGTGTAAAAATAAATGTGTATATATATACACATGTGTTTATAAATATATATGTATGTATGTATATGTGTTTATAGTCACACATCTGTGTATATGCATATACATATGGACACATGTGTCTATGTACACACACACGCACACACATATATATATATATATATATATGACTGCCATTGATATTCGAATATACATAGTGACACATTTGTGTGTCTATATACACACACACACACACACACACACATATATATATATATATATATATATATATATATATATATCTATATGACTGCCACTGATATTCGAGTATTGTCAGCACCAATTATATATACAGTGAGTGTATCTTTATAATATTACCAATCAATTACACACTCTGATATTCATATAACAAGTATGCCTACTCATTGCTGACAGTTTAATTATTCTGGGGTATCCTCATGTGACGTTTGAAGACTCCAACTAAAGTACATTCTCTTTAACATACTCTGGACGTAGAAACATCACCTCCAACCATAGTGAAAAGAACTCCCATGCATGTGTGATTTCTTTTGTAACTATTAAGATCAGCATTATATATATATATATATATATATATATATATATATATAAGCTTTCGTGTTTTTTTTTCGAATTTTGCGTTCGAATGTGTAAAAGTGTTCAGGATTTTTTAAATACATTTCTTTTCATTGGATGATCCCTGAAACTGCAATAAAGTGTTACACTAAGTCACGTTTATCATTTAGTATTGTTATACACATGTCTATGTGTTGATATATAGATACACGTGTGGATATTCCTTATTAAACAGAAATCGCTACCTTTTATATATATATATATATATGTGTGTGTGTGTGTCATTTATTTGTTTATTTCATTTGCGATACTTAAACAAATAAATTACATCTACAAAAGCGATACATTCCATCCACTAGTGGGGTTAGGATCAGTGGTAGAGCGTCTGACTTTAATTTCTGGGGTTCCAGTTTCGAATCTTGATAGGTTCACCCACGCTGATAAGTCATAAGACTATGAAACATGTGTCCGTGGATGATTATTATTATTATTATATATATATATATATATATATATATATATATATATATATATATATATATATATATATATAATAATCCAGGTAAACATCGACAGAATAGTAATCCAAAGAATTTCAACCGGGTTTTATAAAAAGTTCTTAATATCAAATAGAGCTTTTATATATGATTATTTTTATTTACACAGACATGTACAAAATCTGCGACACTGGCATGTCGATGTTATCGATCAACAGTTATTATAAACTGATATCTCATCAGGCAGAGTTAGAATCCGATCTTAACCTTAGATCATATTTGGAAAGAGTTTGTACATGTCTGTGTAAATAAAAATAATCATATATATATATATATATATATATATATATATATATATATATATATATATATATATGATTATTTTTATTTACACAGACAGGTTTTTTGGGGGTTTTTTTTCTCCATTTCATTCTTACCAAATATGATCTAAGGTTAAGATCAGATTCTAACTCTGCCTAATGAGATCTCAGTTTATAATAACTGTTGATCGATAACATCGACATGCCAGTGTCGCAGATTTTGTACATGTCTGTGTAAACAAAAATATGTAAAGGATTCACTCTTAAAACGATCACTTTGAATTGAATTCGTGAACACAGCTGTTAGGTCTAAGGGGTCGTAATGTGGGCTATATTTAGTTTAATTGGGTAATGCAACGAGGGGTGAAAAGTCTGTGGAAGCCTGTCGTGAAAATTCAGATACTTACGATTTTTTTGTTAAATGTTAAAAATAGGTATTAGACATCAATTAATAAATATTCCCAACTTTCAGTATCTTTGGAGTATTTAAAAGGATTTTTAGGGGCCATAATATGGGCACAGGCTCCCAGTTTACAATTCAAATATATTTGCATTGAGTGTAATTCATCGTCATTAGACACCAATTAAGCAAGATTCCCTGAATTTTAATTTCTTCTTAAGATGTGGTCTTTGATTTTGCAACCAGATTCAGCAGTTATTCGTTCATGATGCTGAGAACGGTTTTACATACTTCACTGATCATCCTTTTCTTTTGATGTTACGCAGATGAAACTAAAAGGTGTAATTGTTTTCTAATTAGACTTTGATCTTCATCTTTTATATATGTGCGTTCACCGTTTTTCATCCTGTGTCTGCAAATGATGAATGATGGTTATTTGAGAACATACTTGTAGTCATTAGAATAAAGTAAATTATACGACAAAGACGAACAGACTTAGATCATACGGCCTTCATTATGGAATCAGTTATTCCTTCTTTTGTATTATTTTTAACTAGCAAACATGTTTTAAAAAGAGAATATTTGGACTAAATATAGATTCGACACCCCGATTATGTTAGCAGATGAAAAGAACAACTGTATGATGGCACCAGAATCTGATGTCATTCAAACACTATGCGTTTACATACATAAACAAAACACATATTTTAAAATTGACTTTATCTCAGAATAACATGTATCCATTAATAAAAATCCCAAACAATGAATGGGACTATGATGTCAGTGAGGTCCATTATGTAGGCAAAATCCATGTGTCTATCACCTTGACCGTAGATGTCTATGACTCGGATGCAATGGACTCCCACTAAAAAAAACAACCTATTCGATGTTTCAATTGGATGACAAGCGATTAATTTCACATTCAATTTTGGTTAACACACACACACACTAATATATATATATATATATATATATATATATATATATATATATATGCAGGATTGAACAGAGCAGAAAGGGAAAAGATTACGAAATACCAAGGTCTTATGTACGACATGAAAAGAAACTGAACTCTTAGGAAGATCTCTATCATACCAGTAATTATAGGAGCAACAGAACTAATGAAAAAGAATTTCAAAAGCTATCTGGCGAGTATACCCGGTGAACCGAGTGCAAGAGAAATACAAACAATTGCACTTAAAGGGGCGGTTAGAATCTTAAAAAGATCTCTAGGCTGGAGTGTCTGAAATAGCCGGTGAATGTCTGGCATCCGGTAGGATGCCCAATCTCCAGCAAAAACAGAAGGATAAGAAAAATAAAAAAAAAGATATATATATATAAATATATATGAAAGAGAGAGAGAGAGAGAGAGAGAGAGATTTTTTTCCCTCACTTAGAAGCCTCCTGTTAATTTGAATAAATTTGTAAGTTTAGAAAAGCCAGAAACAACACAGAAATATATTTTTTATATAAACATTCATTTATTCAAAAATACTTAAAAATAGTGATTTTTCGATTGCAAAACAATCCTCATCAGAAACATTTTTAGTTTTTTTAGTTTTTTTTTTTCTTTTCATCTTTTTTTTTTGTTGTTCTTATGTGCTCTCGACATTTTGCTGGAGAGGTTGTAAAGTTCGTGTGATCTTAACGGCGAGAACTTGAAAAAATATATATATTTGAATTACCTACTAGACACCTGCCTCGAGTATCTTCGATCTCTCTGTACAAGGGTTTGTCAGGACACCCTGACATGAAGATACTTCAAGTAAACCCTGACCAAATATTCAAAATAACATAGTATTCAAAGCCCAAATAAGATCCCTTCGACACGGCTATACACTGGCTCATACAAGGAATGGTGCACCTTCTCCAAGTAATGTTACCTCAAGTAACAGCACTTCGCTGGATACTCCACCAGACTAGATGAATTCTTGTCCTGGAATCCTGTAAGACCAAGCGACCACAAGAAATATATACTATAACATAATCAACTGGTCAATTGGGGAGCGGAAAATTAATGTTCTTCACTTCTTTACTAACTCACCGTTTGAGACGTATAGAGATTAAGTGTTAGTTCCAGGAAGGAGACCCTTGATTTCTGAGAACTTGTTTATCTTTACAAGGGTTTGTCAGGACAACCTGATATGAGGTAAAGGAGAACTTTCATGGAACATTTGAATATATATGTATCTTATATAGAGATCAAGTGTTATCCCCTGGAAGGGGCCCCTTGATTTTTGAAAACTTCAACTGAATTAAAATGAAACAAGAGAGAGAACATATATATATATAATTAAAAATATTTAATTATTATTCACATACGTGTACGTTTCATCCTAACGGAATCTTCAGTGTGGAGATAACTGTTCAAACCGGTCGCATGATTCGAACCCTGGAACACGAGTCACCTTTAACTCAATACTGGATGGGTGACCATTTACGAATACCAGTCGCTATATATGGAGACCGAGCTATGGACAAATAGCGTCGCCAACCCGCAGTGCCTAGCGTGGCGATTATGGCAAAACACTCTGAATGACAGTCACCAACAAGGTGGATGGAAACAAGGGAGGTGTTCCTCCTCCAGGAGTGATCAAAAACCCTGATTGTGATGAGATATACTACCTGTCCCTGCCCAGCGTTGCCCTGGATTAAGCAGTATATTAAACGTATGCATCCTCCAGATACAAATATTAAATACTTTGTGAATGCGTATGAAAGCATTAATCATTTCTTTATTTTTGAAACCTTTCTGGTAAAATATATGGATGTTTAATGTGAGTCTTAAAGACAGGCTTAGATCTGATGACATCAGAGGAATATTAAATCTGGACAGTATAGGGATATGTGTGCAGAACAGGGAATTTTATTGGCTTGGTCAATTTATAAAAGCCGTCCAACACATGGCACTGGCAGCATGTAAAATAGACATTAAACCGACGACAAAGATGAAGATGAAGAAGAAGAAGAAGAAGAAGAAGAAGAAGAAGAAATATTCTTCAACCAGCAAATTTACTAATAAAAGTTTACCAAACTTCTGCCATTACTAACTTAAATGCGAGTTGTGGAGCGGAGCGTTGTCCTGCAAGAGGAGGATACCTTTGCTGATCTTGCCCCGCCTCTTGATTTTGATAGCTTCTCTTAATTTAATCAAAAGTGAAGCGTAATAGGCTCCTGTAATTGTGGTACCCTTTGCCAGAAAATCTGTCATTACTATTCCGTCCTGGTTCCAGAAGACTGTGAGCATGACCAGCGGAGGGATGCACCTTTGCCTTCTTTGGAGGTGGTGAGTCCAAGTGCTTCCACTGCATTGACTGGACTTTGGACTCTGGATTATAGTGATGGATATAAATTTGATCCTGTGCAATCAGTCTTTTGAAAAACTTTAATAACAGTATGATGAATGGAAGTAAAACCTGGCCAATGAGGATTGAGGATATGTGTTGCATGAAGAGAAATGATATGATGGATGTGTAAAGTGAGTCTTCAAGACAGTCTTAGATCTGATGACCTCAGAGGAAGATTAAATCTGGACAGTATAGGGATATGTGTGCAGATCAGGAGGCTTTGTTGGTTTAGTCACATTGAAAGAATTGATAAGAGTTCTTAAGTTAGTAGATGTAGAACAGTTGAGGTAGCAGGGTCACTTGGCAGGGGAGGAAGTGATAAGGATGGATTTGAGAAAAAGAGCGATAAATAAAGATCTGGCTAGATATAGGGTAGTTTGGAAGTCATTTTCTAAAAGCCGTCCAACACATGCCAGCATGTAAAACATGTTTAACTGAATATGATGATGATCATCATCATCATAGTTCAAATTAAACCGAATATGATGATGATGATAGTTCAAATTAAACCGAATATGGTGGTGATGATGATGATGGTGATGCTGATGATGATGATGATAGTTCAAATTAAACCGAATATGATGATGATGATGATGATGATGATAGTTCAAATTAAACCGAATATGATGATGATGATGATGATGATGATGATGATAGTTCAAATTAAACCGAATATGGTGGTGATGATGATGATGCTGATGCTGATGATGATGATAGTTCAAATTAAACCGAATATGATGATGATGATGATGATGATGATGGTGATGGTGATAGTTCAAATTAAACCGAATATGATGATGATGATTATTTATAATATAGGATAGTTTTCAGTAGCATCATCCTGCATTTAAACAATGATTGATTCAGTAGGTTACATGTTTTATCACAATAAGATTCATCCTCCCTTTGAATAGTTGAGGTTGGGTTAGGGTCTCTCTCTTTTGAAGAAGGTGCGAAAAAGAATTTCTAACCTAAACGGTCCCACACTGTCTGCCAAGCTCCATCCCCTGTCGCATTGCCACGGTGTTGCATCCCTCTGCTTGTTTTACAAATACTTCCTCGGAATATTCTCCAATGAACTTATTGCACTTGCACCCCCTCAACGAAAATACGTTCGAATCACTCGACTTGCAGCAAAATCCCACCCCGTAGAGGTCTGTAAATGCCGGAAGATTTCTTACTCTGATAGCTTCTTTCCTCAGACTGCTTGCCTTTGGAATTCCCTTCTTGCTCCCCGTTACCCCGGCCGTACCAACATGCAGAAATTTAAATGTAATGCCCAACTCCCCATCCAGGTTGCCTCCTCCCTGTAAAAATGTCCCCTATCATTGTAGCCCTTTTGCTCTAGTGGCAATATGCTTTGCAGTGAACCAAAGTAAAAAAAATAAAAAAAGTAGATAAAAATAAAAATGTATGCCTTTTTGATTTGATGTCAGAATTAAAAACTGTTGTTTTTTTTAAATATTTTGATAATTTATTTATTGTCATTAAAAAGCAGTTGTGTATTTTTATGATTGTTTTGTTGTATTTTTTATTGGTATATGTAAGATATGTGTATATAAGATGACAATATGAAGACGAGAACTTAATTGGTGTGTATATATATATATATATATATATATATATATATAAATATTCAACAATACGGTGACAATATGGAGACGAGCTTAAGTTATTGCTAGAAAATTTCCACTTTTTTTCAGATTGATTAAACAGAATGACACTAAAAATATATGAATATTAAATGTTTATAATGAACCATGATACCTTCAGACTCTGTGATTATTACTTGCATGGTTACGTCTATGTGTAGCTAGAACTGAATTATGTCATACAACATCCTCCAAATTCACTTTTTTTCTTTTCTGTTTTGTACAATGTTAAAAATGTTTAAGAATTTTTTAGAT
Source organism: Sepiola atlantica (assembly GCA_963556195.1). Classification (NCBI taxonomy): domain Eukaryota; kingdom Metazoa; phylum Mollusca; class Cephalopoda; order Sepiida; family Sepiolidae; genus Sepiola; species Sepiola atlantica. Next base: position 74,897,814 of record OY744534.1, read on the forward strand.
GAGGATTGATAATTTGGATTATTTGGAGTACTGTTTTCATCTTGAATGTTATTCTCACAACGTTTCGGCCGATGTAACCTCAGATTTTCGTCAGGTACGTCTTATCGAACTCAAGAATCTGTATGGAATTTCAAACTTTTTTTTTTTTTATGGAAATCACTCCAGACAAGGCATGAAGCCACTTGATGTAAAGAGCTAAAAAAAAAACAAGAAGCTATTTAAAGGTCAAAAACTAGCCAACGATAAATGTTAGATGAATAGATTTCGACCAAAAAACAAAAAAAACAGCAATTCTTCCCCCTTTGTCAGAAACATCGCTCATGGAAAGGACGAGATAAGGGAAGCAAGAGTAACGAGGCTGCCGAAAGTAAACCCAAGGTTCACTTCAAACTAAACCCCTTATTTAATCCGTTCTTGTTCCTTCAGCCATACGAATTTTAGTCGCCTTTAAATGAATTTATTTAAGGTTTTTACAAAATTTATACCAGATCACATTGGAACAGTCCATCGTTCTGCAATAATGCATATTTTATCACGTTTCAGTAAATCGTTCTGTTTTCATGTATTTAACAACAGGATCAGAATTATATAAGAACTGTTCAAAATTCATTCTAAGCCGATATGTCCATAATGAGTTCTAATCTTATTAGGCGCTCCACATTTTTCTATACCTTGTGCCAGACTTACCCAAGAATGACACTTGTTTCCCCACATTTCACCTCATTTTGTATAACTCGAAAATAATCAGTGCAACACAAAACCGCAGGGCTGCTTCCCAGCTGACTACAACATTGTCGTTTTCAAGTCCAATGTAAACAAATTCTTGTTGAGCCGTCCTCTTAAATGATCAAATTCTGCCCAATTTCCACCATCATTATCAATCATCACGGTGGCGTCTCACCTGACACTCATTAACGCTTATCCTCGAGTGGCCTTTGGGCCTTGATAAGTGGTGACTCCTTAGCAAAAAAAAAAAAAAAAAAAAAAAAAAAAAAAAAAAAAATATTTATTAGTGGAGGTAGAAAAATATCTTGGCAACTGAATGTGCTGGCTAATAGTGCAATTCCTGGCATATCTTTCCTCGATGTTTCGCCGTCTTGTGTAATGAAATTGGATAAGAGAATCCAGTCTATCCACTTTTTTAACAAAAAATAATTTTATTATGTTTCGGAATTTTTTGAGATGCGGTTGGATAATTTGTATTATTTAAATTATTCAGACTACTGTTCTCATCTTGGATGTTATTCTTACAACGTTTCGGCCGATGTAACCTCTGAGCTTCTTCATCTTGTCGAACTCGGGAATCTGTACCGAATTTCGAATGGAACCTTTTATTTAATCCATAAGGGTAGCTTGTTCTCATTCTGTCAGCCATGACCGGGTAGATGGTTTAAGTAATTCTAAATTGTATTCTTTTTATCGCCCGCACTGAGGATCGAACCTTCAACCTCCAGAAGACTGTCACTTAGAACTGATGATTACTTTGAAATTCCATACAGATTCCTGAGTTCGACAAGACACACCTGAAGAAGGTCGGAGGTTACATCGTCCGAAACGTTGTGAGAATAACATCCTAGATGAGAAGAGTCGTCTATACAATCTAAATAGGACAAAGAATAATGCATTCTTGTATTCCGTAGAATGTTATCTTGTAAAGGGGCTCGGCATTGCCCAGGTGGAAGAAATAATATCACGGGAGAGTATTTATTTACTCCTCTCCAGGAGTTAGGCAGAGTATTTATTTACTCCTCTCCAGGAGTTAGGCACAAGGCCAGTTTTTATCTTACTCCCACAAGTAAGATGTGACCCAAGGTCGGGTCGGGAAAGTGGGGTTTAAAAATTGCTTGGGCAACCCCGTCGGCATTCCCCGGTAAGGGCGCCTCAGGCAGTAAGCAATAAACTTACTCCTCCCCAAAGAGGGGAGGCGATGCCTGGGAGGGTGGACCTCCTAGAACTGCACAGGACAGCCCCATAGACAGGCATAAATCAAGCCTCGAAGGCCAAGACAATACCAGTCTATGGGGTGCAGTATCCATCGGAACAGATACTACACTTTGATCTTAGCCAAAAGGCCAAGAAGGCAGAGTATATAATAGGAATTCTTTATATTTTTTTTGGACGGGGGGGGGGGGAAATTTTCATTATCATTTAACCTTTTTAACCTTTACTTTTTTTTTTTTTTAAATAACCTGTATAAAACATGGGAGTTTTTTTTTTTTGATTTGCTTAATTATCTCGTTTATATTTGACTAACATAGTTACCCGACGTTGCCCGGGGGCGTCGACAACTAATTAGAAGAGATAAAAAAAAAAAAAGTGTGTGGAACATCTTCTCCCTCTCTATACGAGGCCTGTCTAAAAAGTATCCGACCTTAGGCCAGAAAAAATTATTTCAAATACGCGACGACGAGGTTCGGACCCTAATCCCCATTCAAAGTAGGCCCCTTGTGCTTACGCGCACACTTAGCCCACCGATCCATCCACTGCCGGAAACACCTCTGGAAGTCTTCTTTTGAAATGGCGTTCATCTCCGCCGTCCCGTTATAATTTTCACCGGTCAAGCTCAGTATCGGATTATATTCTTTACTTGTTAACTTTTTCAATCAGTTTCTATATTTTTTAATTGTTTTTATTACTTTCATCATTCGTTCCATTCTGTCTTTTTTTATTACCCACTTAGCTTGGATTCTTTTCTTCTCCATTTAACACTTCAAAGTTTTAATATTTACATACGTACATTTTAAAGCATAAATATCTCATCGTATATATACACAAATATATGCCTAGAAAAAAATGCAGACATATCAATATCGACATACTTTGATCTTAAAACAATAAAAAGAGGATATATATATATATATATATATATATTATAAAATTGAAAATAGAAGCCTTTATCAATGCAAGATTAATTTTTTTTTTTTTTTTTACTTTAATCCTATTAATTTCGGAATAATTTTCCATCATCAGAGTTGACCAGTATTGTGTCATTGTTTTCAAAAAATAAAAATAAACAAACTTTTTCTGTTTTTTGATAAAATGTCTTTGTTATGGGTGTATCCGCGGCGATGTCGTTGGCGGTTATGAATTCAAATTCTGTTTGTAGAACGAAGAAAGCATTGGCATGCTCGAAGTTTAAGAAAATTGGTCGTTCATTCAAAAGCATTGAATGAACGACCCATTTTCTTATATATATATATATATATATATATATATATATATATATAAAGTGGCAAACTTTTAGGAAAGGTAAAACCTATTGTGAAAAGTATACAGCTCAATGTTTTTGCCATTCTTCAGACTAGTTTTGTTTTTCAACGGGCAATCTGGAATTTTGGCCTAGCCTTTAAATATTAATTTGCTGTCTTTTTGCCAGTTTAAACCTATTTTATGATTTTCGGCCCAGGAAGTCTTTTTTAAATGGCGTATATTTTCCACCTCGCGTTTTACTGAGCCTTGTTGCATCCACGAACATACCCTCTATTTGACCTTTTACCCTCTGGATTCTATCTAGATGTGGTTTTTGGAATTTAACTCTGAATCCTCTCATGTCATTTCTCGTGCCTTTTAACGACCTACCTATCTACGATTCACTTTCTCTGCTGGACTTTTTGACACCGGATTTTTTTGCAATCAGACATTTGCTTGCACTCGGGCAGAGTTTTGCCTTGTGTTTTTTTCCCCCACAATCTTTATTTTACTTTTTCAAATTTTAAATCTTGGTCTTTGCCAACTTATCTATCCCAGCGATTTCTTCTGATGATAAGATTTTGATCTTTGAAAAGCCTGGCTTAAGGAAAAATTTAATTTGAATAAATTGCTTTTTTGCGGAATATACCTTGCTCTGAGCAACTGAATTGAAAAAAGATTTGAATTTTGCTTTTCTAATTCCTTTTCATCCTTCTACATATATATATATATATATATATATATATATATATATATACTTTTTTTTTAATGTTTTCCAATACATTACAATGCCCAATGAACTAATCATTTTACTTGACTAAAATACAAGAAAATGATATAAAAGTAAACATAATCTTTTATTAATTTTTCATCCCTTAAAAATGATACATAAATTATTTTACCTCCAAAAATCCATGTTATATTAAACGAAAGTGGGCATTTACCATTTTAAACCCTCAGATCAGTTGAAATATGCGGCTGATCTAAAAGTTGACCTGGATTCAGTTTTGAATTGACGTACGAAATGGCTTGTTTCGTTTAATCCTGTTAAGACTTAGCTCGTGTCTTTCAATCATAGGTGTGCCCCTTTTCTTCCTGGGATTCGCATGGATGCCTCTGCTCTTGAAGAAAAATCGACTCTGAAACTTCTTGGTCTTTCTCTCTCATCAAATCTTGGAGTTCATACATTAGATCCATTGCTCTTTCTGCTTCTCGTAAAGTCGGTTCTCTCTATCGCTCCAAACACTTTCTCACACCTGAGGCTATTCTCTATCTCTACAAATCTACAATCAGAACATGTATGGCGTACTGTTGTCATATTTTGGCTGGTGAATCTCTGTCCCATTTGAGGGTTATTGATAAGGTGCAGAAACGTATCTGTAATTTGATTAGTCCCACCGTTTCTTCTTCTCTGCACCCTCTCTCTTACAGACATGATGCTGCTAGTCTCAGTCTTTTCTATAAATACTATTATAGCATGTGTTCTTCAGAACTATGTGATCTATTCTCTGCTTCTTTTGTTTCAGCTCGTTTGACTCGTTGGTCTAGTGGTCTCCATCAATTCGCTTTTTTGATACCTCATTGTAATGCAGCTTCCTATTCCAGTAGCTTCTTTTCAAGAACTGCAGGCTTGTGGAACTCTCTCCCTGCTAACTGTTTCCCCCCTACCTATAGCCTTGGTATTTTCAAGACTAAGGCCAATAGGCATCTCCTGTCTTTGCGATAATCATATTTCGTTTTTGTTAGCTCCTTACATCAAGTGGCTTCATGCCTTGTCTGGAGCGATTTCCATTAAAAAAAAAAAACTTGAGAGAGAATAATTATGGATCTTTTATTCATTTACCATCAATTAGACTTCTGCTGCTGCTGCTGCTGCTGCTTGTTTGGCACCCGGCTGGGAGACATCATAGAGGTCGGGTAGTTCTTTTTCATCTCTCCCAGATACGTAAGATCAGGATGGGATGAAGATGGATAGTAAATGGTTTTGAAGTCTTGTACAATCTGTTAAGGATGAGACGACAGTCGCATCTCTTAGTCCGCACTTCTGCTGCATCGTTGATGACAGATTAATGCATATCAGGCTTATGTTTTTGTAATCCTCAGAGATTTGCATGCATGCGCTTCTCGTTTCATCTGTAAACTCGTTCTTATTGCAACACTTTACAAAGCTTATCATCGACAACAACGATTCACAAGAATAAGTAGATGAATAAAAAACGGATAGTAAAGCTTTTCCAAGGTTATTTAACAATTTGTTATTTAACAATTTGTTATTTAACAATTTGTTATTTAACAATTTGTTTTTTAACAATTTGTTTTTTAACAATTTGTTTTTAACAATTTGTTATTTAACAATTTGTTTTTAACAATTTGTTTTTTCACAATTTGTTTTTAACAATTTGTTATTTAACAATTTGTTTTTAACAATTTGTTATTTAACAATTTGTTTTTTCACAATTTGTTTTTAACAATTTGTTTTTAACAATTTGTTATTTAACAATTTGTTATTTAACAATTTGTTTTTTAACAATTTGTTTTTTCACAATTTGTTTTTTAACAATTTGTTATTACACCATTTGTTTTTAACAATTTGTTTTTAACAATTTGTTTTTAACAATTTGTTATTTAACAATGTTTTTTACCAATTTGTTTTTTACCAATCTGTTTTTTTACAATTTGTTATTCACCAATTTGTTAAAAACAAATTGTTAAATAACAAATTGTTCAATAACAAATTGTTAAAAACAATTTGTTTTTTAACAATTTGTTTTTTAACAATTCGTTTTTTAACAATTTGTTATTTACCAATTTGTCTTTAACAATTTGTTATTTATCATTGTTTTTTACCAATTTGTTTTTTACCAATTTGTTTTTTCACAATTTGTTTTTAACAATTTGTTTTTAACAATTTGTTATTTAACAATTTGTTTTTAACAATTTGTTATTTAACAATTTGTTTTTTAACAATTTGTTTTTTAACAATTTGTTATTACACCATTTGTTTTTAACAATTTGTTATTTAACAATTTGTTTTTAACAATTTGTTATTTAACAATGTTTTTTACCAATTTGTTTTTTACCCATCTGTTTTTTTACAATTTGTTATTCACCAATTTGTTAAAAACAAATTGTTAAATAACAAATTGTTCAATAACAAATTGTTAAAAACAATTTGTTTTTTAACAATTTGTTTTTTAACAATTCGTTTTTTAACAATTTGTTATTTACCAATTTGTCTTTAACAATTTGTTATTTATCATTGCTTTTTACCAATTTGTTTTTTACCAATTTGTTTTTTAACAATTTGTTTTTTTACAATTTGTTATTTAATAATTTGTTTTTTTTACAATTTGTTATTAAACAATTTGTTAAAAACAAATTGTTAAATAACAAATTGTTGAATAACAAATTGTTAAAGACAATTTGTTTTTTGACAATTTGTTATTTAACAATTTGTTATTTAACAATTTGTTTTTTAATAATTTGTTATTTAACAATATGTTTTTTGACAGTTTGTGTTTTAACAATTTGTTTTTTAACAATTTGTTTTTTAACAATTTGTTTCACTGAATTCCAAGTTCTTAATAGCTCAATTTTTGCAACTGTTGTATTGTATCTTTGAGGGCACCATCCGTTTCACATATTTCACCCCGATCTGTTTTATTTTTGACATATCACTTAGCCTCCACTCCCATCTAGAGATCGACCTGCTTGTTTTCGGAGCACCTGGAAAACAGTGGGTGGCCTAACACTTAGCAGAGGGTTGGGAGGGCCTTACTAGCCTAAATTTTTGCTTTTTTTTTTTGAATATTTGGAGATGTTGTCACTCTTCCCATGATTAACTTTTTGTAAATAAAATCTTTTTAAAACAAATTGGGGATCATCTAAGTAAGATCAAGCCACAGAGTGAATGTGGTATTTTGGTGAGAGTGTCTAGCGTAAAGTAAGCCCAGAAAATTTTGACGAAATTGGATGACCATCACCCCCCCCCCCCCCGTTCTCCCCCAAAACGATTCGGGCTTCATATTAAAGGCAAAGGATGAACTTTATGATTATTGATTTTGTCTAAAAAAAACAAAAAAAAACTTGCGAGTATATTTTTTTTGCTTAAATAAAATTACTCTCTGTTACTTCTGTTTCTCGTCACTCTTTTTCAGTATTTCCCCAAATCAATTTCCAAATTGAGCTACTTTGAACTTTAATCAGCATTCAAAATCGTCCATATCTATGCTGCCCTCCTGTCCTGGTCTATGCACATTCAGCCGGCTTCCTCTAAAGGAGGAAGTTTCTATGGAATATCAAATTCACAAGGGGTCCCCAGTTGCATGTGTATCTTGCTTAGACGAGATAATTTTAACAACATTAGTTTTTGTTGAGAGGTGTCACCGTCTTCCTACATACAGCGCCTGGTATTCCCAAATGGTCACCCATCTGGTACTGACCAGGATCAACGTCGCTTAATTTCGTTGAGTCAACATAATTATGCCATGTCAATATCTATCCATGAAGGAATCTGCAAGTTTAGTTAACCCAGAAAGATTCAAGTTCTCTGAACTTATCAAATCTTGTAGAGAACTTGAAATTGAGCCGGGGTCAGTTGAGCCGGTTACTTCTAATGAATTCACCGCATCCCAAATGAAGGCTGAACAGGCAAGGCGGTTCATTGCCGACTTTGAGACGAGCGACAGTCAGTCTTTATTGTAGAGAACTGCTCAACAATTGATGTCTAAAAATAACGTTTGAAGACATTGGTAATCTGCTGGAGAGATTGTTGACGTATCTCTTTACATTTGGAAAGTACATAAACATTTCTTTTTTATTCTAATTAGTCACCACTTGCCAAGGCCAAAAGCCATTTGAGGATTGAGGTTAATGAGATGGTCAGTTTCGATGCTGAACTAAACTGTGAGAGGATTGAATATTGGTGGATGGAAAAAACAAGATTTGATTAATTAAGAGGATAGTTGAACAATTATTTGTTGACATTGGACTTGAATGTTGTAATCTGCAGGGAAGCAGTCTCACAGCAGTGTGTTTCACAGATGGGAAGTTCTTGGGAAGAAACTCTGTTCAAAGAAACTCCATTTGGTTCTAAGTACACCAGAAGAAGAATAGAAAGTTCTTCGCAATGGCGGTAGCAAATGGAGTTCTTGTTGTGAATGTTTTGCAGGGGGAACTATGTATTGGAACTCAGTCGAGCAACTCCCATGAAAATAGCGATAGAGTAGAGAAAGACTAGCAACGTGTCTTTGGTGGAATGATTTAACCCTTTTTCTAACAACCTTAGCAACAGATCGGATATGAGTCTTCAATTTGATATCTGGAGTGAAAGTCAGTCCTAGGAGCTTATCACAACAAGGGCTTCCTCAAGGAGAGAGCCATTCATTTCAATGGGGATAAAACAAAAATATATCTACATTAGGGGTTTGATTTACCTCTTTTCAGGTTAGACACAAGGTCAGAGTTTGAAAAGCCGGCGCACTAAATTAGCGCACTCTGGCCTACCAAAAATGTCTGAGTAGCCCCATCGGCATTCTCCGGTAGGGGCGCCTCAGTGATTAGCAATTAAATAACCCTTTCTCAAAGAGAAGGTAAAGCCTGGGATGGTGGATCTCCTAGGGCTACCAGGACAATATCTCAGCCTGGCAGAGAACAAGACTACCCCAGCATCAGCCAGACCCTGGTAAACTGATTGTCGAGGACGAATCCTCGACTGGTATGAAAAACACCACGGTTGGTGGTGAAAGAAGAGAAACTTGGTTTTAGAGGTTTTAAAAGTTAGAAGCCACATTTTCCCATGACACCATGTGCTCGCGATCGGAGGAGAGAGAAATTAGCAAGATCTTGATCACCAATGGAGCATTCGATCCTATATCATCCAGCCCTGATACTACTCCCCCCCACCCTCCCCCCAAAAAAAATTGGGCTCAAAAGTAAAATCAGTCATTTCAGTTAGATTGTAGCAGAGGAACCCAATTTTTTAGAAATAAGAAAGTTCTTGGCCTTTTAACTAAGATCAAAGTGTAGTATCTGTTCCGATGGATACTGCACCCCATAGACTGGTATTGTCTTGGCCTTTGGGTCTTGATTTACGCCGGTCTATGGGTCTGTCCTGTGCAGTTCTATTAAGGTTCACCCTCCCAGACTTCACCTCCCCTCTTTGGGGAGGAGTAAGGTTATTGCTTACTGCCTGAGGCGCCCCTACTGGGGAATGCCGACGGGGCTGCCCAGGCAATTTTTAATGGCCAGAGTGCTCACCTCTCGGGTGCTGGCTTTTCAAACCCCACTTTCCTGACATGACCTTGGGTCACATCTTACTTGTGGGAGTAAGATAAAACTGGCCTTGTGCCTTACTCCTGGAGAGGAGTAAATAAATACCCCCTATTTTGAACCCCGGCCATGTTAGAAAATCTTGATTTTTAACACTAAAAACTATCCATTTAGGTTGTAAATTAACCCTAACCCAGGTAAATTTTGAAGAGCAAGGAATCCAAAAAACACCTCATTTTAACCTATTTTTGTGTCATCAAGGCACTTTTCAAGAGACTGTTTTGGCCAACTATCCAGAGTTTGAAAATTGATAACTTGATGCTTTGAAGGAATTATTTTTTGGATTTTTGAAATGACATAGGATGCTAAAATCCCAAACCCTATTTTGGCATTTGTGGTATGCTGGTTGTATTTATCCTTGAATTTGGAGATTTTTCACAAAATTTAGCCAAAAAAATAAGAAAAACGGGAGATGTACAGTTAACACTTGTAGTGACGGCGCGGAAAGAAACAGTCGTCACATGCAGGCGCGAACCCAGGCCTATAAAATTACGGGAAGCGATGTCTGCATCACGAAAGGGTTGTATTATGCAAATTAGGTGCGGTTAGCGGCGAAGAATGGTAAATAAAAGGAGGGTTTTTTGATCGACGGCGTGAGTTTTGTGGTGAACATCGCGTTGTTCACATGCGTGTCAATAGAGAGGAAAGGAAAGGAAAGAAAAGAAAAGAATGGTATTTTCAAGGAATGAAGGAACAATTCGGTGTCATTTTATCACACTCGGCGGTTCTTTGATACGATAGAGGCGCGTTCAACACTACGATGGTTTCTTTGAGCCCAGAAGCAATTTACCTACTAATTGACATTTCAAAATATCGAATAGAAAATATTAACTGGAGAAGTGTATAGCAATCATTTATTGGTTCAATCTTGGCCTCATCATCACAGGAAAAATTTGAAGTTTTTTATGCGTTGCGTCGTGAAATATACGTAAAAGATTTATCAAAACCAAAAAATAGAATTCCACCATCTAAACACTTGTTCTCTTAAAGTAGTTCTAGATTTTATTCTTTTCCTTTATGATATTTCCTTCAAAGCATCACAGTTAGAAATTTTCAGGCTCTGGATTGTTGGTCTGAACGATCTAGTGAAAAGTGCCACGACAACACAGAAACGGGTGAAAATGGGGTGTTCCCCTTCATTTTTTGACTTTCTAACCATGATTTTTTTTATTTATTCCTCATCCTCGAGAACTTACCTAGGTAAATTTACAGCCTAAATGGTATAAGTGTCTGTGCAGATTTAATTTTCTTATTGTTAGATGTAATAATAATTTGTGTTATGTTAGGAACAGAACAGGAGATTTTAATGGAATCTTTGTTCAGGATCGTGCTATATCTATGCAGATACTTAAAAGATTTTTCTAGAATTTTAAAGAATTCTCTATGGATATTAGTTTTAACATTGCTATTGTAGGGTATATATATATATATATATATATATTTATTTTGGTACAGAAAAAGCAGTACAACATTCGTACCGTCGGTTTCAAGCACGGAAGGACTTAGCCATTCGGCTCTCTTCAACTTCTGTTGTCATCTGTTTCGGAAATGTGAAGTCATGTGTCACTCTCGTTTGAACGCGTTATTTGCTTAGAGTGTTGTGTATGTTTGTTTAAATTTAGTGTAAGGAAGGTTTAATAAGGTTTGAAAAAAAGGGGAATGGTGAAAAATAACAGTTGAGATTTAAACCGGAGGAGATTTAAAGAGATATAAAAAAAATGAAAAGTCCTTCCATGCTTGAAACCGACGGTACGAATGTTGTACTAATTTTTCTGTACCAAAATAAATGAATATTATGCTCTTAATTTTTTTATTTTTAACTTTAATTCTTAATCAATCGAGCACTCTGCTGGGATTTTTCCTGCTATATTACAAAGAAGTTATATATATATATATATATATATATATATATATATATATATATATATATATAGATTTAGATTTATCACTTATAAAATAGATCATTCAGTGAAGACCGGGGTTGTTCCAATAAAAAACAAGCTCGATGATACTCGATTACAGAGTACAGAGCATTTATATGTGATTTTATGAAGGCTTACCAAAGCATTCCTTTCAAGACACCAATGATCACCATTAAAGATATTTTTTTTCTTACAAATACTATTTATTCAAATTAAATGTTTTTTCCTACACGTGTTTCACTACCAAGCAGTTACTTGCTTGGCAGATCATCAGGGAAATTAAATGTCTGGAATACTGGTTTCAACTGCCGACAAAACACAATGTGGCGTTGTATTAGTTGAAGTCACTTAAGAAAAGAAGAGGAAAAAAATAAAAATAAAAGTCAAACTTAAAAAGCAAGGAAGAACAACGATAAGAAAAGAAAGTCCTAGAAAAGACTTAGAAAAGTAGCTTGTGCATTATTTCTTCCATCAAGCCAACAAGCAAGTAGTCGGTCCCAAATACATTCAATAAAACCACAAAACCGGAACAATGTGCGATAATACACTTTCACGTTAGCCGATACAATGATGAATAAATCCCCCCCCCCCCACAATAAAACAAAAGAACTAAATCATTCAAGATACCGCTCACAAGTTACCATTCCAATCCAATGATAGTATGGGAATTCTAAATCCAACTTCTCACAAAGAAAAGTCAACACAAATGTTCGTCCGAGTTCAAAGAGTCTTATTTCAATTGTTGATTTATTACCCTTCGAAATAAACACACGACGAGTTGAATGTCAATCCCGCAGAAAACTCCCTTCCATCAAGAAAAAATCTTAATATAGAAACTATTTATTCAAAATACTGTTTCTAAAAATATTTATTATTAAACCTATTCCTTATAGAAATTAATCATCTAGTGTCTGGGACGTCATTTTACATTTTGGGAAAATATCCTTCATTTAATTAACTGCCGAATTATTATCGTTTTGTTGTTTAACGAAGCGAAAAAAAACCTATCCCGTAGAATTTGTTTTTAAAAAAATTATTCATATATCAAAAATAAACTGTTATTATAAAAAGGCCTTCTACAAAAATCTAGTTATTATTTTAAATCATTTAAAATATTTCCTTAACGGCTGTGTCTGTTTGTAACTCTCTGTGGAGAATATTATTCTATATTCCATAAATAAATGTTACAACGGAATATCGTTATCAGAAATCTATTTTCTATTTTGAAAAAAAAAACTTTTTTTTAATGGACCGGTTTATTTTTTTGTCAACTTTACGGGAAAATATCACTCTTACTCGTTAAATGACAGGAGACTTTATTATTACAAATTTAAAATCCCGTACAAAATACTTTTTTTATAAAATTCAATTGTTTCTATTTTTAGAAATTAAGTCCGTGTCGGCATGCATGTTTTTAAAATTATTTTTTCCTTAATTACTTTTCCCCATTCCTGCCACCAAATTGTTTTATTTATTTTAATCTAATTAAAAACTAATTTAATTTAACCTAATTTAATTAAATAGTGATAGAATCCAGGTTGCTATTTCCTATTTTTCACTTAAAATTACTTGAAATCCCCAATGCATTTCGTATAATATATCTATTTCTGAGAATAAATTGTGATTTATTATTTATTATTCCACTATCTTTTTATATGTAACACAATTTCCCTCCTCTATTCCGCTGAATAAGTATTTACTATAGTTGACTATCAATGGGCCTTATTCCGATAGAATATTCCTACCTTATCACCCCCAACCTAAGTCTCGAGTATCCGCTAATAATTGAATTAAGACATATCTTAGCATAAGTACGTGTTACTAATTCTCATCCTCCCTATTATACACTAATTATTGCCCCAGATTGCCTCAGGAAGTGTCCATCCTGCCTATCTCTGCTGTAAGTTTATACTTCCCCCAATTCCCCTCCTATCCAGGTTTTAGGCTTGATAACAGGTAACGGTTTCTATGCAGACAGCATTGTAGTATTTCCTGCCTAGCGTTCAGTAAATTATCTCTAGATGTCATGATGTGGTACGACTCCAATGCACATAGGTTGCATCTCTTCTTTTTGTTCGGTTTATATTTGTTAGCCCTCCCCAAAATTGACCATTTCAGTTCGAAAGGGTCTTGCCTAGCCATGAGGTTTCTCACAAAACGGCCAACAGAAGTGTTAGGCCTATCTATGTCTTCCCTTTGGCCTCCCCTGAAGGAACTCATGTGGTTTCTGAATCTATCTTTGAACTCACCCCCGGTTGAACCGATATATGATTTCCTACTACTCTCTGTTATCACATCGCATTTGTAGACAATGCTTGAAACTCTACAGTTCCCCCCCAGTGGACAGATGTTAGAAGCTCTGCAGTTACAGTTGTGTGCTGGGCCGTTGCTGGATGTTCTACTACTATGGTTATTTATAATGGAGGTTCTCACTGAACTGGTGTTACTGGGATCAACACCAGAAGGGAACATGGCTTCCCTTGTTTTAGTTATCTTAGAATTATTATATCCTATGATGGATGTGGCTATATTTCTACAGGTTGAATAAGAGAGTTTTACAGTATTTTTGTTAATGATTCCCCCCAATCTGCTATCCCTTGGAAAGTTTTTTTCCACTATGCTATAAAAAATCTTTGGGATATTAGTCTTAATATGCTGGCTATAGGGGGGGTTGAACCATGTAGTGGTCCTTCTCCTATTTTTCTTCCTACCTTCCCCCCCGGTTTGGGTAGCATGTGAGTTCAATTCGTTACTTCCAACTTCACGAATATTATCATCAACCGGTTCCCACCCTACCTGGTTTACATTACCGTGGGATACACCAGGTCTCCTATATCTAGCCTTGCCCATTGCCCTATTATATGAAACCATTGATCGAGAGGCAATCGGTCTCCCGTTTAGTCCCCCATTCCCAACCGAAGGAGGCACAAGGTAATTAATTTTTTCCTTGTATCCTGATCTGTTTAAAGCTTCATTGTAGAATTGCTTACTGCTGTCGAATATTTGTTGATTCTTGGACAGCTTAGATATCCTACTCGATATTGCAGGAATAATGGCTCTTTTCACCATCGGTGGGTGATTCGATTTAGCGTCGATATAGTAGAGTGTGTGGTTGGGCTTGTGATAAGGTTCATATGTGTTGTTGCATAGATCAAGCGTAATATCCAAAAAATTGACCCTCCGGTAGTTTATATCCATAGTTACGCTAAGTTGTATTGAGCTGAAGAATATATTGAGTTTTTTCTTCTTAGTTTCAAGATTCCTTATACTTGTGTTGACAAAGAATAAAGCGTCGTCCCTATATAGACCGCCCGCCAGTTCAGGTATTTTCATACAAATTTCTCTGAGGATATATATCCCTACCAGGTCAGTAACCTGCGCTGAGTCCGGTGACCCCATAGTAATATCGAAATTGTTTTCCCTATCCTTTCTAGTCCATAACTTATCATTGTAGGATATTAGCGTCCTTCTGGCTAGTCTAATTATATCCATTTCTAAGTTTGTGATGTTTGATTCATTTCTAGCCATGGTAAGCGCCTTTTCAAGTAAAGTAGAGGATATGGAGGGATAGTATGAATCTATATCAAACATTATAAATTTACTTTGATTAGTAATGTGTAATTCTTTATACCAACTTAGCACTTCCTCTGATGAGGTCCACAGATTCAATTGAGTTCTGCGTTTAATTCCTGGCAATATTCTGTCTAGTATTTTTTTGCTGATTACACCCATGTCTGAAATACACGGCGAGATCAGTCTAATGGATGGGTTATTACTAAAATCTGGCTTATGATCCTTAAGAGTGAAACGAGGGCATTTAGGGGTATATATCTCAACATTACCTTCCATACCAATCTCAGAGCAGATCTTAAGAGCGGCCAAGTTAATATCCTGTAACACCCCGTTCCCTACGGTCTTGTAGTTTTTATTCAGTTCCTTCAGGATTAGGTTGTTGTATGTTTCCATATTCATGGAGTATGTGTTTAAAGTTTTATCCGCCGGAACTGTGATGTTAGAGTTATTCCTAATCCGTGTCTGTGTCCTATGGATATGTTCAATGGTAGGATTCCAATATTGTGATCTGTTTTTGGTTTTGATGTTTTTAACCATATTATGCATATCCGCTTCGAAGCTTTCTAATGCAGGGATGTGAGGTGGGTTCTTGTGAGTTCCTATTTTATAGAATTTTCTATAGGAGGCTGTTGGTAAATTATCCTCAGTGTCAGATGCATACTCAGGGGGTTCAGAGACGCCAGAAGGTGGATTCACGTTGCTCAACTCCCTAGTCGATCCCAGGTTGTGGTGAATTACCCGCCATCGGACTCTCTTCAAGAATGCATGGACCGCCTGGACCATGTCCATTATGTATGCTTTGTGGTTTGGTATGGAAATGTTTTTGGGTGAGAAAGTTATCTCCTCTTTGGCAAACATCCTGGTCACTCCGGTATTGAATAGCAGCTCACTTTGGGGAGCAGAATATAGATTTAGATTTATCACTTATGAAATAGATCATTCAGTGAAGACCGGGGTTGTTCCAATAAAAAACAAGCTCGATGATACTCGATTACAGAGTACAGAGCATTTATATGTGATTTTATGAAGGCTTACCAAAGCATTCCTTTCAAGACACCAATGATCACCATTAAAGATATTTTTTTTCTTACAAATACTATTTATTCAAATTAAATGTTTTTTCCTACACGTGTTTCACTACCAAGCAGTTACTTGCTTGGCAGATCATCAGGGAAATTAAATGTCTGGAATACTGGTTTCAACTGCCGACAAAACACAATGTGGCGTTGTATTAGTTGAAGTCACTTAAGAAAAGAAGAGGAAAAAAATAAAAATAAAAGTCAAACTTAAAAAGCAAGGAAGAACAACGATAAGAAAAGAAAGTCATAGAAAAGACTTAGAAAAGTAGCTTGTGCATTATTTCTTCCATCAAGCCAACAAGCAAGTAGTCGGTCCCAAATACATTCAATAAAACCACAAAACCGGAACAATGTGCGATAATACACTTTCACGTTAGCCGATACAATGATGAATAAATCCCCCCCCCCCACAATAAAACAAAAGAACTAAATCATTCAAGATACCGCTCACAAGTTACCATTCCAATCCAATGATAGTATGGGAATTCTAAATCCAACTTCTCACAAAGAAAAGTCAACACAAATGTTCGTCCGAGTTCAAAGAGTCTTATTTCAATTGTTGATTTATTACCCTTCGAAATAAACACACGACGAGTTGAATGTCAATCCCGCAGAAAACTCCCTTCCATCAAGAAAAAATCTTAATATAGAAACTATTTATTCAAAATACTGTTTCTAAAAATATTTATTATTAAACCTATTCCTTATAGAAATTAATCATCTAGTGTCTGGGACGTCATTTTACATTTTGGGAAAATATCCTTCATTTAATTAACTGCCGAATTATTATCGTTTTGTTGTTTAACGAAGCGAAAAAAACCTATCCCGTAGAATTTGTTTTTAAAAAAATTATTCATATATCAAAAATAAACTGTTATTATAAAAAGGCCTTCTACAAAAATCTAGTTATTATTTTAAATCATTTAAAATATTTCCTTAACGGCTGTGTCTGTTTGTAACTCTCTGTGGAGAATATTATTCTATATTCCATAAATAAATGTTACAACGGAATATCGTTATCAGAAATCTATTTTCTATTTTGAAAAAAAAAAAAAAACTTTTTTTTAAAGGACCGGTTTATTTTTTTGTCAACCTTACGGGAAAATATCACTCTTACTCGTTAAATGACATATGATATATATATATATATATATACAGGGTGGGCCAAAATAAGGGTCCTATCTTTAAATTTGAATAACTTGAATTTGAATAACTTCCACAAAGTAAAAGTTAAACTCACCAAACTTTATGTGTGTGTAGACTGACCCTTCCGAGATTTTTTGAAATAAACAAAACAAATTTTAGCCGAAAAACACTTCTTAAAACTTACAAAAACTAAAGTATATTACTATTTTATGTATCCACATAAATTTTATAAGGAAATATATTTTTTTATGTATCAATTTTCAGTATTTACTTCAACAGTGCTCGATACGTAAGTAGAGCTAGGTAGTAAGTTATGAAAATATATTTATGGCAATTAAGCTACACAGAGGCTCCTGCGTTTCATCCCCAGAGAGATTCTTCAAGCTAAAATGTATGGAGTTAGTTTTGCCGGGTGTTTTTATATACACGACTAGCCAGTTAACCAATCAGATTCTTTGTTGTTCTCTTAGCCAATCGTTGGGCTTCTCGCGAACAAAGGTCCGGTTAGTTTTACTTCCTATTTCCTATTCTGTTTTCTATAGAGTGTCCTATTCATGTTTCTTTGTTGTGTCAATATAATGGATGATCTTATTTTAACACATGTTTCCTTGTATTTCTATTTTAGGTTTTAGTTTTTAAGTTTTAGTTTATTTTTTTTCACTTATTTGTTAGTTTATTTATTTATTTATGTATTGTTAGCCTAAGGTAAATTTTATTCTGCGCAGACAGCTGTTTGCTATCTCACTTCTACAGTTTGATAGATTTTGGGTGTCTTTAAAGTCTTGTTAAACCACCCTCATTTTTTCAAATCTTTTCTAAAACCATGACATTAACCACACACCCAAATCACAAAGCCTCCCCCCTCCTCTCCTCTTTCCCCACCCCTCCACTTCTTCACTAACAGCCATCCACATTATTACCGTTCACTTCCACCCCTCCACTTTTTCACTCGGAACCATCCTCATTAATTTCATTCCATGCTACTGACTTCACTAAGCCTGGACCTCGGTCCTGCGCACCCAGTAGTGGCTACTACTTTTTCTTATCAACCCATCATGTCAACCCAATATTTTCACGTACTTGCATGACATTTTTCTTAAAATTATCATCCTGAGGAAGTCTTACAAATAAAGACGAAACGTTGATAAATATATAAAAAAAAACATCCTTTTTGGTTTTTCCTTTCTCATTTCCCATTACGTCGGATTACCTTCATCCTTCCTTTCTCATATATATATATATATATATAAATAAATAGATAAATAAGTAACAAGAAAATGAATTTCAGAATGGAACAGAATTAAGACAGCAGATTTGGACAAAGGACTCAATATCCTATTGGATAGAGCTATCACCAATAATAAATCGTAAAATGTATTTAGCTTAACACTTTACTGTAGTTTCACAGCATCACCAATCATCAGAAGTATATCCACTTTCGGTGAACTCTGAAATATGATAATTTTTATTACAAAAAATCTGCATTGGAATCTCGCTATTTTTGTTGTTGCTTTCTCTCGATTTAACTGGCCGTTTTCGGATGTTGTCTTGGATTTTATTTAAAAAAAAAAAAGAATCGCAAGATAAAACTTTTAAACCAGAAAGATTAATGAAATCAAAAGATTTAAAGAGTACAGCACAAAAAAAAAAGAAAGGCTAGAGAATTGAATTCCAAAATCGACACTGAACCGATGAACAATATTGAATAATTCAATCAAAATATTCTTCCTCGCAGAACTCGCAGTTGTATTACCAATTCCCAAGAGATAAGACTCTTTGCAAGAATTTGTCAAAATGAATCATCTCAAATGCCAGTCTGTTGCACATTCTTAGCCGTTTGATTTGTAAAAATCACTTTTATCTATGAAGAAGTGTAAAACCTGTGCAGATATCAAAGCTTGTTCCGTGAGGGTGTGGCGGGGGGGTTGCTACTTAAACCGTTGGTTCATGTAACTAAGTGTTTAGAATAAGGAAGTACAAATTGCATTTACTGTCTGTTCCATTAAATTGTTTACTTCGAGTAAATTTATTGCGATAAACATTAAACATCATTATCATCATATTCAGTTTAACGTTTGTTTTACATGTTGGCATGCGTTGGACAGCTTTAAGAATTTGACTGTGAACAGGAACTGATACCTCAACAATTCTACATCCTTATCCAAGACCGGCGGCACAGTTATAAAAGTGTGGGGGGGGGGCTTTCCTAAAAAGTGGGGGGCCGGTTAAACACATGCATATATAACTTCATTATTGATGACCGTAAAGTGGGGGGGTCCAAGTCAAAAAGTGGGGAGGCTTGAGCCCTCCCTGCCCCCCCCCTCCATGCCGCCGTCCATGTTATCACTTACTCTCATATTTTTCTTAGCCTTCATCTGCCAAGTAACCCTGCTAACTCAACTGTTCTACATCTACTAACCCAAGAACTTTCATCCATTCTTTCAATGTGGCCATACCATCGAAGTCTCCTGTTCTACACACATCTCCCTATGTAGTCCAGATTTAATCTTCTTCTGAGGTCATCAGAACTAAGCCTGTCTTTAAGATTCCCATTACACATCCATTGTATCATTCTCATATCATTTCTCTATTTATTAGGATAAACATTAAACATCATTATCATCATATTCAGTTTAACGTTTGTTTTACATGTTGGCATGTGTTGGACGGCTTTTAGAAATTGATTCTCAAACTGACCTATCTTTGGTCAGGTCTTTGTTTATCTCTCTTTCCCTTAAGTCCATTCTTATCACTCCCCCTCCCATGTTTCATAAACTGAACCTACTATCTCAACTGGTCTACATCTACTAACCCAATAACTCTCATCCATTCTTTTAATGTGACCATACATACCATCGAAGTCTCCTTTTTTGCACACATCTCCCTATACTGTCCAGATTTAATCTTCTTCTGTGATCATCAGATCTAAGCCTGTCTTTAAGTGACCCTGCTACCTCAACTGTTCTACACCTACTAACTTAAGAACTCTTATCCATTCTTTTCAATGTGACTAAACCAACAAAGCCTCCTGATCTGCACACATTTCCCTATACTGTCTAGATTTAATCTTCCTCTGAGGTCATCAGATCTAAGCCTGTCTTTAAGACTCGCATTACACATCCATCATATCATTCTCATATCATTTCTCTTCAGGTAACATATATCTTCAACCATCACTGGCCAAGTTTCACTTCCATACATTATCACACTGCATACATATATCTGATAGACCTTTCCCTTGGTCGACAGAGGTAATTCAGTGATGTCATTACCGACCAAGTTGTTAGAATACTCACTAAATGTATTTAAATTAAAACTTTGGTACTCTTATAGAGAACACACCGCCTTTCCGTGACTTCACGCCGTCAATATTTGGGAAGGTCTCGGAAGGGCCTGAGAGTTGACAAAACTATTAACCAATCAAGTTGCATCTCCCGAAGGACTCATTGAGTTTTGTTAGCAACGGTCACTTGCAGCGAAAGAGAAGAAATTCTGTAAATGTGAATGTATGTGTCGGTTGGAGTAGCCTATTTTATTTTCTGTACAAGATTACTATTGGAATGAAAAAAGAAAGCAACCTAACCTTAAATCCTAACCATTTCGTCGTCGTCTGCTCAGCGCAACAGAACCAGTACCCAAAAAAACCTTCTGGAGCAGTTGCAACCCTAAACCCTAACACAGAAAATGTAAAAAAAAAAAAAAACATTTGCGTAAAAACAGTTGTTTCAGTGTTTATGTTAACAAGAAAAAAAAAACATTGAAAGAAATGTAAAAAAAAAAAATAACATTTGCTTAAAAACCGTTGTTTCGTAAGAAAAAGAAAGAAGAAAAAAATGCTTTAAAATAGTGGTTTCGTTATTTGTTATATATAAAAAAAATTATTATTTGAAACTTTTCGGTGCATAAAAAAAACACATTTTATTTAAAAACATTTGATTAACAATGGTTCCTTTGACAAAAAAAAACATAAATTAACATCTAATTAATAACATTTGTTTAGCTTTGGTTTTATTCGTTCTTTATTTTTATGTATCTATTTTACTTTGATTTTCTTCGTCTGAATTTATCGTCGGCCAGTCTTCAATTGATCGTTTGGCAGTTTTCGCCTCGTCAACTGTAACCTGCCCGAACGTTGACGATGCAAAGTCACGGAAACGCGGTGCGTTCTCTATAAGAGTATTGATTTACTCCTCTCCAGGAGTTAGGCACAAGGCCAGTTTTTATCTTACTCCCACAAGTAAGATGTGACCCAAGGTCGGATCGGGAAAGTGGGGTTTAAAAATTGCCTGGGCAGTCCCGTCGGCATTCCCCGGTAGGGGCGCCTCAGGCAGTAAGCAATAAACTTACTCCTCCCCAAAGAGGGGAGGCAAAGCCTGGGAAGGTGGACCTCGCAGAACTGCACAGGACAGACCCATTGACCGGCATAAATCAAGACCCGAAGGACAAGACAACACCAGTATGGGGTGCAGTATCCATCGGAACAGATACTACACTTTGATCTTAGCCAAAAAGGCCAAGTCTATAAGAGTACCAAAACTTTTAGTCCCATAAAAGCTATAAAATATTACTATCACAGAATGATAATAATTTTTTTTTGTGTGTTAGTCACAAGCTATGGCAGGGTCCGCAATAATAGATTTTTGCCTCTACTTGATGCACACATGGGCTTATTTCGGGTGAAGCCCTGTTTTTCGGAGATTATTGTGCTGAGTGTCTGCCTATCTCATTATTGGCCTTCCTTCTGGTCTTTCTCAGCAACTTCAAATTTAAATGCGATTTTCGCGACTGTGTCATCGTGAGCCCTCAACACATGTCCAATCCATCTGAGCCGCCATTCCCTCATTTTGCCCACGATCGGTACGATGCCGCCGTAGCCCTTTCAAATATCGTCATTACAAATGTGGTTGAACAGTATAAATCCTGAAATCCAGCGGAGCGTTTTAGTTTCCATGACGGAGATTCACTGCTCCTCCTCCCTCATTGTCGGCAAGGTATTCATGGGTTTTAAATTTAAGAAAATCAAAGGGTAAGTGAAAGCTCTGTTAAATAAACAACTCTATTTTAAATAAACAACCATATTTTAAATAAACAACCCTATTTTAAATGAACAACCCTATTTTAAATAAACAACCCTATTTTAAATAAACAACCCTATTTTAAATAAACAACCATATTTTAAATAAACAACCCTATTTTAAATAAACAACCCTATTTTAAATAAACAACTCTATTTTAAATAAACAACCCTATTTTAAATAAACAACCCTATTTTAAATAAACAACCATATTTTAAATAAACAACCCTATTTTAAATAAACAACCATATTTTAAATAAACAACCATATTTTAAATAAACAACCATATTTTAAATAAACAACCCTATTTTAAATAAACAACCCTATTTTAAATAAACAACTATATTTTAAATAAACAACCCTATTTTAAATAAACAACTCTATTTTAAATAAACAACCATATTTTAACTCAAATAGTATTGAGTCATCATCACCATCATCATCATCGGTTTAACATACTGGCATGTGTTGGACTGTTTTTAGAAATTGATTTCTGAACTAACCTATCTCTGACCAGGTCTTTATTTATCCCTCCCTCTCTCTCTCTCTCTCTCTCTCTCTCTCTCGTAATCTTTTATCAGTCAGTTTATCAGGAAAAACCTGCGGAAATAAGGTAATTCTGTACATTTTTACATTTGATCTTTAAAACGAAATGCTAACTAAGGAATCTCATTTTGGGTATGAGTTCTTATCACACCAAACCCCAGCTTTCGCCAAAAAAGCCGTGTTAAGTTTTTTTAAAAAGTGACAAATAAAACGTGTGCGTGTAGGTATGAATAAGTGTACATATGTATGTATTTATATATAAGCCAAATAAATTTACTTAAACACAGCATTAAATAACCCAAAAAGGGTTGATATGCCGTAAAACAAAACAACCAATTTCATTTACTGTTATTAGAGTTTGTTGTAGACAAACTATTGATAAATGAAATGTGTTCCCCCCCTCCCCCGCAGCTGTTTTAACTGTTTTGTACTTTCTGACATATGCGTTATGGCCAATGTAACACTTGATTATTCTTAACAACATTCCATGTGTTCAGAGAATCGATTTAATTTCTCTACCCACGTGTTGCTAATCTTGAATATCAAATATTCTAATTCTTCATAACAGAACATTTTTGTTTGGAATTTTTCTTGCAAAATTGCTGTTCCTGTTCTGCATTTACCCAGTCAGTTTTCATGTGGCACATACATCTTGGATGGTTTCCTATAAAGGTTTTAGAGCCCAGTCTACCCTATCATTTTTATCTGTATCTATAGAACGGATGTGGAATCGGGAGTCAGAAATTTTTGCAGGAGTCGCGTTTTTTTTTTTTTTTTGAACGAATTCGAATCAAATTTAAAAAAAGTCTGTCTCCAGAGCAGGAGTCATCAATTTTTTGTGGGAGTCAGATTTCTTTCAGCCAACTCCCCACCTCATAGGTGGGAAGTTTGGAGTCAGCAATCTTTGCAGAAATTTGATATTTTTCAACTGATGCACATGAATTCATACCTCTCTCATGAGTACGCTTGTGAATGTGAAGCGGAATTACCCCAACACGTTAGCTGTTTCAAGCATCAACACTTCAGATCACGCTGATCAGAAAGTGACTATTAAATTTTATTTTTTACGTTTTTAAATATCCCTCTCTGCTTTTCTTTTCTTCAGACATTTTTATATTCATTTTTGCCTGTAGGAAAACAATTTTCGTTTAAAAATATTCGTTTTTTCTCCACTGCTAAGCCGATTAAAGACAAGAATATCAAATGAAAACGCTGAGAAGTTTTTCATGTCTTTTAAACCAACCAATCAGATTTTGTTTTGTAGCATGTTTTAGTGGGAAAACTAAAAGGCAGAATTTGATTGGTTGTTTTCAGTGTCCATTGTTTTTTAGTGTAGCTTTTTTATTAGTTTTTTTTTCTTTTGATTTGATTTAAGTTACTTCTTTATTTCAATGTCATGATGAATATCATCTTAATATTTCAAACACTTGTCTGTCATTTAATGATATCTCCACTAGGTTTTTATACTGTACTGATTTTGGTTTATAATATATATATATATATATATATATATATATATATATATATATATGGAAAAATGCACGATATGTCATGCAAATGAAATGCCGTGATAGACAAAATGTGTGCAAAAAGACAAACGGAAAACAGATTTAAATACAGGAGAAAAACAAGAAACGAGAGATTTGACCGGTTTCGTTCTTATCAACGAACGTCTTCAGAAAAAGTGAAGATTTGAAAAATGTTATTTCGATAACGGCACAGACATAGAAAACCGGTCAAATCTCTCGTTTCTTGTTTTTCTTTTGTATTTAAATTTTTTTCTGTTTGTCTTTTTTTCACACACACACACACACATCTTGTATTTCACAGCATTTCATTTTTATGATATATCGTGCATTTTACCCTCACATATATATATATATAGTCTAAAGAAGCTTTGAGTCATTTTAAACAAAGAAAGAAAATGCAGTTTAAATTCCCAGAGATAAAAACTAAATCCAAAATATCGCAGACTTAGCACTTGCATAAGCTGATTTACCACTGGAAAATTCACAAATAAAAAAGGGGATTCAAGTATCTAACCCCGAAACAAAAACAGGGGACTTTAACGTGAGCATGAAATTTTAAAACGGGGATCATCAGCTGTTTACCATGTAACTGTTTCATAGATTTAAAAACAGAACAGTTATAAAATTCATGGCTCTCCAGTGGTACTGATCAAATGACCACTTCTCCAATAATCAAATGAAGAAATAATTCAGCTTTAATTTCAAATAATATATACATAAATAATAATAATAATAATAATAATAATAATAATAAAATATAATAATACATTACCCTTAATGCTACAGTGTGATATAATAATTTACATATCAAATAAAATTAATTATAACAATAATAATAATAATAGTACTATCTAAACACTACACCCAAGAAGCATTCTGCGATATGGTAGCTAGCAATAAAATTATATAGAAATAAAAGTTGCATTAAGAAAAAAAAAAAAAAAGCTTAAATACCTTTGGTACCAGATAGGCAAGTAGATAAAAGTATATATATATATATATATATGCATGGACGGCGGCACCGGGGGGGGGGGGGGCTCAGTGGGGGCTCAAGCCCCCCCCCCCCACTTTACGGTCATCAATGATGAAGTTGTGTGTGCATGTGTTTGACCGCCCCCCCCCCCCATTTTTGGGGAGAGCCCCCCCCCCCCCACTTTTATAACTGTCCCGCCGGCCCTGAATGTATTTGTATACATTTATAATCCCTAAATTAAAGTTTAAAATTTAATAAAATAATAAATAAATAAATAAATAATAATAACAAAAATAAATAAATAAAATAAATTTAAATAAATTAATTCTAGGAATATTATACCTTTAAAATAAATATGTATTTAGAAATTTACACTTTATATGTATATATGTGTGTATATTTTTTTAACTCTTTTTAATCTCTTAATCCCCCCCCCACATCCCTTTCCAACGGTTTCTTCTTAATCTCATGTTGTTAATTCATTCCATAATTGATTTCAGTTTTTTTCAAGTTTTCAGAGTTACCTCCCTTTGACCGTTCGTATTCTCACAACGGCCCAAATTTAAAATTAGAATTGAATTAATAAAGGAAAAAAAGTTAATAAATCAAATAAAATAGAAAATAATAAAATTATAATAATTAGTATATAAATAAACAAATATTAATAAGATGATAACTTTAGCTGAATAATTATATAATTAAATTATGATAGGAATAATTAACATTTTCTGCGTACCTACTCTTTATTCTCTGCTGTATTCTGTCAACAACAGTTGATTCCATCCGTGCATCTCGTTCGTTCGTTTTTTCGACCACTCGGTCGTTAATTTTTGGTCTTTTGATAATCAAAGTTTTTTTTCTCAAAAATTTAAGATTACCTTATTCTGGAACTTTATTTGCCTGGCAGTAACCACGTTTTTATTTACTGTTCCGGTATTTAATCGGTTTTACGTGAAATATTAATAAATTGATTTGAGATTCCATTCTTGTTTTCTCTTCTCGTTTGTTTTTGTTCACTTTCTCCACCTTCCGGTACCTATATCACATTGCTCCAACCTCGGATTACAAACCTACACTTATATATATATATATATATATATATATATATATATATATATATATATATATATATATATATAAATAAAATTAAACAACAGTGACAATTTCTGTTCGTTTTTTTTTATCCATCTTTTCAAGTTGGCGGACCAACGATCTAATGTTCTGTTGAAGTGTGAACAGGAACTCGCTAAAACTGCAAAGTAATGTACGTTTTTGCTATGTGTAAATGTATGCATGCGTAAACATAACCAGAAGTTGTCATTTGAACTTAAAAATAATTTTAAACATTTTTCATTAAATCGCTTTAATTATTATTACTATTGATAATATTAATATCAAGAAAACTATTGTGTATGTGTAAGAAAATAGGAGACTCAAATTACAAATGAATCATACAGAATACTAATTTATTAGACAATGTTTATGAAATAAATATGCAAATGAAGTATAGCCTTTACTGTGTTTTGTAAGGTTTTCTATAAGTATATATAGAGTATTTGAAAGTATTTCATCATTGCGGCGCACCCCAGCCCGTTCAGTCGCTCAGCAACTTCGATTGATTGAGGACTTCAGGATGGGGTAATACCAGTCGAGGATTCGTTCACTAAGCCATTTCGGTGGCATTTTATCTGCCGGGCTGAGGTATACTGTCCTGGGTTATCCTAGGAGGTGCACCCTCTCAGGCCTTGCCTCCCCTCTTTGGAGAGGAGTAAGTTTATTGCTTACTGCCTGAGGCGCCCTGACCGAGGAATGCAGATGTGGTTGCCCAGGCTATTTTTGCTAGGCCAGAGTGCTCCTTCTTTAGGGGTGCTGGCTTGATTCTTCCCTCACTTCCCGACCTTGTGTCACATATTGCTGCCGTGG
The DNA here is from genome assembly GCA_963556195.1 of Sepiola atlantica. Lineage (NCBI taxonomy): Eukaryota > Metazoa > Mollusca > Cephalopoda > Sepiida > Sepiolidae > Sepiola > Sepiola atlantica. Next base: position 74,925,099 of record OY744534.1, read on the forward strand.
AAGGCAGTTAGTACTCCATGCCAATCGAGAGTACATCCTCAACGATCAGTCTGACAGAGGGTGGTCTGCTCTGGCATCACCTGTTGGGCTGAGGTATTTGTTTTGAATAGTCCTAGAAGGTTAACCTTCCCAAGCTTTATCTTCTCTCTTTGACAAGGGGTTAGTTTATTGCTAAACGCCTGAAGCGCCTTTACTGGGAAGTGCGGGGTCAGAGTGCACCACGTCTTGTGTGCTGGTTTAGTCTCCCCATCTTATGGTTTTGCGCCACATCTTTCTACGGTAGGATGGAGGCTAAATACCCGTTATATCATACAATTAAGAACCTAAGGTGTTTTGATATAAATATAGTTCGGATAAATGGAAAGAAACTTTCGCATTTATTCATTTCGATAAATAAGATAATGTAAAACGTTGTCTTTCCTGTTTATGGATGCCAGCATGAACATAGATCTCACGATATTATTGTGAACCCCTATTTTCACCGGTCTGTCACAAGTGTTGGATAATGGCCCTTTGGGAACAGACGCATCTTGGAAATCGTTGGTTGGACTTGGACCCGTACATAATGGGGCCTGTTCTCACAGTCGGAGCTCACAGACGTGACAGGGTCACCGCGTGACGAGACCTCGGATCAAGGGTCAAGGCGCACCTGCGATAGAGGCTCTACAATGTCACGGGCTTTTGCGTGGGAAGCAGAAAGATCCATGACGTCACTCGTTCTTCGTGAGAAGCGAGTTTTAGCAGTCTGGGTTTTGGAGGCGAACCTATCAGATGTGATTTTTACCATGTAGTCTACAACAGATTAGGGGAATTGATTCCCTAAGAAAATACAGGCAAAAGATCTCTTTTCCCCCCTCCACGAATGATTAAGGACTTAATTGCTAAGTAATTACAAAAGCAGTAATTCTCTCTCTCTCTCTCTCTCTCTCTCTTGGCGTTAGTGAATATCTCCCAGCTGATGGATAGCTAACGCTTGAAATAAAACAGAAATTAAATTTAAAAGATTGTTTGTCTTCTGGGTCGGCCATGAGGCTTTTTGTTGCAGCGGCGTGGTTCACGGCAGGAAAGAAGGAAGAAAGAATTCAACCACTAGACGACATCGAGACGGCGACCCTCTACGCGGTGAGGGAGAAATTTAAAGGTATGCAAACTATATGATTTATGTTTTGAAAATGACGAGTGATTAAATGGGAACTGCCGTGGCCCTTTCCGGGACGAGTATACAAAATGAGTAGAGGGACTATGCAACACAAGTTCAAAATAGCAATTTCACCGGTCTGTCACAAGTTCAAAATAGCAATTTCGTTGGTCTGTCACAAGTTCAAAATAGCAATTTCACCTGTCTGTCACAAGTTCAAAATAGCAATTTCACCGGTCTGTCACAAGTTCAAAATAGCAATTTCACCGGTCTGTCAAAAGTTCAAAATAGCAATTTCACCGGTCTGTCACAAGTTCAAAATAGCAATTTCGTTGGTCTGTCACAAGTTCAAAATAGCAATTCCACCGGTCTGTCACAAGTTCAAAATAGCAATTCCACCGGTCTGTCACAAGTTCAAAATAGCAATTCCACCGGTCTGTCACAAGTTCAAAATAGCAATTCCACCGGTCTGTCACAAGTTCAAAATAGCAATTCCACCGGTCTGTCACAAGTTCAAAATAGCAATTCCACCGGTCTGTCACAAGTTCAAAATAGCAATTCCACCGGTCTGTCACAAGTTCAAAATAGCAATTCCACCGGTCTGTCACAAGTTCAAAATAGCAATTCCACCGGTCTGTCACAAGTTCAAAATAGCAATTCCACCGGTCTGTCACAAGTTCAAAATAGCAATTCCACCGGTCTGTCATGCTTAAGTTTAGCTTTATCACCGCTAAACACACAGATTGAATGGACGCACGATAAGAATATCTCTTCCTGTTTTTTTGTTTTTGTTTTCAGCACCTGCCCTTACTTATGTTATTTAAATAGTCTTGGCTTGTTGCCCGTCATCCTAGTTATAAACAGGTGTAACATTTCTACATCACTCGATTGTGATGGTTAAAGAATCTGACAAGAAAATCGAAAAAAAAAAACAATTAAATTTCTTTTTTTTTTCTATTCCCATAGATGACCTTCCTTCACATGAGGTCATTTCAGAGTCAAAGCCAACGGATTACATAACGTTACTTAACAACTAATAAAACTGTCATCAATCATCGTGAGGTGTTATATATTTGAGTGTTCAGATAAGTCGAATTAATGATTTATTATTGTTATAAAGCTCTGTCTGAAAAGATACTGAGCCCTTAATATGTACAAAAGTCTGCTGTTTGGTTCGATTTCAGAACTGAAGTCCGAACGATTGGTTTTGAGACGTTGATTTTTATGTTATTATATATTTATACGAGAAGAATATAATTCATTCCCTGAGCAGAACAGTTTTGCACCACTTTTATGTCCGCTTTCGAGAATTAAAATCAATATACAATGATACTAAACCTTATGGCTAGAATCCTTATTCCCCTATTGTATCAAAATCAAATACATGATTTTGATCCTAGAAAATCTCGAAAATCTAAGGCTTAAGCTTAAGATCTCTTAAGAAGGAACTAGAATTCAGAGAATCTTGCTTAATTGGTATCTAGTGAATATGGATCCAATTTCATGCAAATCTGAAATATTTGAATTTTCAAAATAAACAAAGAATACCACAAATTGAAAAATGAGACTCATACAGGATTCAAATCTGTGCCTCAGAAGAGGGGGCCGTCTAATGCGGGTGTTGTCTTAGACCACAATGAGATATGGTTACATTGCTAGCAAAAACGTAAACAACGGTTTGCCACAGGAAGATAAGTTATTTGTATAATTTCGGGTTTCTCTAGCTGTACTGGCTTATTAGTCTAGTGGTCTAAGACGATGCCCGCATTAGGTTGTCTCTATTCTGAGGTGCAGGTTTGAATCCTGTACGAGTCTAATTTTTCACTATGTGATATGCTTTGTTTATCTCCAGCCCCATGGATTAATTAATTCCTTTTAGTGATATTATCTGTGTAAAAAAAACAAAAAACAACAGAATAATGCATAATATACTATCAGAAATAAATTTCGAATATTAAAAAATATAACTTGTTAATCCTATTCAACTTACTTGATACAGCAAGGAAATATGGTTACATTGCTAGTAAAAAATTAAATGAGATTTGCTTGGGAGATAGATGAGTTATTTGTACAATTTCGGCTTTCTCTAGATGTGCCGATTTGTTCAGATGTATAAAAACCGTTGATGTTATTTTTGGGGAAAACATTTTACTACATATATATATAGTTATATGGAGTTTGAATTACCTACTAGACACAATCCTCGAGTGCCTTCGGTCTCTCCGTGCAAGGGTTTGTCAGAACAACCTTATATGAGGATACTTCACCCTACAAGTAAATCTTGACCAAATATTCAAAATAACATAGTATTCAAAGCCCAGATAAATTCACTCAGCACGGCTATACACTGGCTTATACGAGGAATGGTGCAACTTCTCCAAGTAATTTTACCTCAAGTAACAGCATTTAGCTGGATACTCCACCAGACTCAATGAATTCTTGTCCTGGAATCCGGTAAGATCAAGAGACTACAAGAAAGATATATTATAACATAGTAAACTGGTCAATTAGGGAGAGGAAAATTAATATTCTTAACCTCTTTACTGACTCAATGTTTAACAGATAAAAGAGAACTTTAATGGAATATTCGAATATCTATGTATCTCATATAGAGATCAAGTGTTAGCCTCAGGAAGGGGCCCCTTGATTTCTGAGAATTTTGACTGAAGTAATATATATTTAATATAATTTTTTATTCACACAAACATTTTGGCTACACATTTGCAGACATGTTACAGTTCTAACTGGGAATCAGTTGAATCTTTTCAGGCCAAGTTCTTGGTATGAAGGTGACGGTGAAAATGAAGATTCCTTTGGAGAGGTTACAAGTATTGATTTACTCCACTCCAGGAGTTAGGCACAAGGCCAGTTTTTATCTTACTCCCACAAGTAAGATGTGACCCAAGGTCGGGTCGGGAAAGTGGGGTTTAAAAATTGCTTGGGCAGCCCCGTCGGCATTCCCCGGTAGGAGCACCTCAAGCAGTAAGCAATAAACTTACTCCTCCCCAGAGAGGAGAGGTGAAGCCTGGGAGGGTGGACCTCCTAGAACTGCACAGGACAGACCCATAGACTGGCGTAAATCAAGCCCCGAAGGCCAAGACAATACCAGTCTATGTGGTGCAGTATCCATCGGAACAGATACTACACTTTGATCTTAGCCAAAAGGCCAAGCTCGCACCTGGAGAGGTTACAAGTAGAAAAGGTCACATAATGTGGCTTTAAATTATAAAAGGTATTTGTTACACCGGCCGTTCTTACACAGGAGAAACTACACCGGTTGTCACTATAAATAGTGCGAGTCACCAGAGACACAGAGAAGACAAAGCACAGTCTTGTAACTGTCTAGCCAAGTGCTAGTCACTTTCTTACTTTGTTAATACACTTGTTAAACTAACCCTCGACTTGACTTCCTTTATTTATTATTTACTGTTGGACAACTTCACAACAGTATTATAAATATAATGCTTGATATTTTTAATTTTGTTAATTTTTTTTATTTTATGTTTATTCTCAAAACATAAAATAGTTATTTTGAATAACATGTGGATTTTTCTTCTCTAAGGAACCAAGCAGATGTTTTTCAAATTAGCTCATAAATGTATTTTTTAAAAAATATTGAATAGAAAATTTATTCAAGAAATACGTAATTCAACATTTGACAAATATGAATATTAGATTTTAATTTAAAAGTTCATGAAAATCTTTTGCAATCACCAAATTTAAATAGGCTACATTCAGAAGATCAGGAAGTTTCATCAAATGTTCTACTAGCTTGGCAGGCCGAGAGCAGGTTCAAGGTGTTACATAATGGATGTATGTGTGTGAGGAGCGATTACATCGGCTAGTATGGATTTGGTATGGAGGTGAACCGGTGCAAATATTGTCACGGAAATCTAGCGAAAAAGTTTGCACTCGGAATAAAAATAAATATATCTGAACTCTAACCTCTCCCTGATCTCTGATCTAACAGGTGCAAACTGACAGGCTTAGAATTCCCATTTGAGGCAATTACATCACAATCGTGGGAACGAGAAAAGAAAGAAGCTTTTTAGTCAGTTGGTCTCTTGGAAGCACGGTGAACAGACATAAAATCGAGATGTAAATCAAAGAATGGAAAATGGGAATTTAATTCCTAAAAGAGTGGTTCTAGATGTCGGGATTTGAGTTTTAAAATACTTGGAGCATGGGGTTTCGAATCGCATGACCAGTAGTGAATAGTTAGATATCTATGCTGATAAGTCCCGATTATAAAGGACGAAACGTATAAGTACATAGATAATAAACAAAACAAATATTATATATATATATATATATATATATAGACTGATATTATACCCTCTTCCTTCCTATCCCTGTAGCGAAGTAGATCTAAGTTAAGAATGATAGTTTTACCTCTTTCTTAACGGTATGAACTTTTTATAATTGTAACGAGAAAATATCCCTCAAATAAAGACCAGTTAAATTTTATGCCGGATTTGCCTTTTTCCTCTCTGCATGGAAGTTTTAATTGCAGATCCTAGACGATCATGATGACTACGACGATGGCACGGCACTGAACAATGATGATGATACGACAGCGCGTTGGGCGTCGGTATACAAAAAGAGAAATGTCTCCGAGAATATTTGAAATAAGGAACTTTGATATAAAGAACATGTGTTTTAACAAACAATACGTTACAAAGGCATGAAAATCTTTTGCAATCACCAAATTTAAATAGCCTACATTCAGAAGATCAGGAAGTTTCATCAAATGTTCTGATAGCTTGGCAGGCCGAGAGCAGGTTCAAGGTATTCCCTTGAATAGTAGTGATAGAGAGTCACCCGTAGAGCCAACTTAAAGCGGTGTTAAACGTCATTAATAGACCAGGGTGGTTGAGGAAGTTCCGCGTGGTGGGCCTCCAATCACTCTACTCATCTCCATGGTGATTGGTTGGAATACAAATCTGTAGAGAAGATCATCATATTTTGAGTCCTTCGCTGACACTGTTACATGTTCAAGGTTTGTTGCCGATTCTGTTAAATCCTTTTCAATAAGCATCACACATTCTTCTGTAAATTCCATGTGTCTTGTAATTGTCAGCCACCAAAAATTTGATGACAGACCTCTGTTCTAACCTGGAGCATTCTGATATGTCACCGTTTTGAATGGCTTCAAAACAATTATTTCTGAGAGATTAAAATAACGTTTTCTATAACCCAATTCGAAACCTTGCCGAATTTAGATTAATGGAAAAGATTCTGAAACAAAAAAAGGATTATCTATAGAAGTTATAACACCGAGAAGCGTTGTTTATTTTTTTTTATAAATAAAATCGTTTATTTAAATTTTATCTGAGCCTTTTGACATAAAACGTCATTTTCAAAGAAGACTTTTTTTTTTTCGTTTTCCCTCCAGGTGATGAAGCAAAATTGTTATTGTTGACGAGAGTATTCAAAAGTCAAATGTATATATATATTTTTTAAAGATAAATTCATTCTTCATGATTACAAAATATTGATGATGTCATAAATTGTTTCTACTGAGTTATAATATATGAGCTCTGTTTGACTTAAAGTCCTAATCATTGAGCTAGATTTCATCTGTATTATACACTTGTATCATAGAGATTTGGAATGCTTCATTTTTTTATCTTTATATAATTCGAGTTTTTTTAATCTTTGAACTTTACTTTTTTTTAAACATATATATATATATACGTAGATAGGAGTAGACACATTATTATAAACCATTGTTTCGTAAAGGTATAAACATTTTTTTTTTTTGAATAAATGTTATTTATTTATTTTCAACAAATTACATTGTTATGGTTTTTCAAAAAAAAAAAATGTTTATATATATATATATATATATATATATTTAATAAAAAAATGAACTTTCCCAAATTTATACCTACCAGCGACCATGCGCGATTTAAGTTCAATTTAAAAGCGACATTTGCACTGTTAGTCCACACAACATCGGACGTCACTTCTAGAAGAACAGGAAGGATTATTACGAAAAAAAAAAAAAGAAGGTTAATACCTTTTATTAGTCTAAAGCTCTGTCAAGGCTTGTTATATCAAGCGAAATATTAGATAAAAAAGTCAAGATGAAAAAAAAATGTTTAGATTTTTTATTTTGATTTTAATAAAAATATCTGCATCTAACACATGGTTTTTGAAGGCATTTTAACTCTTTCTTTATGTTTAATATATATATATATATGTATATATATATATATAAAAATATAGTAACACGAAATTACATAATCATCGATACAATAATTTATTTCAACCTTGTGGTATTTTCAAGCATCCGATTTAGGCGATTACATTTTTGTAATTTTATCGATGTAATCGTCTAAATCGGATGCTTGAAAATACAACGAGGTTGAAATAAATTATTGCATCGATGATTATGTAATTTCGTGTTACTATATTTTATTTTATTCTTGCTCTGTTTATTACATTGAGCTCTCATAAACGGGTTTCCTCCTGGAATTATTTCATTATAACATAAATATATATATATATATATATATATATATATATATATATAATATTAATTTTAAGTAACTGATATTAAATTATTTTTACCTTCATATGCCAGCGTTTAAAGCTTTCGCTCATCATCCGACCTCTTAAATGAGTAAGTAAACCCAAATAAATTGTTTGGGATTCATTTTAAATTTAGCTTAATTTATTTTAAAAGAAGTACAGTTGGGAAATTAGTCCCAAACAATTTATTTGGGTGTACTTACTCATTTGTGAGGTCGGAAAAAATCAGAAAAATGGCAGACGATTCATTGTCCGCCATTTTAGGTGGGAAACGACAAATTAACCTTTTTTTTTTTTGAAAAGTCGGGAATCTGGACAGAATTTCGAACGGAACCCTTTATTAAATCCATGAGGGGGAGGGGGGGTAGCATGCTCTCGTTCCATCCGCCATGACCGGGAAGAAGTCTTCAGTAATTTGCAATTCTTCGTATCGCTGGTACTAATGATAAAATGATAAATATTTATTGATTTTAAACTACGAGTAAAACTAAAATCTATAGATCAATTGCCACAAGTTTATTTTTACGTTTGTGCAAGTATATGCATATAATACATGTTTTATTTTATGGTAATCCGAAAAACAAAAATTTTTTTTAAAAAAACTAAAAAAAAAACTAAAAAAATAAATAAAAATAAAATTTAAAAAAAATTTTTTTTTTTTAAATTAAAAAAAAAACTTAAAAAATTAAAAAAAACAAAAAAAAAACTGTGTAGCTAAATATTTAGAGATTTTAAAAGAATCGGAATCAGTAATTGTATTGGAATCGGAGAAAAATATTGGAATCGTCCTATAACTACCTCACACACACACACACACACACACACACGTCTGCAGAAATATTCAACGAAATGCTACAGGTATGCAAGTCCGATGTTTGTCAGTAGGTATTTTCAGAATTCAGAGAAAAAGGGGAAAACAGTTATTCTGAATAGCACGTGCACTTTTCTTCTCTACGGAAATAAACGGATGATGATGCTGTACAATCTGTTGCCTTCCTATTTGTTTCTATTTTCATCATCCCTTTTGAATGGCAAAAATGCATGCAGATGGATACATTCCCCGCATCCTGCGTCAGATGTTGCCAGCTTTTCGCTCCATCATCCTTCCTAAGTTCATTCATCAACCACTTAAGAAACAAGGTCATTATGTTTTACCATATCACATATTTTTGCAAGTATTTTGTTTAAACACACACACGTAAGAACTTGAATGCCTACAGGAGAGAACTTGAATGCCTACTAGACACTCTCCTCGAGTGTCTAAGGTCTTTCTCTAAAAGGGTTTGTCAGGACAATCTGGCATGAGGATACTTCACCCTACAAGTAAATCCTGACCAAATATTCAAAATAACATAGTATTCGAAGCCCAAATAAGATAACCTCGACACAGTAATACACTGGCTCATACGAGGAATAGTGCACACTCTCAAAGTAATGTTACATCAAGTAATAGCACTTAGCTGGATACTACACCAGACTAGATGAATTCTTGTCCTGGAATCCGGTAAGACCAATAGACCACAAGAAAGATATACTATAACATAGGTAACATGTCAATTGGGGAGAGGAAAATTAATGTTCTTAACTTCTCTACTTGATTTATATATATATATATATATATATATATATATATATATAAGAGAGAGAGAGAGAGAGTAAGATAATACTTTAAAGATATAAATAATATCTTTAACCAGTAGACTATCAGGACAAAAAAAGCTCAATATAGTGTATAGAGCAATAATATTAATTGAATGACATAATAAAATGAGAAATTAATCAGATTTTATTAAAGTTCAAAAAAAAGGAGTGATATTGCGTCCTTAATTCGTTTTTGGACTACCATTCACCACCTGGATTGTTTTTTAATCGACTTCTTTGACATCTTTCTTGAAATTGTTTTAAACTTTATGACTTGGATGAACTGTATAAGTTTAGCAAAAAAGTGCGTTTTTGGCCAATATATTTGATGTTTTATATACTTTTATGTATTTTTTATATATTTTTATATATTTTCAAAGCTTAATTTTATTACCTGCAGTAATGTCATTGTGGTAATGGTCCTCTGAGGAGAACATTTTCTTTGAAAACTCATGAGTTAAGAACGCAATATCACTCCTTGTTTTTTAACTTTAATAAAATCTGATTAATTTCTCATTTTATTATGTCATTCAATTAATAATTATATATATATATATATATATATATATATTTAAATGTTGAATTAAAGATAATTGAATTATTGTTTAATAATCATCTATTGTGATAATATAAAGCTCAATATATTGAATAGAGCAATCAATTCTAGAGAAGAAAGATGAGAATAAAAAATTGTGAATATACAATATTCATAAGAACATCAAAAGTTCAGAGCAAGGAGCTTCATATCCTTAATCCATGGATTTTCAAAGATAAACTCTTTTCATCAGAGGATAGGAAAAAACCGACAATGTAATTGTAAATATTATCGGCAACATTTAACTTTGAAACTATATATATAAAACTTTGAAACTATATATATATATAGTTTCAAAGTTTTATATATATAGTTTCAAAGTCACCCAAGTTCTTCTTCATATGGTCCAATCAGATCATCCTCTCCTCATCCCATGTATGTGCCTTCAAAATAAAACTATTTCAATACTTCATTTCTGAAGATGTTCTCCAACAGAACGAAACCGGTCAAAATCTTTTGTTTTTCTCCTGCACTTTAACTTGTTTTTCCGTTTGTCATTTTTTCACACACATATATATATATATATATATATATATATATATATATATATATATATATATCGGTTATATAAATTAAAAATTAATAATTTGGAGAGTGTTGAGTCAGGGTTAGAGTTGGTTGCCATTATCCCCAGATCCAGTTAGGGTTAGTCTGACCCAGAGTGGTAGTACGTGTCAGAGTTCAATCTATTAGTCAAATCGAATCTATCCTCGTTGATGAGCCCCACATTGCGAGCTTTGGAGTCACACATTATTTGTCATTATCCCCAGGCCTTATCTGACCTAAAATGGTAGTACCTATCAGGATATCATCCATGTGTTTTTGTTTTTTAATAGAAATTCCTCCAGACAAGGCATGAAGCCACTTGAAAAGACAAGGTTGTAGGTAAGAGGAAAACAGTCAGCAGGGAAAGAGTTCCACAAGCCTGCAGTTTTTGGAAAGACTGGAATAGGAAGTTGTATTACAATCAGGTATTAAAACAGCGAATTGATGGAGACCACTAGAACAACGGGTTAAATGAGCTGGAACAAAAGAAGCGGGGAATCACATAATTCTGAAGAACACATACCATAGTAGTATGTATAGAAAAGACTGAGACTAGCAACATCACGTCTGTGAGAGAGGGGGTGTAGAGAAGAAGAAAGGGTTGGGCCAATTAAATTACAAATACGTTTCTGCACCTTATCAAGAACCCTCAAATGAGACAGAGATTCACCAGCCCAAATATGATAACAGTACTCCATACTAATGAGTCTCCATTTACCAAGACAAAAACTCAAATGAGTATGACTCAAAACAGGAGACTTAGATTGTATGGTCACGTTGAAAGAATCGATAACAGTTCTTTGGTTAGTAGATGTAGAACAGTTAAGGTAGCAGGTCCAGTTCACAGAGGAAGGCCAAAGAAAAGATAGGAGGAAGTAATAAAGATGGACTTAAGAGAAAGAGGGATAAATAAAAACCTTTCCAGAGATAGGTTATTTTAGAAGTCAATATTTTTAAGCCGTGCAACACATGCCGAATATGATGATGACGACGACCGCCCTGCCACATATCCTGCACTCCTTAAACACTTAGATACCTAAAAACTTACTTATTATAAAAACCTTCTCATATTTCACCAACCTAACTCTAAGTTCACCTCTCTAGTGGTTAGCTTTGTTACACAAAATGATCTAATACCTCCCCTTTATGACAAGTTAACTTTAAAACCTGTTTGCATGCCCAAAGTGAATACGTAAAACTCATCAATAAAACTCTTCTGAAAATATATATATATATATACATATATATTTATCTAAAATTACATAAACAATATTATAGCCTTACATCAATCAACCAACGTTTCAATGCGTATTACTGCATCTTATCAAAGGCAGAACTAAAATGTTTTAGTTTCGTTCTGCCTTTGATAAGATACGGTAATACACATCGAAACGTTGGTTGATTGACGTAAGGCTATAATATTGTTTATGTAATTTTATAAATGCTCTACTTGGTATTGAGCACTCCTGAAAAACTTGGGTTTATGTTCACTTTATTAACACATTTGACCTTGATCAAATATATATATATATATATTAACAAGCATAATTCAAATTAATTCTAACCACGACAACGTTCGCCTCCCACCCCTTCCACATTTATTGTAACAACCCTTCCACTTCCTATTCCTTTTATACTCCTACCGCTACTTACCACTACCACCATCTATTTGTCTCTTATATTTTGATTTTTTTGCCCCAAACGGCCGCAGGTCCTGAGCCGGCTGCCAAAACATTTTATACTTGTGTGATGGTTTCTTGAGAAAAATCATCCTACGGAAGTCTTGTAATAAAGACGAAATGTTGATGAGTACATAAATAATAACTTTTGGTTTTTCTTTTGCAATTCCATTACATCGGAACACTTTCTTCCTTTTTTTATCATATATCTATATATATATATATATATATATATATATATATATATACTGAAATAACTTACCAAAATCGTTAAGATCTTTTCCTTTTCGATGGTAAAAAGAATATCCGAGTCATTGAGTGACACAATGATCCTTAAATACTAAAGGTAACATGTGTATGCCTTTTAAACGGATAATTGCTTTCTGACAGAATGTTCTTTCAATTGAAAACTTAAGAAAAATACAATAAACGCCAGTATGTATTTGTGTGTGTATGTATATAATATATATATATATATAATATATAAAATTAAAAGGTGATATTGTTATTTACTTCAACAGTCCGCAATACGTGAGTATTGATTTACTCCTCTGCAGGAGTTAGACACAAGGCCAGTTTTTATCTTACTCCCACAAGTAAGATGTGACCCAAGGTCGGGTCGGGAAAGTGGTGTTTAAAAATTATCTGGGCAGCCCCGTTGGCATCCCCCGGTAGGGGCGCCTCAGACAGTAAGAAATAAACTTACTCCTCTCCAAAGAGGGGAGGCGAAGCCTGGGAGGGTGGACCTCCTAGAACTGCACAGGACAGACCCATAGACAGGAGTAAATCAAGCCCCCAAGGCCAAGACAATACCAGTCTATGGGGTGCAGTATCCATCGGAACAGATACTACACTTTGATCTTAGCCAAGTGAGTAGAGCTTAGTAGTAAAGTATGAAAATATATTTATGGCTATTAAGCTACATAGGCGTCCGCATTTCATCCTACAGCGAATTGTCAGTGTTTATATATATATATATATATATATATATATATATATATAATTTATTTGGAAACTATATGTTACATATTTCAGAAACGTACCGTGGTTTCATCCAGATAGTTTGACTTTTTATATTTAAAAAAAGTCTATACCCAAATGTTTGCAATTTAGATGTTAATTTACTTCCTATTTCTAGACAATGTGTGTTTGAGCATTAGTATGCGCCTCGGCTACTGAGTCAAACATGACTTTTGTATTGGGGTTCGAACCGTGTGACCGGCAGGGATTGTCTCCTCTCATACTGACGATTGCAGGTTTAGCATGAAACACTAGTGCATAAAGGTTTATTTTGAAAATAATATTTATTTATAAATAATTTAATATATAACATATATATATATATATATATATATATATATATATATATATATATATATAGTCTTGGAAGTTTCTCAACCATTAAAACTATATTAAAAATAAAAAATAAGAATAAAAAATAAACCTTAAGTCCCAAGTTGTTCAGTGGAAAATCACTCATGTAAGTCAATTTAACTTTTACAGTTATTATATTAGTTTGCTTCTAACATTATTTAAGGGATCATCAGTTGTTTACCATGAAAAACTGTTTCGGGAATTTAATATATATATATATATAATCTCAAAATCCATGCCACACTTCACCACAACAAAAATCTCAGCCCCCTTTCACCTCTCCAACCCTCAGGCAATTTCAATTATATTCTCACCCCTCCCCATTTCATAGCTGCCTCAATCGTATCTACTCAAAGCTTTCCATATTTATTTCATTCTTTAGCGACCATTGACTTCTCCAGCCTGGACTCTCCTCCGGCGCTCATAGTGGCGGCTACTACATTCCTTCATCTCTCCATCATGTCAACCTCAAACTTCGATGTACTTGCATGACATTTTTCTTCAAATTCTCATCCTAAGGAAGTCTTACAATAAAAACGACACGTTGATGAATATATAAAAACTATCTCTTGGTTTTTCCTTTTTTCATTTCACATTACGTCGGATTACTCTCATCCTTCCTTTCTCATATATATATATATATTGAATAATATTCCAAAGTATCTTATTTTCCATATTGTAAGTTTATATATAAGTAATATTTTGTGTGTGTTATTAGTAAGTATAAAGTTACTTACTGCTTATTTCTGGTCGATGCTTGTGAATTATGGGTTTTCAACCATAGCCAAATCTGGTGAGAGGTCAGGTTATAAATTGTGGTAGCACTGTAGTGAGTAGTTTATGGGTGCGGCCAAATATGTTAGTGGGTTGTTGTTGCCTAATAGGTAACAAAATAGATAAACAAACAAAATGAAACTTGAGGTCAATCTGTATATTTATTTTTGACCTCTATATACATAAAATTATAAAACAACTTAATGTGTATGGGGGGGGGGGGGTACTCACGTCAATGCAACGTTGATAATAACACATTGATTTTTTTTAAATTATTTACTTTTAATCAGATATTTATTGAAATCCAAAAGCAATAGCATAATAAAACGAAATTTAAAAAATCTTTTTTTTAAATTAAGAAATTAAATCCATCTGAATGCATTTTGGTTTCTTCATAGACAAGTCAGCGATTTAAATCTTTAGTTAATAGGTTAAAAAATGTATTACTTAGTAACCCTTCGAAATTTGAAAGGAATTCGGAAGCATTTAAACTGTGTAATCATCGTCATCATCCGGTTTATTTGTTAAATCAGGCCACAATTAATCCTCTGATGAGGGTATGGCCTGATCGTCTAGTCGGATATCATCGACAAGACATAGTTTTAAGGCAGTTTTAAGACTGGATGCCTATCCTTCACCAACTTGAACACTTTTGGCAATCCAAGACCTCCACCATTCCCATCTAACTATGGCTGATGTGGTTTCCACTAGAGCATGCACCAATCTCAGATATTACCTGTGAGTTGCCGCATACACGACTGTCACCCAGGTTGTGACAGGCCATCCAAAGATAGCAATAGAAATTCATTTAAACCGGCTTTAAAATTCTTAGCAAATCCTCATTTAATAAAAAAAGATTGAAAGTTGTTAATGCTTTTTACATTCAATAATTTAATAAATAGAGATTAAAACAGTATTGCCTTAACAAAATTAGTTTAGATTTTCGTAACAAAGACATTGCCTTTTTTTTTTACGATACAAGGAGCCTCGAGGCTGCTGGTTTAAAATTCATTCTGGCCCTGTCCATGTTTTTCTCAAGTCCCTTCAAAAGTCGTCTGCCTCATCACGAATGTCGTCGTCACAGTTGTATCATCCATATAAGCCCTTATCAGCGGCTGACAAACCCCTTACTTAGAAAGAGGACCTCAGCATTTTATCTCAGCTGGTAGTGAGAACACTTTTCTGACACACATGTCTAATGAAATTGCCCCGGGGTGATCGGAAAAGCGGGATAGTGAATAAGAATTATAACCTAGATTGTAACGAGGTGTAGGTCAAGGTTGTGGGTAGACATTGCGTTTGGAATGCGACTGCGATTGTTTTGATAATTGCAAGGTTGAGACTAAAATGGAGAGTGTGAACATTGAATTGCTTTTATTTTGAAGCATGCTGACCGACGAGCAATGTATTTAAAACAATTACAGAGTTACGGTACTAATCGAAAAAGGATCGGGGGGGAGGGGGACATCAGAACAGATCAAAGTGAGCAGACGTTCCACCTTTTGCTCCCCCTCCCAGCTGGGGTTGGGGAGTTGGCTGTATTTATAACGCAGAGTGTGGTGAAAGGAATGTCGACATAAATAAAAGTATATATATATATATATATATATATATATATATATATATATATATATATATATATATATATATGATTAGTTTTATTTACACAGACATGTACGAAATCTGCGACACTGGCATGTCTATTTTATCGATCAACGGTTATTATAAACTGAGATCTCATCAGGCAGAGTTAGAATCCGATCTTAACCTTAGATCATATTTGGAAAGAATGAAATTGAGAAAAAAAAGAAAAAGAAATTTAAAATTTCAAAATTTGGGAAGTCACGTGGTTGGGACCGTTAAGAATCAAAATGTTAAAATCAAAATAAAAAAAAATAAAATAAAATAAAACATACTAAAAGATAATATATAAAATATAAAATAAAATAAAATAAAGTGAAAAGAAAGAGATATAATAAAATTGTATATATATATATATATATATATATATATATATATATACAGGGTGGGCAAAAATAAGGGTCCTATTTTTAAAAATTCATAACTTTTTTATTTATTGATTTTAAAAAAAAATTTTTTTAGAATAAGTAAAGGACCCCTTCCGAAGCAAGCATGAGCCGTATTAGCCCTAAGGAACGTACCCTCATTTAGAAAACATTATTTTTGCTTAAAAAACTCAAAACAGTGTAAAAAACAATACTTTAGTTTTTGTAAGTTTTAAGAAGTGTTTTTCGGCTAAAATTTGTTTTGTTTATTTCAAAAAATCTCGGAAGGGTCAGTCTACACACACATAAAGTTTGGTGAGTTTAACTTTTATTTTGTGGAAGTTATTCAAATTCAAGTTATTCAAATTTAAAGATAGGACCCTTATTTTGGCCCACCCTGTATATATACACACTCTCAAAACTGGCTTCCTAATTGTTGCTTTGTTTTTTTACAAGGTGTTTACACGTAATCAACTAAAAAAAAAAAAATGGAATCTCATCCCCCCCCCCCCCAAAAAGAAGATTTTTAAATGTAAATACAGTTTCTTTTTTTTAATTTGACAAACTTGTAAATGTTTTCTCTTTATGTATTCTATCCAGCATTTTGATAAACTCATTGTGAGATTTTCATCTATATTTTTCTCTTGTGTCATTTTTTTCTATTTATCCACTTTTGTCATTATTACCGGTGCCATTTTTACCAACATTTAGTGACAATAGCTATTTAAGAGATAGTCTAGCAGTCATACGTTTTCAAATTCTCCATAAATTGAAAATTGATGGAATTAATTTCAAAGGGAAATAAGTTATGTTTAAAGAATTTCAAATCGAAAAAAATACAATAAAACATTAATAGTTTTATAGGACAATGTAGTGTAAGGGTCGAGCCAGCAAAATAAAAACAAAACTTGTCCTGGGTCTTTTAATACTCAACTGTGAACTCTCTGAGAGGCGTCATATAGACGTTTAGCGAATAGGTGCGAACACATATTTAGACATTTCAAAAGGTTTGATAAGGGAATCGGTTTAAGTGTTACTTTGTTTACAATAATCTAAATGAATAAATGCGAAAGTTATTTTTGTTCATCCCTTCCATATTACCATCAAAACAAGTTAGTGTTATTTAAATCAATAATACGGCAGAATAAAAAAAAAAAAAAAAAAAAAAAAATTATTTACCTCCCCAGGAGGTTAGGCACAAGGCCAGTTTTATCTTACTCCCACAAGGTAAGATGTGACCCAAGGTCGGGTCGGGAAAGTGGGGCTTGAAAAGCCAGCGTCCGAGAAGGTGAGCACTCTGGTCATTAAAAATTGCCTGGGCAGCACCGTCGGCATTCCCCGGTAGGGGCACCTCAGGCAGTAAGCAATAAACTTACTCCTCCCCAAAGAGGGGAGGCGAAGCCTGGGAGGGTGGAACTCCTAGAACTGCACAGGACAGACCCATAGACCGGCGTAAATCAAGCCCCGAAGGCCAAGACGATACCAGTTTATGGCGCGTATCGATGAACGGCAGAATATTTCAAAATATTATGTATATATATATCGTAGAGACAAAAGGCACAAAAAACTCTTTCCGTGCCTAATTCGCATAACTATTTTTTAAACACTTCATAATTAATTAATGCTTTGTCATTCATTCGTAATTTTTACTGTTCTGTTTATTCCATATATATGCAATATTTTTTGTCGATATTAACAGTCATTAATTAAAATAATTTAATACAAAAAGAATAAATTATTAAATCTTTCTCAAAATATTTGCTAGGGGAAGTAATTTAAACCAGAGAGAAAGATTGTGGCTTTACGTCGGCCACGGAAAGATACATAAGAAATAGTTTTGAAAGGAGGAAAAAGTGACTGATTGACCTCCCCTCTCCCGTTAGCGACGCCATATAGAGGACTGTGTCTGACTGCATCCTTCCATTAGCGACCGACGTCACATTTAAAAAAATTGTTTTTAATAAATAAAAATAAAGAAAACACACACACGCACGCACGCACAGAGCGAATTGATTTCCTCTTTCTGTGCATGTTTTGGCGGTTTCATTACAAAGGTCGAAATTACCAAAATGTTAATATGCGTGGTTACAACAAACTTATGAATGAAATGTTTATTATTTAGCACTTTGGTTTCAAGTATTTCGAGTAGCGAATTTTGCGAATCGATAGTGAGCTGGCAAAGCCAGTTAGTTTACAAATAAAAGAATTAATACAATTAGACTCAGGAAGTCAACGTTAAATGTGGGAATGGGATTCCTAACCTGTGGTCCTGTGGCCCTTAGTCTTATGTTGTAAATAAACAATCTTCTAATAAATAAATGTGTTTCATTTTTTATTGTACAAAAAAAAAAAATTGAAAGAATCATTTTTGGAATCGGAAATAAGGCTCAAACTTTTCCGATACCCCTAAAAGTTTGTTCAAGATTCTTGTAATTCCGATTAATCGTTCCAACACTAGTCCATTCATCTCATTAAGAGGCTCTGTCAATCATTAGTTTCACTACATTTGAAATAACATTTGTATAGGTGTCCATTCATCTCAGTAAGAGGCTCTGTCAATCATTAGTTTCGCTACATTTGAAATAACATTTGTATAGGTGTCCATTCATCTCATTAAGAGGCTCTGTCCATCATTAGTTTCACTACATTTGAAATAGCATTTGTATAGGTGTCCATTCATCTCATTAAGAGGCTCTGTCCATCATTAGTTTCGCTACATTTGAAATAACATTTGTATAGGTGTCCATTCATCTCATTAAGAGGCTCTGTCCATCATTAGTTTCACTACATTTAAAATAGCATTTGTATAGGTGTCCATTCATCTCATTAAGAGGCTCTGTCCATCATTAGTTTCGCTACATTTGAAATAGCATTTGTATAGGTGTCCATTCATCTCATTAAGAGGCTCTGTCCATCATTAGTTTCACTACATTTGAAATAACATTTGTATAGGTGTCCATTCATCTCATTAAGAGGCTCTGTCCATCATTAGTTTCACTACATTGGAAATAGCATTTGTATAGGTGTCCATTCATCTCATTAAGAGGCTCTGTCAATCATTAGTTTCACTACATTTGAAATAACATTTGTATAGGTGTCCATTCATCTCATTAAGAGGCTCTGTCCATCATTAGTTTCACTACATTTGAAATAACATTTGTATAGGTGTCCATTCATCTCAGTAAGAGGCTCTGTCAATCATTAGTTTCGCTACATTTGAAATAACATTTGTATAGGTGTCCATTCATCTCATTAAGAGGCTCTGTCCATCATTAGTTTCACTACATTTGAAATAGCATTTGTATAGGTGTCCATTCATCTCATTAAGAGGCTCTGTCCATCATTAGTTTCGCTACATTTGAAATAACATTTGTATAGGTGTCCATTCATCTCATTAAGAGGCTCTGTCCATCATTAGTTTCACTACATTTAAAATAGCATTTGTATAGGTGTCCATTCATCTCATTAAGAGGCTCTGTCCATCATTAGTTTCGCTACATTTGAAATAGCATTTGTATAGGTGTCCATTCATCTCATTAAGAGGCTCTGTCCATCATTAGTTTCACTACATTTGAAATAGCATTTGTATAGGTGTCCATTCATCTCATTAAGAGGCTCTGTCAATCATTAGTTTCACTACATTTGAAATAGCATTTGTATAGGTGTCCATTCATCTCATTAAGAGGCTCTGTCCATCATTAGTTTCACTACATTTGAAATAGCATTTGTATAGGTGTCCATTCATCTCATTAAGAGGCTCTGTCAATCATTAGTTTCACTACATTTAAAATAGCATTTGTATAGGTGTCCATTCATCTCATTAAGAGGCTCTGTCCATCATTAGTTTCACTACATTTGAAATAGCATTTGTATAGGTGTCCATTCATCACATTAAGAGGCTCTGTCCATCATTAGTTTCACTACATTTGAAATAGCATTTGTATAGGTGTCCATTCATCTCATTAAGAGGCTCTGTCAATCATTAGTTTCACTACATTTGAAATAGCATTTGTATAGGTGTCCATTCATCTCATTAAGAGGCTCTGTCCATCATTAGTTTCACTACATTTGAAATAGCATTTGTATAGGTGTCCATTCATCTCATTAAGAGGCTCTGTCAATCATTAGTTTCACTACATTTGAAATAGCATTTGTATAGGTGTCCATTCATCTCATTAAGAGGCTCTGTCCATCATTAGTTTCGCTACATTTGAAATAACATTTGTATAGGTGTCCATTCATCTCATTAAGAGGCTCTGTCAATCATTAGTTTCACTACATTTGAAATAGCATTTGTATAGGTGTCCATTCATCTCATTAAGAGGCTCTGTCAATCATTAGTTTCACTACATTTGAAATAGCATTTGTATAGGTGTCCATTCATCTCATTAAGAGGCTCTGTCAATCATTAGTTTCACTACATTTGAAATAGCATTTGTATAGGTGTCCATTCATCTCATTAAGAGGCTTTGTCCATCATTAGTTTCGCTACATTTGAAATAGCATTTGTATAGGTGTCCATTCATCTCATTAAGATGCTCTGTCAATCATTAGTTTCACTACATTTGAAATAGCATTTGTATAGGTGTCCATTCATCTCATTAAGAGGCTCTGTCCATCATTAGTTTCACTACATTTGAAATAGCATTTGTATAGGTGTCCATTCATCTCATTAAGAGGCTCTGTCCATCATTAGTTTCACTACATTTGAAATAGCATTTGTATAGGTGTCCATTCATCTCATTAAGAGGCTCTGTCCATCATTAGTTTCACTACATTTGAAATAGCATTTGTATAGGTGTCCATTCATCTCATTAAGAGGCTCTGTCAATCATTAGTTTCACTACATTTGAAATAGCATTTGTATAGGTGTCCATTCATCTCATTAAGAGGCTCTGTCAATCATTAGTTTCACTACATTTGAAATAGCATTTGTATAGGTGTCCATTCATCTCATTAAGAGGCTCTGTCCATCATTAGTTTCACTACATTTGAAATAGCATTTGTATAGGTGTCCATTCATCTCATTAAGAGGCTCTGTCCATCATTAGTTTCGCTACATTTGAAATAACATTTGTATAGGTGTCCATTCATCTCATTAAGAGGCTCTGTCCATCATTAGTTTCACTACATTTGAAATAGCATTTGTATAGGTGTCCATTCATCTCATTAAGAGGCTCTGTCAATCATTAGTTTCACTACATTTGAAATAGCATTTGTATAGGTGTCCATTCATCTCATTAAGAGGCTCTGTCAATCATTAGTTTCACTATATTTGAAATAGCATTTGTATAGGTGTCCATTAATCTCTTAAGAGGCTCTGTCCATCATTAGTTTCACTACATTTGAAATAGCATTTGTATAGGTGTCCATTCATCTCATTAAGAGGCTCTGTCCATCATTAGTTTCACTACATTTGAAATAGCATTTGTATAGGTGTCCATTCATCTCATTAAGAGGCTCTGTCCATCATTAGTTTCACTACATTTGAAATAGCATTTGTATAGGTGTCCATTCATCTCATTAAGAGGCTCTGTCCATGATTAGTTTCACTACATTTGAAATAGCATTTGTATAGGTGTCCATTCATCTCATTAAGAGGCTCTGTCAATCATTAGTTTCACTACATTTGAAATAACATTTGTATAGGTGTCCATTCATCTCATTAAGAGGCTCTGTCAATCATTAGTTTCACTACATTTGAAATAGCATTTGTATAGGTGTCCATTCATCTCATTAAGAGGCTCTGTCCATCATTAGTTTCACTACATTTGAAATAGCATTTGTATAGGTGTCCATTCATCTCATTAAGAGGCTCTGTCCATCATTAGTTTCACTACATTTGAAATAGCATTTGTATAGGTGTCCATTCATCTCATTAAGAGGCTCTGTCAATCATTAGTTTCACTACATTTGAAATAGCATTTGTATAGGTGTCCATTCATCTCATTAAGAGGCTCTGTCCATCATTAGTTTCACTACATTTGAAATAGCATTTGTATAGGTGTCTATTCATCTCATTAAGAGGCTCTGTCAATCATTAGTTTCACTACATTTGAAATAGCATTTGTATAGGTGTCCATTCATCTCATTAAGAGGCTCTGTCCATCATTAGTTTCGCTACATTTGAAATAACATTTGTATAGGTGTCCATTCATCTCATTAAGAGGCTCTGTCCATCATTAGTTTCGCTACATTTGAAATAACATTTGTATAGGTGTCCATTCATCTCATTAAGAGGCTCTGTCCATCATTAGTTTCGCTACATTTGAAATAACATTTGTATAGGTGTCCATTCATCTCATTAAGAGGCTCTGTCCATCATTAGTTTCACTACATTTGAAATAACATTTGTATAGGTGTCCATTCATCTCATTAAGAGGCTCTGTCCATCATTAGTTTCACTACATTTGAAATAACATTTGTATAGGTGTCCATTCATCTCATTAAGAGGCTCTGTCCATCATTAGTTTCACTACATTTGAAATAGCATTTGTATAGGTGTCCATTCATCTCATTAAGAGGCTCTGTCAATCATTAGTTTCACTACATTTGAAATAGCATTTGTATAGGTGTCCATTCATCTCAGTAAGAGGCTCTGTCAATCATTAGTTTCACTACATTTGAAATAACATTTGTATAGGTGTCCATTCATCTCATTAAGAGGCTCTGTCCATCATTAGTTTCACTACATTTGAAATAGCATTTGTATAGGTGTCCATTCATCTCATTAAGAGGCTCTGTCCATCATTAGTTTCACTACATTTGAAATAGCATTTGTATAGGTGTCCATTCATCTCATTAAGAGGCTCTGTCCATCATTAGTTTCACTACATTTGAAATAGCATTTGTATAGGTGTCCATTCATCTCATTAAGAGGCTCTGTCAATCATTAGTTTCACTACATTTGAAATAACATTTGTCTAGGTGTCCATTCATCTCATTAAGAGGCTCTGTCCATCATTAGTTTCACTACATTTGAAATAGCATTTGTATAGGTGTCCATTCATCTCATTAAGAGGCTCTGTCCATCATTAGTTTCACTACATTTGAAATAGCATTTGTATAGGTGTCCATTCATCTCATTAAGAGGCTCTGTCCATCATTAGTTTCACTACATTTGAAATAGCATTTGTATAGGTGTCCATTCATCTCATTAAGAGGCTCTGTCAATCATTAGTTTCACTACATTTGAAATAGCATTTGTATAGGTGTCCATTCATCTCATTAAGAGGCTCTGTCCATCATTAGTTTCACTACATTTGAAATAGCATTTGTATAGGTGTCCATTCATCTCATTAAGAGGCTCTGTCAATCATTAGTTTCACTACATTTGAAATAGCATTTGTATAGGTGTCCATTCATCTCATTAAGAGGCTCTGTCCATCATTAGTTTCGCTACATTTAAAATAACATTTGTATAGGTGTCCATTCATCTCATTAAGAGGCTCTGTCCATCATTAGTTTCGCTACATTTGAAATAACATTTGTATAGGTGTCCATTCATCTCATTAAGAGGCTCTGTCCATCATTAGTTTCGCTACATTTGAAATAACATTTGTATAGGTGTCCATTCATCTCATTAAGAGGCTCTGTCCATCATTAGTTTAACTACATTTGAAATAACATTTGTATAGGTGTCCATTCATCTCATTAAGAGGCTCTGTCCATCATTAGTTTCACTACATTTGAAATAACATTTGTATAGGTGTCCATTCATCTCATTAAGAGGCTCTGTCCATCATTAGTTTCACTACATTTGAAATAGCATTTGTATAGGTGTCCATTCATCTCATTAAGAGGCTCTGTCCATCATTAGTTTCACTACATTTGAAATAGCATTTGTATAGGTGTCCATTCATCTCATTAAGAGGCTCTGTCCATCATTAGTTTCACTACATTTGAAATAACATTTGTATAGGTGTCCATTCATCTCATTAAGAGGCTCTGTCCATCATTAGTTTCACTACATTTGAAATAGCATTTGTATAGGTGTCCATTCATCTCATTAAGAGGTTCTGTCCATCATTAGTTTCACTACATTTGAAATAGCATTTGTATAGGTGTCCATTCATCTCATTAAGAGGCTCTGTCCATCATTAGTTTAACTACATTTGAAATAACATTTGTATAGGTGTCCATTCATCTCATTAAGAGGCTCTGTCAATCATTAGTTTCACTACATTTGAAATAGCATTTGTATAGGTGTCCATTCATCTCATTAAGAGGCTCTGTCCATCATTAGTTTCGCTACATTTAAAATAACATTTGTATAGGTGTCCATTCATCTCATTAAGAGGCTCTGTCCATCATTAGTTTCGCTACATTTGAAATAACATTTGTATAGGTGTCCATTCATCTCATTAAGAGGCTCTGTCCATCATTAGTTTCGCTACATTTGAAATAACATTTGTATAGGTGTCCATTCATCTCATTAAGAGGCTCTGTCCATCATTAGTTTAACTACATTTGAAATAACATTTGTATAGGTGTCCATTCATCTCATTAAGAGGCTCTGTCCATCATTAGTTTCACTACATTTGAAATAGCATTTGTATAGGTGTCCATTCATCTCATTAAGAGGCTCTGTCCATCATTAGTTTCACTACATTTGAAATAACATTTGTATAGGTGTCCATTCATCTCATTAAGAGGCTCTGTCCATCATTAGTTTCACTACATTTGAAATAGCATTTGTATAAGTGTCCATTCATCTCATTAAGAGGCTCTGTCCATCATTAGTTTCACTACATTTGAAATAGCATTTGTATAGGTGTCCATTCATCTCATTAAGAGGCTCTGTCCATCATTAGTTTCACTACATTTGAAATAGCATTTGTATAGGTGTCCATTCATCTCATTAAGAGGCTCTGTCAATCATTAGTTTCACTACATTTGAAATAACATTTGTATAGGTGTCCATTCATCTCATTAAGAGGCTCTGTCAATCATTAGTTTCACTACATTTGAAATAGCATTTGTATAGGTGTCCATTCATCTCATTAAGAGGCTCTGTCCATCATTAGTTTCACTACATTTGAAATAACATTTGTATAGGTGTCCATTCATCTCATTAAGAGGCTCTGTCCATCATTAGTTTCACTACATTTGAAATAGCATTTGTATAGGTGTCCATTCATCTCATTAAGAGGCTCTGTCCATCATTAGTTTCACTACATTTGAAATAGCATTTGTATAGGTGTCCATTCATCTCATTAAGAGGCTCTGTCCATCATTAGTTTCACTACATTTGAAATAACATTTGTATAGGTGTCCATTCATCTCATTAAGAGGCTCTGTCAATCATTAGTTTCACTACATTTGAAATAGCATTTGTATAGGTGTCCATTCATCTCATTAAGAGGCTCTGTCAATCATTAGTTTCACTACATTTGAAATAGCATTTGTATAGGTGTCCATTCATCTCATTAAGAGGCTCTGTCCATCATTAGTTTCGCTACATTTAAAATAACATTTGTATAGGTGTCCATTCATCTCATTAAGAGGCTCTGTCAATCATTAGTTTCGCTACATTTGAAATAACATTTGTATAGGTGTCCATTCATCTCATTAAGAGGCTCTGTCCATCATTAGTTTCGCTACATTTGAAATAACATTTGTATAGGTGTCCATTCATCTCATTAAGAGGCTCTGTCCATCATTAGTTTAACTACATTTGAAATAACATTTGTATAGGTGTCCATTCATCTCATTAAGAGGCTCTGTCCATCATTAGTTTCACTACATTTGAAATAACATTTGTATAGGTGTCCATTCATCTCATTAAGAGGCTCTGTCCATCATTAGTTTCACTACATTTGAAATAGCATTTGTATAGGTGTCCATTCATCTCATTAAGAGGCTCTGTCCATCATTAGTTTCACTACATTTGAAATAGCATTTGTATAGGTGTCCATTCATCTCATTAAGAGGCTCTGTCCATCATTAGTTTCACTACATTTGAAATAACATTTGTATAGGTGTCCATTCATCTCATTAAGAGGCTCTGTCCATCATTAGTTTCACTACATTTGAAATAGCATTTGTATAGGTGTCCATTCATCTCATTAAGAGGCTCTGTCCATCATTAGTTTCACTACATTTGAAATAGCATTTGTATAGGTGTCCATTCATCTCATTAAGAGGCTCTGTCCATCATTAGTTTCGCTACATTTGAAATAACATTTGTATAGGTGTCCATTCATCTCATTAAGAGGCTCTGTCCATCATTAGTTTCACTACATTTGAAATAGCATTTGTATAGGTGTCCATTCATCTCATTAAGAGGCTCTGTCCATCATTAGTTTCACTATATTTGAAATAGCATTTGTATAGGTGTCCATTAATCTCTTAAGAGGCTCTGTCCATCATTAGTTTCACTACATTTGAAATAGCATTTGTATAGGTGTCCATTCATCTCATTAAGAGGCTCTGTCCATCATTAGTTTCACTACATTTGAAATAGCATTTGTATAGGTGTCCATTCATCTCATTAAGAGGCTCTGTCCATCATTAGTTTCACTACATTTGAAATAGCATTTGTATAGGTGTCCATTCATCTCATTAAGAGGCTCTGTCCATGATTAGTTTCACTACATTTGAAATAGCATTTGTATAGGTGTCCATTCATCTCATTAAGAGGCTCTGTCAATCATTAGTTTCACTACATTTGAAATAACATTTGTATAGGTGTCCATTCATCTCATTAAGAGGCTCTGTCAATCATTAGTTTCACTACATTTGAAATAGCATTTGTATAGGTGTCCATTCATCTCATTAAGAGGCTCTGTCCATCATTAGTTTCACTACATTTGAAATAGCATTTGTATAGGTGTCCATTCATCTCATTAAGAGGCTCTGTCCATCATTAGTTTCACTACATTTGAAATAGCATTTGTATAGGTGTCCATTCATCTCATTAAGAGGCTCTGTCAATCATTAGTTTCACTACATTTGAAATAGCATTTGTATAGGTGTCCATTCATCTCATTAAGAGGCTCTGTCCATCATTAGTTTCACTACATTTGAAATAGCATTTGTATAGGTGTCTATTCATCTCATTAAGAGGCTCTGTCAATCATTAGTTTCACTACATTTGAAATAGCATTTGTATAGGTGTCCATTCATCTCATTAAGAGGCTCTGTCCATCATTAGTTTCGCTACATTTGAAATAACATTTGTATAGGTGTCCATTCATCTCATTAAGAGGCTCTGTCCATCATTAGTTTCGCTACATTTGAAATAACATTTGTATAGGTGTCCATTCATCTCATTAAGAGGCTCTGTCCATCATTAGTTTCGCTACATTTGAAATAACATTTGTATAGGTGTCCATTCATCTCATTAAGAGGCTCTGTCCATCATTAGTTTCACTACATTTGAAATAACATTTGTATAGGTGTCCATTCATCTCATTAAGAGGCTCTGTCCATCATTAGTTTCACTACATTTGAAATAACATTTGTATAGGTGTCCATTCATCTCATTAAGAGGCTCTGTCCATCATTAGTTTCACTACATTTGAAATAGCATTTGTATAGGTGTCCATTCATCTCATTAAGAGGCTCTGTCAATCATTAGTTTCACTACATTTGAAATAGCATTTGTATAGGTGTCCATTCATCTCAGTAAGAGGCTCTGTCAATCATTAGTTTCACTACATTTGAAATAACATTTGTATAGGTGTCCATTCATCTCATTAAGAGGCTCTGTCCATCATTAGTTTCACTACATTTGAAATAGCATTTGTATAGGTGTCCATTCATCTCATTAAGAGGCTCTGTCCATCATTAGTTTCACTACATTTGAAATAGCATTTGTATAGGTGTCCATTCATCTCATTAAGAGGCTCTGTCCATCATTAGTTTCACTACATTTGAAATAGAATTTGTATAGGTGTCCATTCATCTCATTAAGAGGCTCTGTCAATCATTAGTTTCACTACATTTGAAATAACATTTGTCTAGGTGTCCATTCATCTCATTAAGAGGCTCTGTCCATCATTAGTTTCACTACATTTGAAATAGCATTTGTATAGGTGTCCATTCATCTCATTAAGAGGCTCTGTCCATCATTAGTTTCACTACATTTGAAATAGCATTTGTATAGGTGTCCATTCATCTCATTAAGAGGCTCTGTCCATCATTAGTTTCACTACATTTGAAATAGCATTTGTATAGGTGTCCATTCATCTCATTAAGAGGCTCTGTCAATCATTAGTTTCACTACATTTGAAATAGCATTTGTATAGGTGTCCATTCATCTCATTAAGAGGCTCTGTCCATCATTAGATTCACTACATTTGAAATAGCATTTGTATAGGTGTCCATTCATCTCATTAAGAGGCTCTGTCAATCATTAGTTTCACTACATTTGAAATAGCATTTGTATAGGTGTCCATTCATCTCATTAAGAGGCTCTGTCCATCATTAGTTTCGCTACATTTAAAATAACATTTGTATAGGTGTCCATTCATCTCATTAAGAGGCTCTGTCCATCATTAGTTTCGCTACATTTGAAATAACATTTGTATAGGTGTCCATTCATCTCATTAAGAGGCTCTGTCCTTCATTAGTTTCGCTACATTTGAAATAACATTTGTATAGGTGTCCATTCATCTCATTAAGAGGCTCTGTCCATCATTAGTTTAACTACATTTGAAATAACATTTGTATAGGTGTCCATTCATCTCATTAAGAGGCTCTGTCCATCATTAGTTTCACTACATTTGAAATAACATTTGTATAGGTGTCCATTCATCTCATTAAGAGGCTCTGTCCATCATTAGTTTCACTACATTTGAAATAGCATTTGTATAGGTGTCCATTCATCTCATTAAGAGGCTCTGTCCATCATTAGTTTCACTACATTTGAAATAGCATTTGTATAGGTGTCCATTCATCTCATTAAGAGGCTCTGTCCATCATTAGTTTCACTACATTTGAAATAACATTTGTATAGGTGTCCATTCATCTCATTAAGAGGCTCTGTCCATCATTAGTTTCACTACATTTGAAATAGCATTTGTATAGGTGTCCATTCATCTCATTAAGAGGCTCTGTCCATCATTAGTTTCACTACATTTGAAATAGCATTTGTATAGGTGTCCATTCATCTCATTAAGAGGCTCTGTCCATCATTAGTTTAACTACATTTGAAATAACATTTGTATAGGTGTCCATTCATCTCATTAAGAGGCTCTGTCAATCATTAGTTTCACTACATTTGAAATAGCATTTGTATAGGTGTCCATTCATCTCATTAAGAGGCTCTGTCCATCATTAGTTTCGCTACATTTAAAATAACATTTGTATAGGTGTCCATTCATCTCATTAAGAGGCTCTGTCCATCATTAGTTTCGCTACATTTGAAATAACATTTGTATAGGTGTCCATTCATCTCATTAAGAGGCTCTGTCCATCATTAGTTTCGCTACATTTGAAATAACATTTGTATAGGTGTCCATTCATCTCATTAAGAGGCTCTGTCCATCATTAGTTTAACTACATTTGAAATAACATTTGTATAGGTGTCCATTCATCTCATTAAGAGGCTCTGTCCATCATTAGTTTCACTACATTTGAAATAGCATTTGTATAGGTGTCCATTCATCTCATTAAGAGGCTCTGTCCATCATTAGTTTCACTACATTTGAAATAACATTTGTATAGGTGTCCATTCATCTCATTAAGAGGCTCTGTCCATCATTAGTTTCACTACATTTGAAATAGCATTTGTATAAGTGTCCATTCATCTCATTAAGAGGCTCTGTCCATCATTAGTTTCACTACATTTGAAATAGCATTTGTATAGGTGTCCATTCATCTCATTAAGAGGCTCTGTCCATCATTAGTTTCACTACATTTGAAATAGCATTTGTATAGGTGTCCATTCATCTCATTAAGAGGCTCTGTCAATCATTAGTTTCACTACATTTGAAATAACATTTGTATAGGTGTCCATTCATCTCATTAAGAGGCTCTGTCAATCATTAGTTTCACTACATTTGAAATAGCATTTGTATAGGTGTCCATTCATCTCATTAAGAGGCTCTGTCCATCATTAGTTTCACTACATTTGAAATAATATTTGTATAGGTGTCCATTCATCTCATTAAGAGGCTCTGTCCATCATTAGTTTCACTACATTTGAAATAGCATTTGTATAGGTGTCCATTCATCTCATTAAGAGGCTCTGTCAATCATTAGTTTCACTACATTTGAAATAGCATTTGTATAGGTGTCCATTCATCTCATTAAGAGGCTCTGTCCATCATTAGTTTCACTACATTTGAAATAACATTTGTATAGGTGTCCATTCATCTCATTAAGAGGCTCTGTCAATCATTAGTTTCACTACATTTGAAATAGCATTTGTATAGGTGTCCATTCATCTCATTAAGAGGCTCTGTCAATCATTAGTTTCACTACATTTGAAATAGCATTTGTATAGGTGTCCATTCATCTCATTAAGAGGCTCTGTCCATCATTAGTTTCGCTACATTTAAAATAACATTTGTATAGGTGTCCATTCATCTCATTAAGAGGCTCTGTCAATCATTAGTTTCGCTACATTTGAAATAACATTTGTATAGGTGTCCATTCATCTCATTAAGAGGCTCTGTCCATCATTAGTTTCGCTACATTTGAAATAACATTTGTATAGGTGTCCATTCATCTCATTAAGAGGCTCTGTCCATCATTAGTTTAACTACATTTGAAATAACATTTGTATAGGTGTCCATTCATCTCATTAAGAGGCTCTGTCCATCATTAGTTTCACTACATTTGAAATAACATTTGTATAGGTGTCCATTCATCTCATTAAGAGGCTCTGTCCATCATTAGTTTCACTACATTTGAAATAGCATTTGTATAGGTGTCCATTCATCTCATTAAGAGGCTCTGTCCATCATTAGTTTCACTACATTTGAAATAGCATTTGTATAGGTGTCCATTCATCTCATTAAGAGGCTCTGTCCATCATTAGTTTCACTACATTTGAAATAACATTTGTATAGGTGTCCATTCATCTCATTAAGAGGCTCTGTCCATCATTAGTTTCACTACATTTGAAATAGCATTTGTATAGGTGTCCATTCATCTCATTAAGAGGCTCTGTCCATCATTAGTTTCACTACATTTGAAATAGCATTTGTATAGGTGTCCATTCATCTCATTAAGAGGCTCTGTCCATCATTAGTTTCGCTACATTTGAAATAACATTTGTATAGGTGTCCATTCATCTCATTAAGAGGCTCTGTCCATCATTAGTTTCACTACATTTGAAATAGCATTTGTATAGGTGTCCATTCATCTCATTAAGAGGCTCTGTCCATCATTAGTTTCACTACATTTGAAATAGCATTTGTATAGGTGTCCATTCATCTCATTAAGAGGCTCTGTCAATCATTAGTTTCACTACATTTGAAATAACATTTGTATAGGTGTCCATTCATCTCATTAAGAGGCTCTGTCAATCATTAGTTTCACTACGTTTGAAATAGCATTTGTATAGGTGTCCATTCATCTCATTAAGAGGCTCTGTCCATCATTAGTTTCACTACATTTGAAATAACATTTGTATAGGTGTCCATTCATCTCATTAAGAGGCTCTGTCCATCATTAGTTTCACTACATTTGAAATAGCATTTGTATAGGTGTCCATTCATCTCATTAAGAGGCTCTGTCCATCATTAGTTTCACTACATTTGAAATAGCATTTGTATAGGTGTCCATTCATCTCATTAAGAGGCTCTGTCCATCATTAGTTTCACTACATTTGAAATAACATTTGTATAGGTGTCCATTCATCTCATTAAGAGGCTCTGTCCATCATTAGTTTCACTACATTTGAAATAGCATTTGTATAGGTGTCCATTCATCTCATTAAGAGGCTCTGTCCATCATTAGTTTCACTACATTTGAAATAGCATTTGTATAGGTGTCCATTCATCTCATTAAGAGGCTCTGTCCATCATTAGTTTCACTACATTTGAAATAACATTTGTATAGGTGTCCATTCATCTCATTAAGAGGCTCTGTCCATCATTAGTTTCACTACATTTGAAATAGCATTTGTATAGGTGTCCATTCATCTCATTAAGAGGCTCTGTCCATCATTAGTTTCACTACATTTGAAATAGCATTTGTATAGGTGTCCATTCATCTCATTAAGAGGCTCTGTCAATCATTAGTTTCACTACATTTGAAATAACATTTGTATAGGTGTCCATTCATCTCATTAAGAGGCTCTGTCAATCATTAGTTTCACTACATTTGAAATAGCATTTGTATAGGTGTCCATTCATCTCATTAAGAGGCTCTGTCCATCATTAGTTTCACTACATTTGAAATAACATTTGTATAGGTGTCCATTCATCTTATTAAGAGGCTCTGTCCATCATTAGTTTCACTACATTTGAAATAGGATTTGTATAGGTGTCCATTCATCTCATTAAGAGGCTCTGTCCATCATTAGTTTCACTACATTTGAAATAGCATTTGTATAGGTGTCCATTCATCTCATTAAGAGGCTCTGTCCATCATTAGTTTCACTACATTTGAAATAACATTTGTATAGGTGTCCATTCATCTCATTAAGAGGCTCTGTCAATCATTAGTTTCACTACATTTGAAATAACATTTGTATAGGTGTCCATTCATCTCATTAAGAGGCTCTGTCAATCATTAGTTTCACTACATTTAAAATAACATTTGTATAGGTGTCCATTCATCTCATTAAGAGGCTCTGTCAATCATTAGTTTCACTACATTTGAAATAACATTTGTATAGGTGTCCATTCATCTCATTAAGAGGCTCTGTCCATCATTAGTTTCACTACATTTAAAATAACATTTGTATAGGTGTCCATTCATCTCATTAAGAGGCTCTGTCCATCATTAGTTTCACTACATTTGAAATAGCATTTGTATAGGTGTCCATTCATCTCATTAAGAGGCTCTGTCCATCATTAGTTTCACTACATTTGAAATAGCATTTGTATAGGTGTCCATTCATCTCAGTAAGAGGCTCTGTCCATCATTAGTTTTGCTACGATTGAAATAACATTTGTATAGGTGTCCATTCATCTCATTAAGAGGCTCTGTCCATCATTAGTTTCACTACATTTGAAATAACATTTGTATAGGTGTCCATTCATCTCAGTAAGAGGCTCTGTCCATCATTAGTTTCACTACATTTGAAATAGCATTTGTATAGGTGTCCATTCATCTCATTAAGAGGCTCTGTCAATCATTAGTTTCACTACATTTGAAATAACATTTGTATAGGTGTCCATTCATCTCATTAAGAGGCTCTGTCAATCATTAGTTTCACTACATTTGAAATAGCATTTGTATAGGTGTCCATTCATCTCATTAAGAGGCTCTGTCTATCATTAGTTTCACTACATTTGAAATAGCATTTGTATAGGTGTCCATTCATCTCATTAAGAGGCTCTGTCCATCATTAGTTTCACTACATTTGAAATAGCATTTGTATAGGTGTCCATTCATCTCATTAAGAGGCTCTGTCAATCATTAGTTTCACTACATTTGAAATAACATTTGTATAGGTGTCCATTCATCTCATTAAGAGGCTCTGTCAATCATTAGTTTCACTACATTTGAAATAGCATTTGTATAGGTGTCCATTCATCTCAGTAAGAGGCTCTGTCCATCATTAGTTTCACTACATTTGAAAT
This sequence comes from Sepiola atlantica, assembly GCA_963556195.1. Lineage (NCBI taxonomy): Eukaryota > Metazoa > Mollusca > Cephalopoda > Sepiida > Sepiolidae > Sepiola > Sepiola atlantica. The sequence goes on from OY744534.1 coordinate 74,959,094, forward strand.
AACATTTGTATAGGTGTCCATTCATCTCATTAAGAGGCTCTGTCAATCATTAGTTTCACTACATTTGAAATAGCATTTGTATAGGTGTCCATTCATCTCAGTAAGAGGCTCTGTCCATCATTAGTTTCGCTACATTTGAAATAACATTTGTATAGGTGTCCATTCATCTCATTAAGAGGCTCTGTCAATCATTAGTTTCACTACATTTGAAATAACATTTGTATAGGTGTCCATTCATCTCATTAAGAGGCTCTGTCAATCATTAGTTTCACTACATTTGAAATAGCATTTGTATAGGTGTCCATTCATCTCATTAAGAGGCTCTGTCCATCATTAGTTTCACTACATTTGAAATAACATTTGTATAGGTGTCCATTCATCTCATTAAGAGGCTCTGTCAATCATTAGTTTCACTACATTTGAAATAGCATTTGTATAGGTGTCCATTCATCTCATTAAGAGGCTCTGTCCATCATTAGTTTCACTACATTTGAAATAGCATTTGTATAGGTGTCCATTCATCTCATTAAGAGGCTCTGTCCATCATTAGTTTCGCTACATTTGAAATAACATTTGTATAGGTGTCCATTCATCTCATTAAGAGGCTCTGTCCATCATTAGTTTCACTACATTTGAAATAACATTTGTATTGGTGTCCATACATCTCATTAAGAGGCTCTGTCAATCATTAGTTTCACTACATTTGAAATAGCATTTGTATAGGTGTCCATTCATCTCATTAAGAGGCTCTGTCCATCATTAGTTTCGCTACATTTGAAATAACATTTGTATAGGTGTCCATTCATCTCATTAAGAGGCTCTGTCAATCATTAGTTTCGCTACATTTGAAATAACATTTGTATAGGTGTCCATTCATCTCATTAAGAGGCTCTGTCAATCATTAGTTTCGCTACATTTGAAATAACATTTGTATAGGTGTCCATTCATCTCATTAAGAGGCTCTGTCAATCATTAGTTTCACTACATTTGAAATAGCATTTGTATAGGTGTCCATTCATCTCATTAAGAGGCTCTGTCCATCATTAGTTTCGCTACATTTGAAATAACATTTGTATAGGTGTCCATTCATCTCATTAAGAGGCTCTGTCCATCATTAGTTTCGCTACATTTGAAATAACATTTGTATAGGTGTCCATTCATCTCATTAAGAGACTCTGTCCATCATTAGTTTCGCTACATTTGAAATAACATTTGTATAGGTGTCCATTCATCTCATTAAGAGGCTCTGTCCATCATTAGTTTCACTACATTTGAAATAGCATTTGTATAGGTGTCCATTCATCTCATTAAGAGGCTATGTCCATCATTAGTTTCACTACATTTGAAATAGCATTTGTATAGGTGTCCATTCATCTCATTAAGAGGCTCTGTCCATCATTAGTTTCACTACATTTGAAATAGCATTTGTATAGGTGTCCATTCATCTCATTAAGAGGCTCTGTCCATCATTAGTTTCACTACATTTGAAATAGCATTTGTATAGGTATCCATTCATCTCATTAAGAGGCTCTGTCCATCATTAGTTTCACTACATTTGAAATAGCATTTGTATAGGTGTCCATTCATCTCATTAAGAGGCTCTGTCAATCATTAGTTTCACTACATTTGAAATAACATTTGTATAGGTGTCCATTCATCTCATTAAGAGGCTCTGTCAATCATTAGTTTCACTACATTTGAAATAGCATTTGTATAGGTGTCCATTCATCTCAGTAAGAGGCTCTGTCCATCATTAGTTTCACTACATTTGAAATAACATTTGTATAGGTGTCCATTCATCTCATTAAGAGGCTCTGTCAATCATTAGTTTCACTACATTTGAAATAGCATTTGTATAGGTGTCCATTCATCTCAGTAAGAGGCTCTGTCCATCATTAGTTTCGCTACATTTGAAATAACATTTGTATAGGTGTCCATTCATCTCATTAAGAGGCTCTGTCAATCATTAGTTTCACTACATTTGAAATAACATTTGTATAGGTGTCCATTCATCTCATTAAGAGGCTCTGTCAATCATTAGTTTCACTACATTTGAAATAGCATTTGTATAGGTGTCCATTCATCTCATTAAGAGGCTCTGTCCATCATTAGTTTCACTACATTTGAAATAACATTTGTATAGGTGTCCATTCATCTCATTAAGAGGCTCTGTCCATCATTAGTTTCGCTACATTTGAAATAACATTTGTATAGGTGTCCATTCATCTCATTAAGAGGCTCTGTCAATCATTAGTTTCGCTACATTTGAAATAACATTTGTATAGGTGTCCATTCATCTCATTAAAAGGCTCTGTCAATCATTAGTTTCGCTACATTTGAAATAACATTTGTATAGGTGTCCATTCATCTCATTAAGAGGCTCTGTCAATCATTAGTTTCACTACATTTGAAATAGCATTTGTATAGGTGTCCATTCATCTCAGTAAGAGGCTCTGTCCATCATTAGTTTCGCTACATTTGAAATAACATTTGTATAGGTGTCCATTCATCTCATTAAGAGGCTCTGTCAATCATTAGTTTCACTACATTTGAAATAACATTTGTATAGGTGTCCATTCATCTCATTAAGAGGCTCTGTCAATCATTAGTTTCACTACATTTGAAATAGCATTTGTATAGGTGTCCATTCATCTCATTAAGAGGCTCTGTCCATCATTAGTTTCACTACATTTGAAATAGCATTTGTATAGGTGTCCATTCATCTCATTAAGAGGCTCTGTCCATCATTAGTTTCACTACATTTGAAATAACATTTGTATAGGTGTCCATTCATCTCATTAAGAGGCTCTGTCAATCATTAGTTTCACTACATTTGAAATAGCATTTGTATAGGTGTCCATTCATCTCAGTAAGAGGCTCTGTCCATCATTAGTTTCACTACATTTGAAATAACATTTGTATAGGTGTCCATTCATCTCATTAAGAGGCTCTGTCAATCATTAGTTTCACTACATTTGAAATAGCATTTGTATAGGTGTCCATTCATCTCAGTAAGAGGCTCTGTCCATCATTAGTTTCGCTACATTTGAAATAACATTTGTATAGGTGTCCATTCATCTCATTAAGAGGCTCTGTCAATCATTAGTTTCACTACATTTGAAATAACATTTGTATAGGTGTCCATTCATCTCATTAAGAGGCTCTGTCAATCATTAGTTTCACTACATTTGAAATAGCATTTGTATAGGTGTCCATTCATCTCATTAAGAGGCTCTGTCCATCATTAGTTTCACTACATTTGAAATAACATTTGTATAGGTGTCCATTCATCTCATTAAGAGGCTCTGTCCATCATTAGTTTCGCTACATTTGAAATAACATTTGTATAGGTGTCCATTCATCTCATTAAGAGGCTCTGTCAATCATTAGTTTCGCTACATTTGAAATAACATTTGTATAGGTGTCCATTCATCTCATTAAGAGGCTCTGTCAATCATTAGTTTCGCTACATTTGAAATAACATTTGTATAGGTGTCCATTCATCTCATTAAGAGGCTCTGTCAATCATTAGTTTCACTACATTTGAAATAGCATTTGTATAGGTGTCCATTCATCTCATTAAGAGGCTCTGTCCATCATTAGTTTCACTACATTTGAAATAGCATTTGTATAGGTGTCCATTCATCTCATTAAGAGGCTCTGTCAATCATTAGTTTCACTACATTTGAAATAGCATTTGTATAGGTGTCCATTCATCTCAGTAAGAGGCTCTGTCCATCATTAGTTTCACTACATTTGAAATAACATTTGTATAGGTGTCCATTCATCTCATTAAGAGGCTCTGTCAATCATTAGTTTCACTACATTTGAAATAGCATTTGTATAGGTGTCCATTCATCTCAGTAAGAGGCTCTGTCCATCATTAGTTTCGCTACATTTGAAATAACATTTGTATAGGTGTCCATTCATCTCATTAAGAGGCTCTGTCAATCATTAGTTTCACTACATTTGAAATAACATTTGTATAGGTGTCCATTCATCTCATTAAGAGGCTCTGTCAATCATTAGTTTCACTACATTTGAAATAGCATTTGTATAGGTGTCCATTCATCTCATTAAGAGGCTCTGTCCATCATTAGTTTCACTACATTTGAAATAACATTTGTATAGGTGTCCATTCATCTCATTAAGAGGCTCTGTCCATCATTAGTTTCGCTTCATTTGAAATAACATTTGTATAGGTGTCCATTCATCTCATTAAGAGGCTCTGTCAATCATTAGTTTCGCTACATTTGAAATAACATTTGTATAGGTGTCCATTCATCTCATTAAGAGGCTCTGTCAATCATTAGTTTCGCTACATTTGAAATAACATTTGTATAGGTGTCCATTCATCTCATTAAGAGGCTCTGTCAATCATTAGTTTCACTACATTTGAAATAGCATTTGTATAGGTGTCCATTCATCTCATTAAGAGGCTCTGTCCATCATTAGTTTCACTACATTTGAAATAGCATTTGTATAGGTGTCCATTCATCTCATTAAGAGGCTCTGTCAATCATTAGTTTCACTACATTTGAAATAGCATTTGTATAGGTGTCCATTCATCTCATTAAGAGGCTCTGTCCATCATTAGTTTCACTACATTTGAAATAGCATTTGTATAGGTGTCCATTCATCTCATTAAGAGGCTCTGTCAATCATTAGTTTCACTACATTTGAAATAGCATTTGTATAGGTGTCCATTCATCTCATTAAGAGGCTCTGTCCATCATTAGTTTCGCTACATTTAAAATAACATTTGTATAGGTGTCCATTCATCTCATTAAGAGGCTCTGTCCATCATTAGTTTCGCTACATTTGAAATAACATTTGTATAGGTGTCCATTCATCTCATTAAGAGGCTCTGTCCATCATTAGTTTCGCTACATTTGAAATAACATTTGTATAGGTGTCCATTCATCTCATTAAGAGGCTCTGTCCATCATTAGTTTAACTACATTTGAAATAACATTTGTATAGGTGTCCATTCATCTCATTAAGAGGCTCTGTCCATCATTAGTTTCACTACATTTGAAATAACATTTGTATAGGTGTCCATTCATCTCATTAAGAGGCTCTGTCCATCATTAGTTTCACTACATTTGAAATAGCATTTGTATAGGTGTCCATTCATCTCATTAAGAGGCTCTGTCCATCATTAGTTTCACTACATTTGAAATAGCATTTGTATAGGTGTCCATTCATCTCATTAAGAGGCTCTGTCCATCATTAGTTTCACTACATTTGAAATAACATTTGTATAGGTGTCCATTCATCTCATTAAGAGGCTCTGTCCATCATTAGTTTCACTACATTTGAAATAGCATTTGTATAGGTGTCCATTCATCTCATTAAGAGGCTCTGTCCATCATTAGTTTCACTACATTTGAAATAGCATTTGTATAGGTGTCCATTCATCTCATTAAGAGGCTCTGTCCATCATTAGTTTCGCTACATTTGAAATAACATTTGTATAGGTGTCCATTCATCTCATTAAGAGGCTCTGTCCATCATTAGTTTCACTACATTTGAAATAGCATTTGTATAGGTGTCCATTCATCTCATTAAGAGGCTCTGTCCATCATTAGTTTCACTACATTTGAAATAGCATTTGTATAGGTGTCCATTCATCTCATTAAGAGGCTCTGTCAATCATTAGTTTCACTACATTTGAAATAACATTTGTATAGGTGTCCATTCATCTCATTAAGAGGCTCTGTCAATCATTAGTATCACTACATTTGAAATAGCATTTGTATAGGTGTCCATTCATCTCATTAAGAGGCTCTGTCCATCATTAGTTTCACTACATTTGAAATAACATTTGTATAGGTGTCCATTCATCTCATTAAGAGGCTCTGTCCATCATTAGTTTCACTACATTTGAAATAGCATTTGTATAGGTGTCCATTCATCTCATTAAGAGGCTCTGTCCATCATTAGTTTCACTACATTTGAAATAGCATTTGTATAGGTGTCCATTCATCTCATTAAGAGGCTCTGTCCATCATTAGTTTCACTACATTTGAAATAACATTTGTATAGGTGTCCATTCATCTCATTAAGAGGCTCTGTCCATCATTAGTTTCACTACATTTGAAATAGCATTTGTATAGGTGTCCATTCATCTCATTAAGAGGCTCTGTCCATCATTAGTTTCACTACATTTGAAATAGCATTTGTATAGGTGTCCATTCATCTCATTAAGAGGCTCTGTCCATCATTAGTTTCACTACATTTGAAATAACATTTGTATAGGTGTCCATTCATCTCATTAAGAGGCTCTGTCCATCATTAGTTTCACTACATTTGAAATAGCATTTGTATAGGTGTCCATTCATCTCATTAAGAGGCTCTGTCCATCATTAGTTTCACTACATTTGAAATAGCATTTGTATAGGTGTCCATTCATCTCATTAAGAGGCTCTGTCAATCATTAGTTTCACTACATTTGAAATAACATTTGTATAGGTGTCCATTCATCTCATTAAGAGGCTCTGTCAATCATTAGTTTCACTACATTTGAAATAGCATTTGTATAGGTGTCCATTCATCTCATTAAGAGGCTCTGTCCATCATTAGTTTCACTACATTTGAAATAACATTTGTATAGGTGTCCATTCATCTCATTAAGAGGCTCTGTCCATCATTAGTTTCACTACATTTGAAATAGCATTTGTATAGGTGTCCATTCATCTCATTAAGAGGCTCTGTCCATCATTAGTTTCACTACATTTGAAATAGCATTTGTATAGGTGTCCATTCATCTCATTAAGAGGCTCTGTCAATCATTAGTTTCACTACATTTGAAATAACATTTGTATAGGTGTCCATTCATCTCATTAAGAGGCTCTGTCCATCATTAGTTTCACTACATTTAAAATAACATTTGTATAGGTGTCCATTCATCTCATTAAGAGGCTCTGTCCATCATTAGTTTCACTACATTTGAAATAGCATTTGTATAGGTGTCCATTCATCTCATTAAGAGGCTCTGTCCATCATTAGTTTCACTACATTTGAAATAGCATTTGTATAGGTGTCCATTCATCTCAGTAAGAGGCTCTGTCCATCATTAGTTTCGCTACGATTGAAATAACATTTGTATAGGTGTCCATTCATCTCATTAAGAGGCTCTGTCCATCATTAGTTTCACTACATTTGAAATAACATTTGTATAGGTGTCCATTCATCTCAGTAAGAGGCTCTGTCCATCATTAGTTTCACTACATTTGAAATAGCATTTGTATAGGTGTCCATTCATCTCATTAAGAGGCTCTGTCAATCATTAGTTTCACTACATTTGAAATAACATTTGTATAGGTGTCCATTCATCTCATTAAGAGGCTCTGTCAATCATTAGTTTCACTACATTTGAAATAGCATTTGTATAGGTGTCCATTCATCTCATTAAGAGGCTCTGTCCATCATTAGTTTCACTACATTTGAAATAGCATTTGTATAGGTGTCCATTCATCTCATTAAGAGGCTCTGTCCATCATTAGTTTCACTACATTTGAAATAGCATTTGTATAGGTGTCCATTCATCTCATTAAGAGGCTCTGTCAATCATTAGTTTCACTACATTTGAAATAACATTTGTATAGGTGTCCATTCATCTCATTAAGAGGCTCTGTCAATCATTAGTTTCACTACATTTGAAATAGCATTTGTTTAGGTGTCCATTCATCTCAGTAAGAGGCTCTGTCCATCATTAGTTTCACTACATTTGAAATAACATTTGTATAGGTGTCCATTCATCTCATTAAGAGGCTCTGTCAATCATTAGTTTCACTACATTTGAAATAGCATTTGTATAGGTGTCCATTCATCTCAGTAAGAGGCTCTGTCCATCATTAGTTTCGCTACATTTGAAATAACATTTGTATAGGTGTCCATTCATCTCATTAAGAGGCTCTGTCAATCATTAGTTTCACTACATTTGAAATAACATTTGTATAGGTGTCCATTCATCTCATTAAGAGGCTCTGTCAATCATTAGTTTCACTACATTTGAAATAGCATTTGTATAGGTGTCCATTCATCTCATTAAGAGGCTCTGTCCATCATTAGTTTCACTACATTTGAAATAACATTTGTATAGGTGTCCATTCATCTCATTAAGAGGCTCTGTCCATCATTAGTTTCACTACATTTGAAATAGCATTTGTATAGGTGTCCATTCATCTCATTAAGAGGCTCTGTCCATCATTAGTTTCACTACATTTGAAATAGCATTTGTATAGGTGTCCATTCATCTCATTAAGAGGCTCTGTCCATCATTAGTTTCGCTACATTTGAAATAACATTTGTATAGGTGTCCATTCATCTCATTAAGAGGCTCTGTCAATCATTAGTTTCACTACATTTGAAATAACATTTGTATAGGTGTCCATTCATCTCATTAAGAGGCTCTGTCAATCATTAGTTTCACTACATTTGAAATAGCATTTGTATAGGTGTCCATTCATCTCATTAAGAGGCTCTGTCCATCATTAGTTTCACTACATTTGAAATAACATTTGTATAGGTGTCCATTCATCTCATTAAGAGGCTCTGTCCATCATTAGTTTCGCTACATTTGAAATAACATTTGTATAGGTGTCCATTCATCTCATTAAGAGGCTCTGTCAATCATTAGTTTCGCTACATTTGAAATAACATTTGTATAGGTGTCCATTCATCTCATTAAGAGGCTCTGTCAATCATTAGTTTCGCTACATTTGAAATAACATTTGTATAGGTGTCCATTCATCTCATTAAGAGGCTCTGTCAATCATTAGTTTCACTACATTTGAAATAGCATTTGTATAGGTGTCCATTCATCTCATTAAGAGGCTCTGTCCATCATTAGTTTCACTACATTTGAAATAGCATTTGTATAGGTGTCCATTCATCTCATTAAGAGGCTCTGTCAATCATTAGTTTCACTACATTTGAAATAGCATTTGTATAGGTGTCCATTCATCTCAGTAAGAGGCTCTGTCCATCATTAGTTTCACTACATTTGAAATAACATTTGTATAGGTGTCCATTCATCTCATTAAGAGGCTCTGTCAATCATTAGTTTCACTACATTTGAAATAGCATTTGTATAGGTGTCCATTCATCTCAGTAAGAGGCTCTGTCCATCATTAGTTTCGCTACATTTGAAATAACATTTGTATAGGTGTCCATTCATCTCATTAAGAGGCTCTGTCAATCATTAGTTTCACTACATTTGAAATAACATTTGTATAGGTGTCCATTCATCTCATTAAGAGGCTCTGTCAATCATTAGTTTCACTACATTTGAAATAGCATTTGTATAGGTGTCCATTCATCTCATTAAGAGGCTCTGTCCATCATTAGTTTCACTACATTTGAAATAACATTTGTATAGGTGTCCATTCATCTCATTACGAGGCTCTGTCCATCATTAGTTTCGCTTCATTTGAAATAACATTTGTATAGGTGTCCATTCATCTCATTAAGAGGCTCTGTCAATCATTAGTTTCGCTACATTTGAAATAACATTTGTATAGGTGTCCATTCATCTCATTAAGAGGCTCTGTCAATCATTAGTTTCGCTACATTTGAAATAACATTTGTATAGGTGTCCATTCATCTCATTAAGAGGCTCTGTCAATCATTAGTTTCACTACATTTGAAATAGCATTTGTATAGGTGTCCATTCATCTCATTAAGAGGCTCTGTCCATCATTAGTTTCACTACATTTGAAATAGCATTTGTATAGGTGTCCATTCATCTCATTAAGAGGCTCTGTCAATCATTAGTTTCACTACATTTGAAATAGCATTTGTATAGGTGTCCATTCATCTCATTAAGAGGCTCTGTCCATCATTAGTTTCACTACATTTGAAATAGCATTTGTATAGGTGTCCATTCATCTCATTAAGAGGCTCTGTCAATCATTAGTTTCACTACATTTGAAATAGCATTTGTATAGGTGTCCATTCATCTCATTAAGAGGCTCTGTCCATCATTAGTTTCGCTACATTTAAAATAACATTTGTATAGGTGTCCATTCATCTCATTAAGAGGCTCTGTCCATCATTAGTTTCGCTACATTTGAAATAACATTTGTATAGGTGTCCATTCATCTCATTAAGAGGCTCTGTCCATCATTAGTTTCGCTACATTTGAAATAACATTTGTATAGGTGTCCATTCATCTCATTAAGAGGCTCTGTCCATCATTAGTTTAACTACATTTGAAATAACATTTGTATAGGTGTCCATTCATCTCATTAAGAGGCTCTGTCCATCATTAGTTTCACTACATTTGAAATAACATTTGTATAGGTGTCCATTCATCTCATTAAGAGGCTCTGTCCATCATTAGTTTCACTACATTTGAAATAGCATTTGTATAGGTGTCCATTCATCTCATTAAGAGGCTCTGTCCATCATTAGTTTCACTACATTTGAAATAGCATTTGTATAGGTGTCCATTCATCTCATTAAGAGGCTCTGTCCATCATTAGTTTCACTACATTTGAAATAACATTTGTATAGGTGTCCATTCATCTCATTAAGAGGCTCTGTCCATCATTAGTTTCACTACATTTGAAATAGCATTTGTATAGGTGTCCATTCATCTCATTAAGAGGCTCTGTCCATCATTAGTTTCGCTACATTTGAAATAGCATTTGTATAGGTGTCCATTCATCTCATTAAGAGGCTCTGTCCATCATTAGTTTCGCTACATTTGAAATAACATTTGTATAGGTGTCCATTCATCTCATTAAGAGGCTCTGTCCATCATTAGTTTCACTACATTTGAAATAGCATTTGTATAGGTGTCCATTCATCTCATTAAGAGGCTCTGTCAATCATTAGTTTCACTACATTTGAAATAACATTTGTATAGGTGTCCATTCATCTCATTAAGAGGCTCTGTCAATCATTAGTATCACTACATTTGAAATAGCATTTGTATAGGTGTCCATTCATCTCATTAAGAGGCTCTGTCCATCATTAGTTTCACTACATTTGAAATAACATTTGTATAGGTGTCCATTCATCTCATTAAGAGGCTCTGTCCATCATTAGTTTCACTACATTTGAAATAGCATTTGTATAGGTGTCCATTCATCTCATTAAGAGGCTCTGTCCATCATTAGTTTCACTACATTTGAAATAGCATTTGTATAGGTGTCCATTCATCTCATTAAGAGGCTCTGTCCATCATTAGTTTCACTACATTTGAAATAGCATTTGTATAGGTGTCCATTCATCTCATTAAGAGGCTCTGTCCATCATTAGTTTCACTACATTTGAAATAGCATTTGTATAGGTGTCCATTCATCTCATTAAGAGGCTCTGTCCATCATTAGTTTCACTACATTTGAAATAGCATTTGTATAGGTGTCCATTCATCTCATTAAGAGGCTCTGTCCATCATTAGTTTCACTACATTTGAAATAGCATTTGTATAGGTGTCCATTCATCTCATTAAGAGGCTCTGTCCATCATTAGTTTCACTACATTTGAAATAACATTTGTATAGGTGTCCATTCATCTCATTAAGAGGCTCTGTCCATCATTAGTTTCACTACATTTGAAATAGCATTTGTATAGGTGTCCATTCATCTCATTAAGAGGCTCTGTCCATCATTAGTTTCACTACATTTGAAATAGCATTTGTATAGGTGTCCATTCATCTCATTAAGAGGCTCTGTCAATCATTAGTTTCACTACATTTGAAATAACATTTGTATAGGTGTCCATTCATCTCATTAAGAGGCTCTGTCAATCATTAGTTTCACTACATTTGAAATAGCATTTGTATAGGTGTCCATTCATCTCATTAAGAGGCTCTGTCCATCATTAGTTTCACTACATTTGAAATAACATTTGTATAGGTGTCCATTCATCTCATTAAGAGGCTCTGTCCATCATTAGTTTCACTACATTTGAAATAGCATTTGTATAGGTGTCCATTCATCTCATTAAGAGGCTCTGTCCATCATTAGTTTCACTACATTTGAAATAGCATTTGTATAGGTGTCCATTCATCTCATTAAGAGGCTCTGTCCATCATTAGTTTCACTACATTTGAAATAACATTTGTATAGGTGTCCATTCATCTCATTAAGAGGCTCTGTCAATCATTAGTTTCACTACATTTGAAATAACATTTGTATAGGTGTCCATTCATCTCATTAAGAGGCTCTGTCAATCATTAGTTTCACTACATTTAAAATAACATTTGTATAGGTGTCCATTCATCTCATTAAGAGGCTCTGTCAATCATTAGTTTCACTACATTTGAAATAACATTTGTATAGGTGTCCATTCATCTCATTAAGAGGCTCTGTCCATCATTAGTTTCACTACATTTAAAATAACATTTGTATAGGTGTCCATTCATCTCATTAAGAGGCTCTGTCCATCATTAGTTTCACTACATTTGAAATAGCATTTGTATAGGTGTCCATTCATCTCATTAAGAGGCTCTGTCCATCATTAGTTTCACTACATTTGAAATAGCATTTGTATAGGTGTCCATTCATCTCAGTAAGAGGCTCTGTCCATCATTAGTTTCGCTACGATTGAAATAACATTTGTATAGGTGTCCATTCATCTCATTAAGAGGCTCTGTCCATCATTAGTTTCACTACATTTGAAATAACATTTGTATAGGTGTCCATTCATCTCAGTAAGAGGCTCTGTCCATCATTAGTTTCACTACATTTGAAATAGCATTTGTATAGGTGTCCATTCATCTCATTAAGAGGCTCTGTCAATCATTAGTTTCACTACATTTGAAATAACATTTGTATAGGTGTCCATTCATCTCATTAAGAGGCTCTGTCAATCATTAGTTTCACTACATTTGAAATAGCATTTGTATAGGTGTCCATTCATCTCATTAAGAGGCTCTGTCCATCATTAGTTTCACTACATTTGAAATAGCATTTGTATAGGTGTCCATTCATCTCATTAAGAGGCTCTGTCCATCATTAGTTTCACTACATTTGAAATAGCATTTGTATAGGTGTCCATTCATCTCATTAAGAGGCTCTGTCAATCATTAGTTTCACTACATTTGAAATAACATTTGTATAGGTGTCCATTCATCTCATTAAGAGGCTCTGTCAATCATTAGTTTCACTACATTTGAAATAGCATTTGTATAGGTGTCCATTCATCTCAGTAAGAGGCTCTGTCCATCATTAGTTTCACTACATTTGAAATAACATTTGTATAGGTGTCCATTCATCTCATTAAGAGGCTCTGTCAATCATTAGTTTCACTACATTTGAAATAGCATTTGTATAGGTGTCCATTCATCTCAGTAAGAGGCTCTGTCCATCATTAGTTTCGCTACATTTGAAATAACATTTGTATAGGTGTCCATTCATCTCATTAAGAGGCTCTGTCAATCATTAGTTTCACTACATTTGAAATAACATTTGTATAGGTGTCCATTCATCTCATTAAGAGGCTCTGTCAATCATTAGTTTCACTACATTTGAAATAGCATTTGTATAGGTGTCCATTCATCTCATTAAGAGGCTCTGTCCATCATTAGTTTCACTACATTTGAAATAACATTTGTATAGGTGTCCATTCATCTCATTAAGAGGCTCTGTCCATCATTAGTTTCACTACATTTGAAATAGCATTTGTATAGGTGTCCATTCATCTCATTAAGAGGCTCTGTCCATCATTAGTTTCACTACATTTGAAATAGCATTTGTATAGGTGTCCATTCATCTCATTAAGAGGCTCTGTCCATCATTAGTTTCGCTACATTTGAAATAACATTTGTATAGGTGTCCATTCATCTCATTAAGAGGCTCTGTCCATCATTAGTTTCACTACATTTGAAATAACATTTGTATAGGTGTCCATTCATCTCATTAAGAGGCTCTGTCAATCATTAGTTTCACTACATTTGAAATAGCATTTGTATAGGTGTCCATTCATCTCATTAAGAGGCTCTGTCCATCATTAGTTTCGCTACATTTGAAATAACATTTTTATAGGTGTCCATTCATCTCATTAAGAGGCTCTGTCAATCATTAGTTTCGCTACATTTGAAATAACATTTGTATAGGTGTCCATTCATCTCATTAAGAGGCTCTGTCAATCATTAGTTTCGCTACATTTGAAATAACATTTGTATAGGTGTCCATTCATCTCATTAAGAGGCTCTGTCAATCATTAGTTTCACTACATTTGAAATAGCATTTGTATAGGTGTCCATTCATCTCATTAAGAGGCTCTGTCCATCATTAGTTTCGCTACATTTGAAATAACATTTGTATAGGTGTCCATTCATCTCATTAAGAGGGCTCTGTCCATCATTAGTTTCGCTACATTTGAAATAACATTTGTATAGGTGTCCATTCATCTCATTAAGAGGCTCTGTCCATCATTAGTTTCGCTACATTTGAAATAACATTTGTATAGGTGTCCATTCATCTCATTAAGAGGCTCTGTCCATCATTAGTTTCACTACATTTGAAATAGCATTTGTATAGGTGTCCATTCATCTCATTAAGAGGCTATGTCCATCATTAGTTTCACTACATTTGAAATAGCATTTGTATAGGTGTCCATTCATCTCATTAAGAGGCTCTGTCCATCATTAGTTTCACTACATTTGAAATAGCATTTGTATAGGTGTCCATTCATCTCATTAAGAGGCTCTGTCCATCATTAGTTTCACTACATTTGAAATAGCATTTGTATAGGTATCCATTCATCTCATTAAGAGGCTCTGTCCATCATTAGTTTCACTACATTTGAAATAGCATTTGTATAGGTGTCCATTCATCTCATTAAGAGGCTCTGTCAATCATTAGTTTCACTACATTTGAAATAACATTTGTATAGGTGTCCATTCATCTCATTAAGAGGCTCTGTCATCATTAGTTTCACTACATTTGAAATAGCATTTGTATAGGTGTCCATTCATCTCAGTAAGAGGCTCTGTCCATCATTAGTTTCACTACATTTGAAATAACATTTGTATAGGTGTCCATTCATCTCATTAAGAGGCTCTGTCAATCATTAGTTTCACTACATTTGAAATAGCATTTGTATAGGTGTCCATTCATCTCAGTAAGAGGCTCTGTCCATCATTAGTTTCGCTACATTTGAAATAACATTTGTATAGGTGTCCATTCATCTCATTAAGAGGCTCTGTCAATCATTAGTTTCACTACATTTGAAATAGCATTTGTATAGGTGTCCATTCATCTCATTAAGAGGCTCTGTCCATCATTAGTTTCACTACATTTGAAATAACATTTGTATAGGTGTCCATTCATCTCATTAAGAGGCTCTGTCCATCATTAGTTTCGCTACATTTGAAATAACATTTGTATAGGTGTCCATTCATCTCATTAAGAGGCTCTGTCAATCATTAGTTTCGCTACATTTGAAATAACATTTGTATAGGTGTCCATTCATCTCATTAAGAGGCTCTGTCAATCATTAGTTTCGCTACATTTGAAATAACATTTGTATAGGTGTCCATTCATCTCATTAAGAGGCTCTGTCAATCATTAGTTTCACTACATTTGAAATAGCATTTGTATAGGTGTCCATTCATCTCATTAAGAGGCTCTGTCCATCATTAGTTTCGCTACATTTGAAATAACATTTGTATAGGTGTCCATTCATCTCATTAAGAGGCTCTGTCCATCATTAGTTTCACTACATTTGAAATAACATTTGTATAGGTGTCCATTCATCTCATTAAGAGGCTCTGTCCATCATTAGTTTCGCTACATTTGAAATAACATTTGTATAGGTGTCCATTCATCTCATTAAGAGGCTCTGTCCATCATTAGTTTCACTACATTTGAAATAGCATTTGTATAGGTGTCCATTCATCTCATTAAGAGGCTATGTCCATCATTAGTTTCACTACATTTGAAATAGCATTTGTATAGGTGTCCATTCATCTCATTAAGAGGCTCT
Organism: Sepiola atlantica; assembly: GCA_963556195.1. Lineage (NCBI taxonomy): Eukaryota > Metazoa > Mollusca > Cephalopoda > Sepiida > Sepiolidae > Sepiola > Sepiola atlantica. Next base: position 74,975,039 of record OY744534.1, read on the forward strand.
GTCCATCATTAGTTTCACTACATTTGAAATAGCATTTGTTTAGGTGTCCATTCATCTCATTAAGAGGCTCTGTCCATCATTAGTTTCACTACATTTGAAATAGCATTTGTATAGGTGTCCATTCATCTCATTAAGAGGCTCTGTCCATCATTAGTTTCACTACATTTGAAATAGCATTTGTATAGGTGTCCATTCATCTCAGTAAGAGGCTCTGTCCATCATTAGTTTCACTACATTTGAAATAGCATTTGTATAGGTGTCCATTCATCTCATTAAGAGGCTCTGTCCATCATTAGTTTCACTACATTTGAAATAGCATTTGTATAGGTGTCCATTCATCTCATTAAGAGGCTCTGTCCATCATTAGTTTCACTACATTTGAAATAGCATTTGTATAGGTGTCCATTCATCTCATTAAGAGGCTATGTCCATCATTAGTTTCACTACATTTGAAATAGCATTTGTATAGGTGTCCATTCATCTCATTAAGAGGCTCTGTCCATCATTAGTTTCACTACATTTGAAATAGCATTTGTATAGGTGTCCATTCATCTCATTAAGAGGCTATGTCCATCATTAGTTTCACTACATTTGAAATAGCATTTGTATAGGTGTCCATTCATCTCATTAAGAGGCTATGTCCATCATTAGTTTCACTACATTTGAAATAGCATTTGTATAGGTGTCCATTCATCTCATTAAGAGGCTCTGTCCATCATTAGTTTCACTACATTTGAAATAGCATTTGTATAGGTGTCCATTCATCTCATTAAGAGGCTCTGTCCATCATTAGTTTCACTACATTTGAAATAGCATTTGTATAGGTGTCCATTCATCTCATTAAGAGGCTCTGTCCATCATTAGTTTCACTACATTTGAAATAGCATTTGTATAGGTGTCCATTCATCTCATTAAGAGGCTCTGTCCATCATTAGTTTCACTACATTTGAAATAGCATTTGTATAGGTGTCCATTCATCTCATTAAGAGGCTCTGTCCATCATTAGTTTCACTACATTTGAAATAGCATTTGTATAGGTGTCCATTCATCTCATTAAGAGGCTCTGTCCATCATTAGTTTCACTACATTTGAAATAGCATTTGTATAGGTGTCCATTCATCTCATTAAGAGGCTATGTCCATCATTAGTTTCACTACATTTGAAATAGCATTTGTATAGGTGTCCATTCATCTCATTAAGAGGCTATGTCCATCATTAGTTTCACTACATTTGAAATAGCATTTGTATAGGTGTCCATTCATCTCATTAAGAGGCTCTGTCCATCATTAGTTTCACTACATTTGAAATAGCATTTGTATAGGTGTCCATTCATCTCATTAAGAGGCTCTGTCCATCATTAGTTTCACTACATTTGAAATAGCATTTGTATAGGTGTCCATTCATCTCATTAAGAGGCTCTGTCCATCATTAGTTTCACTAAATTTGAAATAGCATTTGTATAGGTGTCCATTCATCTCATTAAGAGGCTATGTCCATCATTAGTTTCACTACATTTGAAATAGCATTTGTATAGGTGTCCATTCATCTCAGTAAGAGGCTATGTCCATCATTAGTTTCACTACATTTGAAATAGCATTTGTATAGGTGTCCATTCATCTCAGTAAGAGGCTCTGTCCATCATTAGTTTCACTACATTTGAAATAGCATTTGTATAGGTGTCCATTCATCTCATTAAGAGGCTCTGTCCATCATTAGTTTCACTACATTTGAAATAACATTTGTATAGGTGTCCATTCATCTCATTAAGAGGCTCTGTCCATCATTAGTTTCACTACATTTGAAATAACATTTGTATAGGTGTCCATTCATCTCATTAAGAGGCTCTGTCCATCATTAGTTTCACTACATTTGAAATAACATTTGTATAGGTGTCCATTCATCTCATTAAGAGGCTCTGTCCATCATTAGTTTCACTACATTTGAAATAGCATTTGTATAGGTGTCCATTCATCTCATTAAGAGGCTCTGTCCATCATTAGTTTCACTACATTTGAAATAACATTTGTATAGGTGTCCATTCATCTCATTAAGAGGCTCTGTCCATCATTAGTTTCACTACATTTGAAATAACATTTGTATAGGTGTCCATTCATCTCATTAAGAGGCTCTGTCCATCATTAGTTTCACTACATTTGAAATAACATTTGTATAGGTGTCCATTCATCTCATTAAGAGGCTCTGTCCATCATTAGTTTCACTACATTTGAAATAGCATTTGTATAGGTGTCCATTCATCTCAGTAAGAGGCTCTGTCCATCATTAGTTTCACTACATTTGAAATAACATTTGTATAGGTGTCCATTCATCTCATTAAGAGGCTCTGTCCATCATTAGTTTCACTACATTTGAAATAACATTTGTATAGGTGTCCATTCATCTCATTAAGAGGCTCTGTCCATCATTAGTTTCACTACATTTGAAATAGCATTTGTATAGGTGTCCATTCATCTCATTAAGAGGCTCTGTCCATCATTAGTTTCACTACATTTGAAATAACATTTGTATAGGTGTCCATTCATCTCATTAAGAGGCTCTGTCCATCATTAGTTTCACTACATTTGAAATAACATTTGTATAGGTGTCCATTCATCTCATTAAGAGGCTCTGTCCATCATTAGTTTCACTACATTTGAAATAACATTTGTATAGGTGTCCATTCATCTCATTAAGAGGCTCTGTCCATCATTAGTTTCACTACATTTGAAATAGCATTTGTATAGGTGTCCATTCATCTCAGTAAGAGGCTCTGTCCATCATTAGTTTCACTACATTTGAAATAACATTTGTATAGGTGTCCATTCATCTCATTAAGAGGCTCTGTCCATCATTAGTTTCACTACATTTGAAATAACATTTGTATAGGTGTCCATTCATCTCATTAAGAGGCTCTGTCCATCATTAGTTTCACTACATTTGAAATAGCATTTGTATAGGTGTCCATTCATCTCATTAAGAGGCTCTGTCCATCATTAGTTTCACTACATTTGAAATAACATTTGTATAGGTGTCCATTCATCTCATTAAGAGGCTCTGTCCATCATTAGTTTCACTACATTTGAAATAACATTTGTATAGGTGTCCATTCATCTCATTAAGAGGCTCTGTCCATCATTAGTTTCACTACATTTGAAATAACATTTGTATAGGTGTCCATTCATCTCATTAAGAGGCTCTGTCCATCATTAGTTTCACTACATTTGAAATAGCATTTGTATAGGTGTCCATTCATCTCATTAAGAGGCTCTGTCCATCATTAGTTTCACTACATTTGAAATAACATTTGTATAGGTGTCCATTCATCTCATTAAGAGGCTCTGTCCATCATTAGTTTCACTACATTTGAAATAACATTTGTATAGGTGTCCATTCATCTCATTAAGAGGCTCTGTCCATCATTAGTTTCACTACATTTGAAATAACATTTGTATAGGTGCCCATTCATCTCATTAAGAGGCTCTGTCCATCATTAGTTTCACTACATTTGAAATAACATTTGTATAGGTGTCCATTCATCTCATTAAGAGGCTCTGTCCATCATTAGTTTCACTACATTTGAAATAACATTTGTATAGGTGTCCATTCATCTCAGTAAGAGGCTCTGTCAATCATTAGTTTCACTACATTTGAAATAACATTTGTATAGGTGTCCATTCATCTCATTAAGAGGCTCTGTCAATCATTAGTTTCACTACATTTGAAATAACATTTGTATAGGTGTCCATTCATCTCAGTAAGAGGCTCTGTCAATCATTAGTTTCACTACATTTGAAATAGCATTTGTATAGGTGTCCATTCATCTCCGTAAGAGGCTCTGTCCATCATTAGTTTCACTACATTTGAAATAACATTTGTATAGGTGTCCATTCATCTCAGTAAGAGGCTCTGTCAATCATTAGTTTCACTACATTTGAAATAGCATTTGTATAGGTGTCCATTCATCTCAGTAAGAGGCTCTGTCCATCATTAGTTTCACTACATTTGAAATAACATTTGTATAGGTGTCCATTCATCTCAGTAAGAGGCTCTGTCCATCATTAGTTTCACTACATTTGAAATAACATTTGTATAGGTGTCCATTCATCTCATTAAGAGGCTCTGTCCATCATTAGTTTCACTACATTTGAAATAACATTTGTATAGGTGTCCATTCATCTCAGTAAGAGGCTCTGTCCATCATTAGTTTCACTACATTTGAAATAGCATTTGTATAGGTGTCCATTCATCTCAGTAAGAGGCTCTGTCCATCATTAGTTTCACTACATTTGAAATAGCATTTGTATAGGTGTCCATTCATCTCAGTAAGAGGCTCTTTCATCATTAGTTTCACTACATTTGAAATAACATTTGTATAGGTGTCCATTCATCTCAGTAAGAGGCTCTGTCCATCATTAGTTTCACTACATTTGAAATAACATTTGTATAGGTGTCCATTCATCTCATTAAGAGGCTCTGTCCATCATTAGTTTCACTACATTTGAAATAACATTTGTATAGGTGTCCATTCATCTCAGTAAGAGGCTCTGTCAATCATTAGTTTCACTACATTTGAAATAACATTTGTATAGGTGTCCATTCATCTCAGTAAGAGGCTCTGTCAATCATTAGTTTCACTACATTTGAAATAACATTTGTATAGGTGTCCATTCATCTCATTAAGAGGCTCTGTCCATCATTAGTTTCACTACATTTGAAATAACATTTGTATAGGTGTCCATTCATCTCAGTAAGAGGCTCTGTCCATCATTAGTTTCACTACATTTGAAATAACATTTGTATAGGTGTCCATTCATCTCCGTAAGAGGCTCTGTCCATCATTAGTTTCACTACATTTGAAATAACATTTGTATAGGTGTCCATTCATCTCATTAAGAGGCTCTGTCCATCATTAGTTTCACTACATTTGAAATAACATTTGTATAGGTGTCCATTCATCTCAGTAAGAGGCTCTGTCCATCATTAGTTTCACTACATTTGAAATAACATTTGTATAGGTGTCCATTCATCTCCGTAAGAGGCTCTGTCTATCATTAGTTTCACTACATTTGAAATAACATTTGTATAGGTGTCCATTCATCTCATTAAGAGGCTCTGTCCATCATTAGTTTCACTACATTTGAAATAACATTTGTATAGGTGTCCATTCATCTCCGTAAGAGGCTCTGTCCATCATTAGTTTCACTACATTTGAAATAACATTTGTATAGGTGTCCATTCATCTCATTAAGAGGCTCTGTCCATCATTAGTTTCACTACATTTGAAATAACATTTGTATAGGTGTCCATTCATCTCCGTAAGAGGCTCTGTCCATCATTAGTTTCACTACATTTGAAATAACATTTGTATAGGTGTCCATTCATCTCATTAAGAGGCTCTGTCCATCATTAGTTTCACTACATTTGAAATAACATTTGTATAGGTGTCCATTCATCTCCGTAAGAGGCTCTGTCCATCATTAGTTTCACTACATTTGAAATAACATTTGTATAGGTGTCCATTCATCTCATTAAGAGGCTCTGTCCATCATTAGTTTCACTACATTTGAAATAACATTTGTATAGGTGTCCATTCATCTCATTAAGAGGCTCTGTCAATCATTAGTTTAACTACATTTGAAATAACATTTGTATAGGTGTCCATTCATCTCATTAAGAGGCTCTGTCCATCATTTGTTTCACTACATTTGAAATAACATTTGTATAGGTGTCCATTCATCTCAGTAAGAGGCTCTGTCCATCATTAGTTTCACTACATTTGAAATAGCATTTGTATAGGTGTCCATTCATCTCAGTAAGAGGCTCTGTCCATCATTAGTTTCACTACATTTGAAATAGCATTTGTATAGGTGTCCATTCATCTCAGTAAGAGGCTCTGTCAATCATGCGTTTCACATCGCAGATTGCATTGAATCGTCTTCAGAATGTCCGTTTGTGTCAGTTTTTACTGTGAAGAAAAGAAGAATCTCTTTCATTGGGAAATGTTTTTCAGTCTTGTCGACAGATAGCTGTTGTTACAACCAGACAAAAAGGTACAATTAGATGTGGATAATAGAAATACACGATGGAGCTGAATGGGTACTTGCCTCTAAATTTAGCTGAATGGGTACTTGCCTCTAAATTTAGCTGAATGAGCTAAAAAAAAAAAAAGAAAGAAAGGAAAATGCATAATTCTGTCTCCTTTGCACTTCCAGGTGTCTTGCATCTAAAATAAATCATCTATAACATTGTACATCATGTGTGAGTGTGTATGTTTATTATATATACTTGCGCGACCCGTGGAAAGTCCACAGTTGTATCCTCTATCTGTTGATTTTTTGTGCAATTTTTAAAAATATCTCCATTCTGTTGATGTCAGGAGCGAACGCAGACCCCACAGTATTATTGTACCATCTTCGTACAGAACAGATACTACAGTTTGATCCTAGCCCAAAGGCCAAGAAAGATGCTCCGCAGTTCGATTATTGATGCATGTTTTGGGAAATTATAGATTTCTTTCAGCGATTTATATATTTTACTTTGAGTTTCACATTCGCTAAAACATAGAATCAGATGAAATAAAAAAAATTACATTTTTTTGCAGAGCATCTTTCGCGATCGGGTGATCCCATCTTTTAAAAAAAGGGTGGAGAGTGATAACGTACATACGAACATGGAATTGCCGTAGCATATTAATGAAAACAGACAAAATTAATTAGATTTTAGATGTAAATAGCATTGCATCTGACACATTGATATTTGATTTTGCCTAGCCTTTTTGGTATTGTAAAATATTCTGGGAGAAAAAAAGATAATATTTTTTGCTTCAGTTTGTTTGAAAACAAATTATTTTAGCTAGGAAAATTATTACAATGGTGACAGTTTTAAATAATGACCCAAATAATGTAAGGGAGCTAACTCATATATTTACATGCAAAGATTTACCTCCACTTTGTATATTTATGTGTATTACCTATACGTGACTTATATATTTTATTAAAAAAAAACGAAAATGTAAATACATGAAAAAAGTAAGCTTCAATACAACGTGGTTTATAGCTATTGAAATAGACTTTATGGAGAACTGAAAAAAGAAAAATTGCTTACTAAGGATTCTGCAATAACTGCTGCTTACATCATTAAACAACACTTTAAATAGATTTTATCAATGGAATATTGTTACCTAATATTGTGGTACTCAAATAATGTTAAGAAAATGAATATGCTAATATTTATTGAAAACAAATGTAAATGTTTATCTAATGCCTAAAAAATAGGCATAGATAGATATACACAGACCGACAGATAGATAGATAGATATATAGATATACACAGACAGACAGATAGATAGATAGATAGATAGATAGATAGATAGATATACACAGATCGATAGATAGATAGATAGATAGATAGATAGATAGATAGATATACACAGATCGATAGATAGATAGATATACACAGACCGATAGATCGATAGATAGATAGATAGATATACACAGACCGATAGATAGATAGACAGATACAGACCAATAGATAGATAGACAGATACAGACCGATAGATAGATAGATATACAGATCGATAGATAGATAGCTGGATAGATAAATAGATAGATAGATAGATAGATATACACAGATAGATATACACAGATAGATAGATAAATATACACAGATAGATAGATATACACAGATAGATAGATAGATATACACAAACCGACAGATAGATAGGCAGACAGATACAGACCGATAGATAGATAGATAGATAGATAGATAGATAGATAGATAGATAGATAGATAGAGAGGTTTTAAAAGAAAGATGTTACACACTTTTTAACTTCTATTTTGTTGTCCCTGCCACCGGACAACTCCAGGTAATAACGATAACGTAGGTCTTCAGTTCAAAATAGCATTTGTATCATTAAACTTGCAGATTGAATAATGGGGAGGAGGAGGAGGAGGAGGAGGAGGAGGTGAACGTAAATAAGTAGTTTATTACATACGTCCACGCAGCTCTAGAAAAGGCTCCGTCCATCCGTCAATCACGCTTAAGTTTGAAATCACGTTTTCATTACTAAGCATGCAGATTGAATGGACACATGTTAAGAACATTTCGTTCTCGTTTATTTATGATCAGATGAAAGATCAGGGTACTTTGTTAGATTGAGATCCGCGCTAAAGTCCCTTGGCGTCGGTGCTTTCCGGCGTTTTGCGTAAAACGCCGGAAAAGCCAAAAGCGGTTAGTTCAATGAAACTGCGAGAAAATGAATAACTGATTGAAATGAATAAGCAGACGACATCTAAACTTGATAATTGAATTTTTAACGTCTGCAAACGAGCTTGCCCAAACCATAATTCCTAACCCCGCCCAAATCCTAACCCTGCCCTAACCCCTAATTCCTAACACTGCCCAAACCCCTAACCCTACCCTGCCCAAACCTTAACCACAACCCCCTACCGAAAGTAAGAATAATAATCAGTAAAAACAAAAAAACAAAACAAATCATTTTCGTAAATTTTAAAAAAAGCAAAAAACTTGATTAACTTTTTAATTTAAACACTTATTTGAATCACTTATTTCTTCGTTAAAAAAATAAATATTTATTTCATACAAAATTTTTTGCTTCTTTTTTCCCTGCTTGTAAATCCTGCCTCGCTGCTTGTGCTTTTTGTTTGGAAGCAGGTAAGTCAACGGACTTTTCATTCGGTACTGTCCGGCGTTTTACGTAAACATCCGGAAAGTACCAACGCCGAGGCACTTTTAGTGTGGATCCTAGTGTAAAAAAGCACCAAGATCGGCACTGTTATTTGACTTAACGTATGTGCATACTCCAGAGAGCTTCGCCACAGGCTTGAGAACAAAATTCTGTCACTTATCAAGATCTTGGGCCAGTCTTTCAGCTGCCGGGAGCAGCAGTCCCGTCTCAACCCTTATCTGGTCAATCCATCCATCCTTTTGGAGGTCATCCTTTTGATCTTTCTTCAATGAAATCTTGATATGATTTCTTTACATAGCTGGAGTCTAGTAGCCGGGAAACATGTCTAAACCTTGTCGTTCTCTTTTTTCGAATAATGTCATTCGTTATTTGAAGTTTTATTTGACTACAGTTTATTCTTTGTTTTAGGGTTTTGAAACTCTGCACAAAGGCATTGTTTTTTACTGGTCCTTTTTGTGTTTTAGGTTTGAACGAGATCAAGTGATTGCTGGTCAGCCGTATGCGGGACAGGATCGGCACAATGGAGAAATTGCTGCCTTTCATTTAAGCAGGTTAGTGAATTCATTCATTTGGTTCTTAAAAATCTTGTAAAAGAATAATTCTTTTTAGCTTATAATTCTTCCACAATTTTTCTTACTTGGAGGGGGATTTTTTTAGGTTACTTTTGAATTTGAATTCTTTGTCATTTATTCCGACATTTCTTTGGGGATTTTAATCTGACGTTTCTTCGAGATTTTTGGATATTCTAATTCTTTGAAATTTCTTTTAATTTTAAATCCTTGGCCATTTTGTGAGGAGGGAGTGTTCTGTGACATTTCTTTGGGATTTTATTTAACACAATCTAGGTAACAAAAATGGTAATAAAGAATAAACAAAAAGATCGAGCAATGGAACAAAAAAAAGAAAAGATTAACACACAGCCATGACTTGATTCAATTGTAACAGCCATTAAGAAAAATAACTTTCTTCTGTATCAATAATTGTCAGCAAAATATTATTCAAATAAATCAAATGAATACGTCTCTTTTATATTTATTAATTAAAAATTGTAGCCATTTAATTCTTTTGAAAACAATATTAACTGTCTTGTTATTATTTGTAATTTTTTCAAATATTTCTTTTCCATTACAGAATTCTTGGTTTCAGGAAAACACCAATTGCCGTCGGACGGTACTTAAATTTGGAGACAGAAATAATTCCAGTTGCTGCTCCAAGATTGCTGGAAACATTCTTTACAAAAGGTTAGAGTTTATTTTATTTTATTTTATTAAATTTTTTTTTTATATATATGATAACTTATGATGGTGATAAAACATACATTAAAGGAGCATTTTTTTTCATATAAAATGTATCTTTTTTTTTTTTTTAAACTTAGTTCACCCCAAACAAGGCAAGTTGCCACTGTAGACGTAAGGGGCTACTGAGAATTAGGATGAAAGTTTAGGGGGTCATCCTAAATTGGGAGCTGTGCTGCGAGATGCTTGTTCCCATTATGTTAAATTTCTGCATGTTGGTACAGTCAGGAAACAAGGAGCAGGGAAGAAGTTCCAAAGGTCGGCAACACGAATAAAAGAAGCTATTTGAGTAGAAGGCTCTCCGGCATATGGGGGGGGGGGTCCACAGTGAATGGATGGGATTTATCTGATTATCGGGTTGGTCGAGTGTATTTACGTCGAGGAGGTACCAGAGGAGCAAGTTTATCGGAGCACATTCTAGTGAAGTACTTGTAAAACAAGCACAAAGATGCAACATTGCGGCGATGGGACAGGGGCTGGAGCTTGGTGGATAGTGAGGGACCTAGCAGACTTTGTCTAAGAGGGAGTGACTAGCAGATGGTGCCCCAGCCTCAGATGTGACAACAATACTCCATGTATGGGTTTTGTAAAGATATAGGATAATGTCAGGTGTGGACCAATCATGCTTTTTTATGTTTTTGTTTTTCTTCCAGGTAGATGAGAATTTTCATTTATAAATCTATGTTGTCAATTTTGATGAATCTGTTCAGTTTTTAGTTGTTTTTGCTACAATCAATTCACTATTACTGCTATGGTGATCTTTTTGTCAAGATCAAAGTGTAGTATCTGTTCCGATGGATACTGCACCCCATAGACTGGTATTGTCTTGGCCTTCGGGGCTTGATTTACGCCAGTCTATGGGTCTGTCCTGTGCAGTTCTAGGAGGTCCACCCTCCCAGGCTTCACCTCCCCTCTTTGGGGAGGAGTAAGTTTATTGCTTACTGCCTGAGGCGCCCCTACCGGGGAATGCCGACAGGGCTGCCCAGGCAATTTTTAATGGCCAGAGTGCTCACCTTCTTGGGCGCTGGCTTTTCAAGTCCCACTTTCCTGACCCGACTCTAGGTCACATCTTACCTTGTGGGAGTAAGATAAAACTGGCCTTGTGCCTAACTTCTGGCGAGGAATAAATAAATACTGCTATGGTGATCTACCCTATTGCGACACTACATGAACTCTTCCAGTCACTATGAATAGTGATAATGGTGGAGAGAGAGAGAGTTGCTATGACCAATTCAGAAGCAGTCTCTGGCAACCCATTACTTCTGTACTTTCTGCAACTACATGCTCTTGTTAACTACCTTCTTGTCTTGTTTCTTTTCGGCCCGTTAAGGCACCAACAATAACAGATTAAAATCATGATAAACAATTTAAACATCAAGATATGTTAAGAATGTTGAACTCATGAATCAAACTAACAATTTATTTAAACATTAGTTTACAACGAATGGAAAGGTTATAACATTAACAATGTAACAAATCTCCCTTTGTTCATTATGACGATGAATTATCTCCCTTGAATTCCAAAAAAGTCCTATTTGATTGGACAAGACAATTTGTAGCAGTTTGCTACAAGTCGGTGCAAATATCAATGACTTCTTAGCTACCCACTGATTGGTTCAAGCAATCTACTTCCTCCTTGGCTTGACCAATCAGTGGCCGTCTCTTAGGCGAATCTCGGATGGCTAGCATAACTATATAAACACTTGAACACCATCAGCTCTCTCTTTTTCTTCTTGGGCACGAGACGCCTCACTCTCTCTCTTTCCTTCTTTGGCACTGACAAACACGCGTCACCCCTCTCTGGGGACATAACAGACATCTTCCGGGCTCTTTGGCCTTGCGTTCGGCTTCGACAAGAAGACAAGGATCCAAAATGGCTACTGCCTCATACACGTGGACTTAATATAACACACACACACATAACTGCTTACATGTGAACTGACTTTCACACCTGTGTACAGACACACATACTTACATACACATGTGGACACATCCTGACATCGTTGCCGGTGTACAAACATTCTATATTACAAACTATTCTTTCTTCCCTACTCATAGGAATTAAAAAAACTGCATGGCCTTTTGGCTAAGATCAAAGTCTAGTATCTGTTCCGATAGATACTGCACCCCATAGACTGGTATTGTCTTGGCCTTCGGGGCTTGATTTACGCCGGTCTATGGGTCTGTCCTGTGCAGTTCTAGGAGGTTCACCCTCCCAGGCTTCACCTCCCCTCTTTGGGGAGGAGTAAGTTTATTGCTTACTGTCTGAGGCGCCCCTACCGGGGAATGCCGAGGGGCTGCCCAGGCAATTTTTAAACTCCACTTTCCCGACCCAACCTTGGGTCACATCTTACTTGTGGGAGTAAGATAAAAACTGGCCTTGTGCCTAACTCCTGGAGAGGAGTAAATCAATACTCATAGGAAATTATATCTATGGACTTCCATTACTTTTGCCTTCGTCCACATTTATGGACTTACTAACCCCTTTTCCTTTTGTTCACGTACTAACAAAGACAAATCAATAAAGTTATTTTTATTAAATGGTAGAATGAGAGTTTGTCACTTCCATCCTACAAATTCTCTTTGGCCAATCAACAGACACTCAAGTGTGGCGGGCTGGATGCAAAAATCCTTTGTCCATTCTCTTTTGGAAGCTGTCTTTGCAAGGAGAAGATGCCAGAAAATGTTTCTCCCTCCTTTTGAATGTCATTGCTGACCAGTCAACACTCAAGGGATCTTTGCTTGATTTTTAATCTGACACATTCAAGGGAGCCAGCCGTCTATTCCGACATTAAACGGACACATTTGATAATTGGTCTTAAATCAAGCTGAAAAATACAATTAGTTTTGCAAGACATTTCCTATAATACGTATATTATCCTTTTTTTTATCAGTTTTGTGTGCCTTTTAGTATTGCAAGCGTCAATTTAATATTTCTTTTGCCAGAATCACTTCAACAGATAAACGGACAATGTAGGAGGTAGTTTCAAAATATCGTCAGTACTATGAAACCCCCCCCCCCCCCCCAAAACCGAAAATAATTGTAGGAAAAATCTTCCTGAGTCAATACTCTGAAAGGGGTCGAGGCAGCAGTCGGGGGTGGGTTTCAAAAGGAAATGCTCCCTTAGCAACCCAACCGATAGGTCTGGTAACAATATGTAATGGGGGCAGAGAACGGATTTCTCTGCTGGAGCAACCATCCATTAAGTGTCTATAGTGAGTCAAATAACGCACTACCTCTGGTCACCACCAAGCTCTAAAACAATAACACACACCCGGTGAGAGGTAGAACCTCAATTTATAGGCTTGGAACTACCTCTCACTCAACGGGTGATATTTATGTATGTTCAGGAATGGGGGTGGGAGGTAGTTTCAAAATATCGTCAGTACTATGAAACCCCCCCCCCCCCCCAAAACCGAAAATAATTGTAGGAAAAATCTTCCTGAGTCAATACTCTGAAAGGGGTCGAGGCAGCAGTCGGGGGTGGGTTTCAAAAGGAAATGCTCCCTTAGCAACCCAACCAATAGGTCTGGTAACAATATGTAATGGGGGCAGAGAACGGATTTCTCTGCTGGAGCAACCATCCATTACGTGTCTATAGTGAGTCAACTAACGCATTACCTCTGGTCACCACCAAGCTCTAGAACAATAACACCCACCCGGTGAGAGGTAGAACCTCAATTTATAGGCTTGTAACTACCTCCCACTCAACGGGTGATATTGATGTATGTTCAGGAATGGGGGTGAGAGGTAGTTATAAGCCTATACATTGAGGTTCTACCTCTCACCGGGTGTGTGTTATTGTTTTAGAGCTTGGTGGTGACCAGAGGTAGTGCGTTATTTGACTCACTATAGACACTTAATGGATGGTTGCTCCAGCAGAGAAATCCGTTCTCTGCCCCCATTACATATTGTTACCAGACCTATTGGTTGGGTTGCTAAGGGAGCATTTCCTTTTGAAACCCACCCCCAACTGCTGCCTCGACCCCTTTCAGAGTATTGACTCAGGAAGATTTTTCCTACAATTATTTTCGTTTTTTGGGGTTTTTATGTTGGTCATATATCCCCCCCCCCCTCCCCGCATGTATCACTTTTTTCCCTTCCTTTTTTTTTCCACATAATTATTAAAAATTTAGGACGAAAAGAGTTGATAAAACTTTTTTTGTGAACAAAATGGAACTACAAAAAGAAATTTGATTAAGAAAAAAAAGAAAAAATTGAAAATTAAAAGTAAAAAAAAAATGTTTAAATAGGAAATTCGGTTAACAATTTTGGCTAGAATTAGGTGACAATATCAGATAATAGCCAGAATATGATGACGTCAAATCTAGGGAAAACGATATTCTTAAAATACGGACAGTAGATAGATAGATAGATAGATAGATAGATAGATAGATATGAACAGAACCAGATAGATAGATAGATAGATAGATATGAACAGAACCAGATAGATAGATAGATAGATAGATATGAACAGAACCAGATAGATAGATAGATAGATAGATAGATAGATAGATATGAACAGAACCAGATAGATAGATAGATATGAACAGAACCAGATAGATAGATAGATAGATATGAACAGAACCAGATAGATAGATAGATAGATAGATAGATGAAAATGCGTGAACACATCTGTGACGCTAAGCTACACACCGAGACAACAAACCCTAGTGCTTAGCTTATTCGTTCACAATTTTTGGTTTTGGGGCTAGAAGCAAAGTGTCGTATCTGTTCTTTTTTTTCGTCCTCAGTGAATGAGAACTCCTTCTCGACTGAGGCAATTTAATTTTTTTTTCTCAATCCTGTGTGCCCCTTTTTGAGGAGCTGAGTTTTCCCCAGATTAAAAAAAAAACGATTTTGTTGTCTAACTGCCCGTCGTTGGGGAGCAAGTAAATAGGGACTCGCCTATAAATTATGAAGTATATCAGCGAAATAATAAGTGTTGTTGTGCACACAAAACAAAGGAAACAAGCCGCGCATGCGTGGTCCCCCTCTGTATGTGACTCGATGTGGCGAGTGTAAAATGCAATAAATTTGGGCAATTTGGGGCATTTTTGATCCCCATTGTACCACCTGGGGGCGTGAACCAGAATTTTTCTGGGGTCAAGGATGCTCATTTTATATCCAGAACAATTGCCTCTACATTTTGGCCAAGTTTCAGAAAAATTGAATGGATGGATCAAACGTTATGGGAGAAAAGGGTAATTTTTTGCCATTTTGGGGGCTTTTGACCCCCTGGGGGCGCGAACCAGATTTTTTCCAAGGTCAGCGATACTTATTTTCTATTAGGAACAATTGTCTCCATATTTTGGCCAAGTTTCAGAGAAATTGAATGGATGGATGAAAAGTTATGGGTCAAAAAATGTCATTTTTTGCAATGTTAGGGGCCTTTTGACTCGGGGGGGGGGGGGGGGCTAACCAGATTTTTTTAAAGAAATCGGAGAAAGTCACTTTCTAACCTGACCAAAGTTACAACTTCATGCAAAATTTCAAAGAAATTCAATGGATGGTTGTGGAGAAAAGTCCGGACGGACGGACGGAAATGCCTCAAAACATAGGTCTCCCGATTTTATAAATCGGGGGACCAAATATGCTTAGTTTTAAAAAAAAAAAAGTCTATGTGTCTATATTTCGATGTGATAATTTTATGTATTAACGACGAACCAGAGAATTCCCAATCCCAAAACGAAGAACAGTTGACGCAAGACACCAGTAAAAACAGTGCGACAGAATCAAGGGAGATCACTCTTCAAGCATTACAGCATGCCGTGCGGATTGCAAAATCTGGGTTATCTCCCTTACACTTGATTGTAAAGAACTCTCATTCTTCTCAGCGTCACAACAAAAATTGCCATTTTTATGAAGAGTTCAATCAGTGCATTTAGTACTATTTAAAACTTAAGCGTGACAAACAAAAGAAAATGTATATATATATATTTTAAAATAACTTCAAAACTCTTCAGTCAATCCAACCCTTACATATTTAGGCAATTTCCATAAAGCTTAACTGTGTAGTTTTTAATATTATGATTTATTTAAAAAAACTTAAACTTGATAGACTAAACTCAAGTGTGACGGATTTTTTTGTTACGTATTTACGCGGCCACTCGAGGATAAGGATTAATGGTTGTTTTGTTTTACGGCATATCAACCCTTTTCGGGTTATTTAATGCCAAAATCCGGTCATTTCGGTAAAAGATTTTATGCTTCAAGTTCTTTATGTCTTCAAATATTTATTTATGCTGTTTGGTGTGGCTGTTTTGTAGAGGAAAATTTTTGTTTTTGGCTTTGCGGAACATGATTGAATTTTGCAAGAGGAAAGGAAAAAACAATAACATCAATGTTTGGTGCATTTTAGGTCAGGAAGCCAGTATTTTTAGACAGCCTGATCTGGTAGTACCAATCAGGGTCAATGAGTTTGTCAAGAGGACAGTGAAATAACAACGTAAGGATTGGTAACAATGGTTGAGACTGGCCAGAAATTCGATTATTTAAGAGGACGGCTTAACAAGAATTTGTTAACATTTGACTTGAAAATGACCATGCTATAGTCAGCTAGGAAGCAGTCCCGTGGTATTGTGTTCCATAGACTGATAGTTCTTTGGAAATAAACTTTACTCATTGAAGTTCTGTTAGTTTTAGTTTGGTTTGGTTGTTTTGTTTTATGGCATATCAACCCTTTTCGGGTTATTTTATGCCGAATCTGGTCATTTTAGTAAGAGTTTTGGGGAAGGGAGGGAGGGAGGGAGGGAAATTGTTACTTTTTAGTTTTGGGCTTTGCAGAACGTGATTGAGTTTTGCAAAGAGAAAAATATACCAATAAAACATCAATGTTTGGTGCATTTTGGGTCAGGAAGTCGATATCTTCAGACAGACCTGATCTGGTAGCACTGGGTTTAGTTTTAGGTAGACAGAGGCAGAAAGGAAAATTATTTACAGTTGTTGTAGATGTTTTACAAGTGGGAATCATAGATTGGAGCTCAAAAAAAGAAATCGCATAAGATGAAAAAAAAAAAACAGATCTAAAAAATTAGTAAAAATGCTATTTCAAACTTAAGTATGGCAGACCAATGGATGGACATCACATTGTAGAGAGATGTGAAGCTTGTTGGATGAAGGAAAGCGTTGTTGCATAGATATCCGTCCTTCTGGTCTTTTTGAGTATGAAGAAAAACGGCTCAACAGTTTAGTTATGAGGACAGACTTTTACGATTTAAATCAATTTTATTCATACAGTTTCACAAGAATACAAAAATATGTTGAGTCGGTAGATACGCATGTGGAATTGCGTTTGGGTCTTTCATCTCGCCTAAGTCATGACTCGAGGCGATCAAGGGATATGACGTCTTGTCAACTCGACGCGGAAACTCTGTTTTTAGAGAGCGGGAAAAGATTTGGACAGAAGTTGCCTCCCACGCACGAGTGTGTTCTTACCGAACAACATGTCAATCACTCCACGAGTGAGAACATGCTAGCGCAAAGGAAAATAGGTTGTAATTATGTAACTTCTACAGCATCTTATACAGATTTATGGATGCATTTTTTTTTCATACTAATCAGTCACCATTTACCAAGGCCAAAACCTACTCGAGGATAAGGGTTAAGTGTCAGTTGGATGATGAACAATACTATGAGAGGATTGAAAATGAATGGAGTTGACAAAATCTGATTACTTACGCTTTGACAAGTATTTGTTTATATTGGACTTGAAGACGACCATGTTGTAGTCAGCAGGGAAGCAATCCCATGGTTATGTGTTCCATAGGTGGGAAGTTCTTATAAAGAAAATTTTTTTTGTTTATTATTTAAATTTTTTTTTTAGTATAGTTCACCCCAAACAAGGCAGGACACCACTGTAGACATAAGGGGCTACTGAGATTTAGGGTGTAAGTTTTATTTGGGGGGAGGGGGGAAACCTAAGTTGTGAGCTGTGCAGCGGGATGTCTGTTTACATTAGTTTTAAATTTCTGCATGTCGGTAGAGTCGGGGAAACAGGGGGCAGGGAGGGAGTTCCAGAGCCCGGCAGCACGAAGAAAAGAAGCTATTGGAGTAGAAGGTTCTCTGGCAATCGGGGATCTCCACAGTGAATGGATGGGACTTAGCTGATTGTCGGGTTAGTCTAGTGTATTTACGTTGAGGGGGCACCAGGGCAGCAAGTTCATCGGAGCACATTCCATCGAAGTACTTGTGAAACAGGCACAAGGATGCAACATAGCGGCGATGGGACAGGAGCTGGAGCTTGATGGATAGTGAGAGATCCAATCAGATTAGATACTCTTTCTTGGACCTTGTCTAAGAGGGAGTGACTGGTGGATAGTGCACCAGCCCAGATGTGGCAACAATACTCCATGCATGGCTGGCCGGATGGTAGCTTTGTAGAGATATAGGATAATGTCCGGTATCAGAAGTTTACTAGCACGGTAGCGGTAGCTCATCTTCTTTGCAGCAGCCTTGGCAATGTCTTCAATGTATTTGTTCCAATCCATGTTACCTGTTAAGGTTATGGATATTCCATTTGTTATTAGGTACACAGAGAAGAAAGGAAATGTTTTTTGCAGTTGTTGTAGCCAGACGAGTTTTTGCTGTGAATGTTTTACAGGGGGGGACTAGGGATAAGTGCTTTACTGAGCTCAAATCATGGAAATAACGTATAGAGTAGTAGAGAAAGACTGGCAACAGCTCTTCTGTGAGAAAGGCTGTAGGTAAGAGAAGTGATCATTCCCTACTAGATTGTGAAGTTGATAGATAAAACACAAATATCAATTATATTGCGTTACATGTACATTTATATTTTGTCTGTAACAAATATTAATTGAAACAAGAATTTCTAAAGTCTTTTTTTTTTTCGGCGTTGCATTGAACTCAGAATAATAATAATAAAAATAGAAAATAAATAAAAAGGAACTGTCCCCTTACGTTTGAAGAAAAAAAGGTTGTTTACTTTTTGGTATGCCAGTTTAATTTTTTAAATTGTAAAGAAAGTATTAAATTGGAAAAAAAAAAAAGCCAAAAAAACAAGCAGTAGTCGATGATGAATTACGTGTGTTCCTATTTACTTAGCTCCCCACGAGGACAGAGTTAGACACGAGATCGGTTTCTACTGTGGAGGAAATCCAGTTCCCAAATAGGGACACACTAGATTTGGACAAGAATAAAAATTGACTCAGTTTATGAGACTTTCTCCTCCACTGACCGAGGCCAGAAAAGATGAAATGTAGTATCAGAACTCCTACTACACTTTTCTTTTCTTTTTTTTTCTTTAAAAAAAATTAATATTGAATAAAGTTGTCTTAAAATGAATTGGATCGTGTTCTTTTCTTAAAATAAAAAAATGCGATTTTTAAAGTTTCTAAAACTTATTTTTAAGCTAGCATTCATTTTCGACTTCTGCATGTGTTGTTTTTGCTTTTTTTGCAAATTTAATATTTCGATGATATTGTCATTTACTATTTAAAAAATTAAACTGGTGTACCAAAAAGTAGAACTTATTTCTTTCAAACTTAAGGGGACATTTTCTTTTTTATTAAATTTTGACAGATATTTTTTTTCTTTTTTCTTAAATTTTGACAGGTATTTTTTTCTTTTTTCTTAAATTTTGACAGGTATTTTTTTCTTTTTTCTTAAATTTTGACAGGTATTTTTTTTCTTTTTTCTTAAATTTTGACAGGTATTTTTTTCTTTTTTATTAAATTTTGACATGTATTTTTTTTCTTTTTTATTAAATTTTGACAGGTATTTTTTTTCTTTTTTCTTAAATTTTGACAGGTATTTTTTTTATTAAATTTTGACAGGTATTTTTTTTCTTTTTTCTTAAATTTTGACAGGTATTTTTTTTCTTTTTTCTTAAATTTTGACAGGTATTTTTTTTCTTTTTTCTTAAATTTTGACAGGTATTTTTTTTCTTTTTTATTTAATTTTGACAGGTATTTTTTTCTTTTTTATTAAATTTTGACAGGTATTTTTTTTCTTTTTTATTAAATTTTGACAGGTATTTTTTTTCTTTTTTATTAAATTTTGACAGGTATTTTTTTTCTTTTTTATTTAATTTTGACAGGTATTTTTTTTCTTTTTTCTTAAATTTTGACAGGTATTTTTTTTCTTTTTTCTTAAATTTTGACAGGTATTTTTTTTCTTTTTTATTTAATTTTGACAGGTATTTTTTTTCTTTTTTATTAAATTTTGACAGGTATTTTTTTTCTTTTTTATTAAATTTTGACAGGTATTTTTTTTCTTTTTTATTAAATTTTGACAGGTATTTTTTTTCTTTTTTATTTAATTTTGACAGGTATTTTTTTTCTTTTTTCTTAAATTTTTACAGGTATTTTTTTTCTTTTTTCTTAAATTTTGACAGGTATTTTTTTTCTTTTTTATTTAATTTTGACAGGTATTTTTTTTCTTTTTTATTAAATTTTGACAGGTATTTTTTTTCTTTTTTATTAAATTTTGACAGGTATTTTTTTTTTTTTTCTTAAATTTTGACAGGTATTTTTTTTCTTTTTTCTTAAATTTTTACAGGTATTTTTTTCTTTTTTATTAAATTTTGACAGGTATTTTTTTTCTTTTTTCTTAAATTTTGACAGGTATCTTTTTCTTTTTTTATTAAATTTTGACAGGTATTTTTTTTTTTTTTCTTAAATTTTGACAGGTATTTTTTTTCTTTTTTCTTAAATTTTGACAGGTATTTTTTTTCTTTTTTCTTAAATTTTGACAGGTATTTTTTTTCTTTTTTCTTAAATTTTGACAGGTATTTTTTTTCTTTTTTCTTAAATTTTGATAGGTATTTTTTTTCTTTTTTCTTAAATTTTGATAGGTATTTTTTTTCTATTTTATTAAATTTTGACAGGTATTTTTTCTTTTTTATTAAATTTTGACAGGTATTTTTTTCTTTTTTATTAAATTTTGACAGGTATTTTTTTTCTTTTTTCTTACTATTGCACTGTTACGCCTGAAAAAATTGTTTATTTACTTTTTACAAAGAATTTTTAATTATGGTTCTACTCATGTAAATTTGTTATTGTGTTAAAAAATTCAAATTTTTCATTTGTTTTCATTTAAAATATAGTCCGAACATTTTTGTAAGAAAGTAGATAAACAATTTTTTTCAAGCTTAAGAGAGAATATTAAAACAAAAATCGAGAATTTACCAAAAATAAACTTTTGATTTCATATAATCGTTATGGCTGAAAGTTGTGACTAAATCCGTTTCATTTTTTATTTAAAATAATGCCGCAAGACGATATTTCAGTTCATTTCGATCTGACGGGCAGAGATTGCCTTGAATATGACAAAAAGGTTGCTCCGCTGACGTTCCTATATATCTAGAAAAGCAGCAGCAGCAGCCGCGAGTGGTCGTGCCTTAATCAGTCGTACATAAATAGTATAACCGATAAGGAAACAATAACCAAAGTACAGCGTCATTAAAATATCATGCAGACCTTGGCGCTGCATCATTTTTTTTTTTTTTTTTTTTTTTTTTGCCACAAAAGTGATGGTGCTCATACAGACCTTCTCGATGTCTTACAATGTCAATGAAAGTGAATAAACTGAATTTAAGACATGCGTTTGTGTTGCTGTATTAATTGTTTCTTTATTACAGTCAATTGTTGATAGTAGTAGTAGTAGTAATAATGTAGCAGATTACATGAATGAACTATTTTCTGTCGATCTATGCAAGTTGTGATTCGGCTTGATGATCATTGTAACCATCGCCTCTTCACCATGTGAACGTCTGCGTGTAACGAGATTCACACGCGATCACTAACGCCGGATCACATGACACTCTTTCCCAACTAGACAAGATGTGATCCTGCGTTCTCTGCCAGGCTGATGGCAGAAAAAAATCAACAAACTGCAGAGAATGATTATTTCGTCTTGTATACATTCAATGTATTATCTTTCGTTTTGTTCCCGTGTTTCTCTTCTACATAAAACTACTACCAGTCTGTGCACCTCCATGTTGTTCAATCAATTGTATGACGTCGTAAAGAAAAGTTACTCAAACCAACAACCTGAGCTGAGTGTGTGTTTGCATTCGCTATTTTTAGTAGTTTGTGAAAGTCTCTTATTATGTGTGTATTTTTTTTTTTTTTTTTTTTTTTTTAACATAGTTCACCCCAAACAAGGCAGGACGCCACTGTAGACGTAAAGGGGTATTTGAGAAAAAAGAAGAGGGGAGAAGGTAGGGGGCAGTCAACCTAGATTGGGATCTGTGCAGCGAGATGTCTGTTTACATTAGTTTTAAACTTCTGCATGTCTGTACTGTCGGGGAAACAGAGGGCAGGAAGGGAGTTCCAGAGGCCAGCAACACGAGGAAAGAAGCTATTTGAGTAGAAGGCTCTCCGACATCTGGGGACCTCCACAGTGAACGAATAAGATTTAGTTGATTGTCGAGTTAGTCTAGTGAATTTACGTCGAGGGGGCACCAGAGTAGCCAGTTCATCGGAGCATAATCCATTGAAGTATTTGTAAAACAAGCACAAGGATGCTACATTGCGGCGATGGGACAGAGGCTGAAGCTTGGTTGACAGTGAGGGACCTATTAGGTTGGCGATTCTTTTTTGGACCTTGTCAAGGAGGGAGAGAGTAGTAGATGATGCACCAGCCCAGATGTGACAACAATACTCCATGCATGAGCGGATGGTGGCTTTGTAGAGATACAGGATAATGTCAGGTGAGAGGAGTTTACTAGCACGGTAAAGGGAGCCAACCTTCTTTGCGGCAGCCTGCAGTATTGCTTGCCGAGGGGCCCTTCGCCCCAAGGGGTCTAAGCAGGATTATGTTAAGTATACATCTGTTATCTCTGGAAGAAAAGGGGGAAAAGAGAAAGAAAGCTGTGTGCTTGGGTTTTTATGGTATGTGTTAAATTTCGTTACTGAATATTTGTAGCGTTTTGATTGGTTAAATAAACTGCTGATTTGAGCTTTAGTTCAATTGAGAGTCGATACGAATTGACATCCGCCGTTGCTGCTTCGAGCAAACTCTTCATCAGACACAAACTTTTTCAGGTCGTATCGATTGTCTCGTGCGATAGGAGGCGAACTGTCAGAACATTTTTTGAAGTTTTTGTTCGGTTTGTCGCAGCTTACATGAATGAACTATTTTCTGTCGATATATGTGAGTTGTGCTTCGGCTTGGCGATTATGTAGTCATCGCCTCTTCACCAAGTGCACGTAACGAGATTCACGTGCGATCTCTGAGGCCAGATCACGTGATCGATATGAGATTGTTTCCCAACCAGACAAGATGTGATGCTGCGATTCTCTGCTGTCGGCCCAGCAGACAATCTACGAACTCCAGGAAATGATCATTTTGCCTTGTCAACACATACTCAACCCAATGTATTATCTTTTGTTTTGTGCCCGTGTTCCTCTACATAAAACTATTACCCGTCCGTGCACCATGTTGTTCAATTGTATTACGTGCCAAAGAAAAGTTACACAAACCAATGCACATATCCTTGTCGAGTTCCCGTCATTATCACATCTAAAATTTGTCTTTCCCTAGCTAAAGTAACAAGACTTTCTAACCATTCTGTACATTTTCTATTATTTTTTTTTTAATTTATTTATTTGATTTTTTTTTAATCAGTTTTACGGCATGTCAACCCTTTTTCTGTTATTTAATGCTAAAGCACAATACTTATTGTAGATGAGTTTGGGGCTGGGAAATTTCAGGTTCATACCTGTCCCGACAATATTAATTTCCATTTGTTCTGCTTCCAGATAACAATACTTGCTTCTATGGCAAGTGTTACTACTGCAAGGGCAAAGAAAGCGGAGCTTGTGCCAAGAAAACCATAATGGAAGGGACCGTGGTGTTATGGATCTCGCATAAAATGCAACTCTTCCGACATCCGTGGAGCAGAACTTATATTCCAAACAAAAAAGCAAAGTGAGTCAATTTCTTTGAAAATAAGGGGAAACAACTCTTTTTTAAAGTTTATTTTCTTTTTTTAACTTTTTTTTCATTTTAATTTAGTTTATTTAAAGAGATCAAGGGGCCTACTCTTGAGGCTAACACTTGATTTCCCTATGAGTAAAATTTATATCCGAGGGCTCTCTTAAGAATAGATGTTGTTCCTTTTAGGGCTGCTGTCTGTACTTCCCTACAATTTGGTCTACCGGGGATTGTTTCTAAGTATTTTCTTAGATTTTTTTTCACGAGACCAGTTGCCCCCACTACAACCGGTATGATGTTTATTTCATCGAGGGACCATGTTACTTTTAAATCATTTTTGAGGTCTTGGTATTTTGTTATTTTTTCCCGTTCGGCTCTATTGAGGCCGTAGTCATTTAACCAGAGTGACGTCCCTTGGAAGTATTTAAATTACATTGCAGAACGTAATTTGGCGCTGATGTTGTTGCAAATGCAGGGGAGATAACTAGTTTTGACTAAGAAAATCAGCATAAAATGAAAAGAGAATTTAGGACGCTGAAATAATCAATCGAATAATGAAACAATGTTATGTAAAAACTGTAACATTATTATTATTTTTAAGGGGTGGGGGTTCTGTTTTTTTTTCAGGCAATTACACGTGCTTTTACAACCTGGAACGACTACATATTTTTAAATGTACCTTTATCTTTAATCATTAAAAACATAATTTTCAAATTCGGAATTAACAGTGATAATCAATTAATAAATCGAAAAATGAAACAAGTTAATTAACGAACTAAAAATGAAAGGTAAAAACAACGTTAATCGGGGGACTTATGTTTTGAGGCATGTCCGTCCGTCCGTTCGTCCGGATTTTTCTCCGCAATTATCCATTGAATTTCTCTGAAATTTTGCATGTAGTTGTAACTTTGGTCAGGTTAGAAAGTGACATTCTCCGGTTTTTGAAAAAAAATCTGGTCAAAAGGCCCCGAAATGGCAAAAAATGACATTTTTTGCCCCATAGCTTTTCATCCATCCATTCAATTTCTCTGAAACTTGGCCAAAATGTGGAGGCATTTGTTCCTAATAGAAAATAAGTATCGCTGACCTTGGAAAAAATCTGGTTCGCGCCCCCAGGGGGTCAAAAGCCCCCAAAATGGCAAAAAATGACCCTTTTCTCCCATAACGCTTGATCCATCCATTCAATTTTTCTGAAACTTGGCCAAAATGTAGAGGCAATTGTTCTGGATATAAAATGAGCATCCTTGACCTCAGAAAAATTCTGGTTTGCGCCCCCAGAGGGTCAAAAATGCCCCAAATTGCCCAAATTTGTTGCATTTTACACTCGCCACATCGAGTCACATACAGAGGGGGACCACGCATGCGTGGCTTGTTATAAACTTTAACAATAAAATAAAACAATGTTAATTAACCAAATACCAAAAATTAAATAAACTTGTTAATTAACAAAAATGAAATTATATCACATATTACTCCCTAATTGCAAGAATTATATGCGAGAATACTTCTCTTTTCTGCCAAAGAAACTCCATGAGTTGAAGGTGGAACATCTCAGTTCTGGTCCCCGACATTTTTCGTATGTTTGGCATGAGACCAACAACCTTCATTTAAAAATAAGAATTTTTTTTTTTTTTTCTTTATTTTAATTAATTGTAAATAATAATTAAAAATATATATAAATTTCAATGTTAATTATTTTTTAATGTATCTCATTCTTTAATAAATAAAAATATATAACTTTCAATGTTAATTAATTTTAAAACGTTAATTTAAAACGTATCTTTATCTTAAATAATTTAAACATACACATTTCGATGTTAATTAATTTTTAAACGTTAATTAAAGAAATAATAGTAATGTTACAGTTTTTATATAACATTGTTTCATTGTTCGATTGATTATTTCAGTGTCCTAAATTCTCTTTTTATTTTATGCTTATTTTCTTAGTCAAACCTTGTTATCCCCCCCCCCTCCTGTATTTGCAACAACGTGAACAGCAGCACCCGTAATTTTTGTTGCATTAGTTTTTAAAAAAAAAACGAAGATTTGTCTGATTCAACTTATGACGTCTGAATCTAAAAATGATCACAGTTTTTATATATCACATCAAAATTCTGAGGTTTGGGAGAATCTTCTTTTTTTTTTTCTTTCAGAAACAAAAATACAGCATCTAACAAAGTTGTACTTTATAGAATGTCTAAAAAAAATAAAAATAAAAGAGTTTTTACTAAATGGGTTACCACTTATCAAGGCTAAAAGCCACTCGAGTATAAAGGTTAATGAGATGAAATGGTTGTCAAAACTATGTTCTGGAGTTTTAAAGAAATGGTACTGTTATAGATGACGCGCCTGATTTCCGTGACTTTGCGTTGACAACGATCGGGCATGTCGCGGAAGCGTCCAAGCGCTGACGAAATAATATCATTTTTTTCTTTCTTTTATCTTATAAAAACATCGACAAAATGTTACCCCTCCCCCCAAAAAAAAACATTATTTTCACAAAAAAAAAAATGCTTTTAGATATTGTTCGTTCTTTTTTTTTATAAGCATTGAATGAAAAGTAATATAAATGACGATAAAAGCCCTTTTTAATCTCTGATGATGGAGGATTCCTCCGAAATTAATTGGAAAAAAAAGAAAAAAGAAATAAATTTGTCACACATTGTAAAAAGGGCTTTTATCGTCATTTATATTAAAAAAAAATGATTTTAATCTATGTATTTTAGAGCTTGGCAGTTTGAATGCAGGGCTTGGTTATCGCTAAGGACGGGAAGTTCTAACCCCTAAACCCTAACCCTAACCCATTTTTCTTTTTTTCTTTCTTTTATCTTATAAAACCATTGACAAAATTTTACCCCCTCCCCCCCAAAAAAAAACAACATTATTTTCACAAAAAAACAAAAATGATTTTAATCTATGTATTTTTTCTTTGAATTAATTCGTTTTATATTATCGTCTTCCAGTTAGAGCTTGGCAGTTTGAATGCAGGGCTTGGCTATCGCTAACAGGAACTCGAAACTCTAAACCTAACCCCAATCCTAACCCATTTTTTCTTTCTTTCTTTGTTTTATCTTAGCAAGGAGAAAAAAAAGAAAAACAGCGAAACAAATGAAAAAGAAAACATTGACAAAATCCCCCCCCCCCTCAAAAATGTTTTTCTTTCTACACATTTGATTGAAACTGGTTCATTTGACCCCCCCCCCCACCCTACAGGTTGTTCGGTTTTTATCTTTTTATCTATGTATTTTTTCTTTGAATTTATTCGTCTTATATTATCGCCTGCAAGTCTTCCATTAACGCTTGGCGTTTTCGTCTCGGCAACGATTGGGCGCTACTGCGACCTGCCCGATCATTGCCGACGCGAAGTCACGGAAATCAGGCGCGTCATCTATAACAGCACGAAAGAAATATATAAATACGAGTGTACACCCTCCATCAAAAATGACTTTTTAAAAATATGCTTCATCAGTGTTCGCACTAACATGCATATAAAATAATGTCTGAATCGGTGAAATTTAAAAATGAAAGAAAACATTTCAAACTAGACAGTTTTAGAAAAGAAAAGAACCACCCCCTCCCCGCATGAATAGGTATAGAAAGTAGAAAGGAAAAAAACGGAAATAGATTTGCTTTCTCAATTTCCTTAATTACTTAGGACCAATTATGTTTTGAGGACCCCAGAAAAAAGCAAAGACGAACGGGACACATTCAGGTCTACACCGGTTGACCTTCACACACTGTAAACAGATGTTTTTTTTCATCACAACGTCGATTTTTAAGATAGGGGAAGATTTATTTTATGAAAACAGAGACCATGCCTCTATTTACTTACCTACCCACGAGGGCGGAATGCATAATAAAATAAAATCTTATAGGATGCGTCTTTCTTGTTTTTTCTTTTTATAAAACGTTTAATAAACAAACGAATCATTGTCCCTATTTGTCAAAACAGAAAAGTCTATTTTTCGGGTTGTGTACGTTGTCACCGTCCTAAATTCTCGTTTTACAATTACTTCATTCTCTACGATTATTCGATTTATATTTAAATTATTATAATTCTAATGAATATATACATTTATTTTCGGAAGGAACCGGTGTAGATCCAAATGTGTCCCGTCTATCTTTGTTTCTTTCTGGGGTCCTTAAAACCTAATGTATCCAATACTTAAAATGGCTTCGTTCGGCAGTTTTTCTTTTTACTGTCTAATTTTTCCTGTGACTGTACGGAGATATAAATAAATATATATATATATATATATATATATTTGAATGTGAAATGATATATATAATTATTTTCACAAACAGGCAACGCTGCAGCCCACAACCTATGAAAGAAACAAACCGGGAGTCTAGGACTTACGGTTTGTTTCTTTCATAGGTTGTGGGCTGCGGCGTTGTCTGATTGTGGAAATAATTATATATATATATATATATATATAATATATATTAAAGAAGGAAAGATGAAGATATAAAATTACATAAAATTAATACAAATTTTATTATATTGAAAGTTCAGATGCAAGGAGTTACACTAATCCTTAAACCATGGGTTTTCAAAGATAAAACTTATGGTTTAAGGATTAGTGTAACTCCTTGCATCTGAACTTTCGATGTAATAAAATTTGTATCAATTTTATGTAATTTTATGCAATTTTTTATCTTCATCTGTCCTTCTGATTTTTGATTGCTCTACTCAACTTATTGAGCTTTACTTTATCGCGATAGATCACTTTACGATACTTCACTTATCGTTAATTCTATTATCATTAGTATATATATATATATATATATATATATATATATATATATATATATATATACCCACAAATACATATTGCTCTTTATTATAAAGTGAAGGGCTAAACAATGGGTCAAGTTAATTCAATTTTACACAACAGACACACCATCCTTTTTATATACTGCTTATGCAAATGCGATATCAGTTGCACGGTTAACTGATTTGCATATTAGTTTTAAAAAGGACATTTTATTAATTAACTATTATTTAAGTATAAGTATTTAATAAGGTTGTATACAATGCGAAAAAAAAATGGAACAATGAAAGAGGAGATGAACAAAAACAAATATTTGAGGAGAATATATGCAATATTTTTGTTCAAAAACTTCTTTTTTCAGTAAATCTTTCATTTATTGTTAAAAGAATCTGGTATGGCGGAAAATATTGATATTTCCGGAGAAACTCCTTTTGGAGAAAAAACCCCCAAAAAGAAACAAAAAAAAGCAACGTTTTTTTTCTGTTTATGAAGAAATGTCTCAAGATGGCTGTTATATATTTGGATACTAGGTTCTCAGAAAAAGAAAATTATTATTGTTTTATTTTTTACTTCAATGACTGTTTTGTATTTTAATATAACTAATAGTTCCGTTTTGTAATATTGTTTTATTTCCTAGACAAATACTTAGCATTTAGCAACACCCAATCTTTTGTGTATATATGCGATCTAAGGTGTAAAGTTAACTTATTTACAAATTGCCATATAAAATGGCCGTTTATTAATTAACTATATTTTGTTATTATTTTTTACTTCAATGATTTTTTTGTATTTTAATATAACTAATAGTTCC
Organism: Sepiola atlantica; assembly: GCA_963556195.1. Lineage (NCBI taxonomy): Eukaryota > Metazoa > Mollusca > Cephalopoda > Sepiida > Sepiolidae > Sepiola > Sepiola atlantica. The sequence goes on from OY744534.1 coordinate 75,004,525, forward strand.
CTTTTGCAATATTGTTTTATTTCCTAGACAAATATTTAGCATTTGTGTTCAAATGTCATTTTCTCTAGAGAGACTAACTTACTTTTCAATAAGTTGCGAGCTATTTCTAAATTGCAAGTGAAAATACAAATTGATTTTTCTTTTTCCTTTATGGTCACATTTAAAAGATAAATAAACTTGCATTGAAATTACTCAAATGTTAATGTCTACCTATCTATATGAATACATGAGAAAGATTATGTTTCGTGTTTACAACAAAGTTATGAATGAAATGTTTATTATTTTAAATTAATGTTTCAAGTATTTCACTGGTGCTACCAGATCAGGCTGTCTGAAGATACCGGCTTCCTGACCCAAAATGCACCAAACATTGATATTATTCTTTTTTTACCTTTCCCTTTGCAAAACTCAATCATATTCTGCAAAGCCAAAAACAACATTTTGCTCTACAAAACAACCAAACCAAACAAAACAACATGAATAAATATTTGAAGATATAAAGGCCTGCAAGCATAACAACTTTTACCAAACTGACCGAATTTGGCAAAAAAGGTTGATATACCGTAAAACGAAACAACCAAACGAAACACCATAAATAAATATTTGTAGACATAAAGAACTTGAAGCATAAAAACTTTTACCAAAATGACCGGATTTGGCATTAAATAACCCTAAAAGGGTTGATATGCCATAAAACAACCAAACCAAACACCATGAATAAATACTTGAACATATAAAGAACTTAAAGCATAAAAACTTTTACCAAAATGACCGGATTCGGCATTAAATAACCCTAAAAGGGTTGATATGCCGTAAAACAACCAAACCAAACACCATGAATAAATACTTGAACATATAAAGAACTTAAAGCATAAAAACTTTTACCAAAATGACCGGATTCGGCATTAAATAACCCGAAAAGGGTTGATATGCCGTAAAACAACCAAACCAAACACCATGAATAAATACTTGAACATATAAAGAACTTAAAGCATAAAAACTTTTACCAAAATGACCGGATTCGGCATTAAATAACCCTAAAAGGGTTGATATGCCGTAAAACAACCAAACCAAACACCATGAATAAATACTTGAACATATAAAGAACTTAAAGCATAAAAACTTTTACCAAAATGACCGGATTCGGCATTAAATAACCCTAAAAGGGTTGATATGCCGTAAAACAACCAAACCAAACACCATGAATAAATACTTGAACATATAAAGAACTTAAAGCATAAAAACTTTTACCAAAATGACCGGATTCGGCAT
>OY744534.1:75010796-75035796 GCA_963556195.1 Sepiola atlantica
CTACCTCAGTTAAACTTAGAGAATAAGAGGTAGATGACAAAATCTCAATTGTTTGACTCGTGATCATCAGAAAAGAAAGAGTCATCTATTATTGCCTTAGTAAATAATGAGGTCTTAAAAAACCTATTTCAACCAGTACGAAAAAACGTAATTGAAGTTGTTTGATGATTTCATCTTTTTTCTTTTTTTTGTTGCTTTTTCTTTCCAGTTTTGGAAATCCGTACCACGATGAACGCTCAATACTAGCGCCGCTTTATCAGTGCTGTTTGTAAGTTGGAACTTATTTCATCTTAAAGAGAATAGCTTTTGCAGAAAACTACTTCTGCGGTTTGGTTTTCGATGTTAATATCGGAAGGGATTTCTTCCCCCCCCCCCCACTGTTATTATGTTAGTTTTCTGAGCTTTGCAAAAAATTGGTTATATAATTATTAATTTTTCACAAAGTTTTATTAAAACTAATCGAGCCAAATTTATAGGGGAAAACTTTCGTCTGTACTCCAGAGGGAGTAAAAATTCCTCAAAAAATGTTATTTTTTTTTTTCCAAATATCTAGGTGGTGTGGTGTGATTATCTTGTAAAGAAGTGACGTTGTCCGTTAAGAGACTCGGAAAAGGGTGGTTTCCGTAGTGCTCGTGAGGCATCCTTAATTTTATTTGGCTGGCTTCACCCTTTCACACACATTTGAAATCAGTATAATAATATGCTAAGGCATTTAATATTAGTACATACGTTATCACCTTTCACACACATTTAAAATCTCTATAATAATACGCTAAGACATTTCATGTCTGTACGTACGTTATCACACACATTTAAAATCTCTATAATAATACACTAAGGCTTTTTCTGTTTGTACGTACGTTATCACCTTTCACACACATTTAAAATCTCTATAATAATACACTAAGGCTTTTTCTGTTTGTACATACGTTATCACCTTTCACACACATTTAAAATCTCTATAATAATACGCTAAGGCTTTTTCTGTTTGTACATACGTTATCACCTTTCACACACATTTAAAATCTCCAAGTCATGAAAGGAAATAACAATAACCTCTGTTTACAATAACAACAACACCGAAAAGGGTTTATTCAATAAGGTTAAGGATTTTCTATCATACTGACGTGAAAAAACGAAAAAAAAAAAAAAATTTTTTTAAATCGAAAATTGCGAATTTTAGCCAATTTTGAAATCTCGAGATATTTGATATTGTTTTGAAATTCAAGATTTAAAGAGTACTTTAAACCTTTTTTTGACTGATTTTCTATCATACTGACGTGAAAAGACGAAGGAAAAAAAATCGAAAATCGCTACATATCCGTTTGGTATAGGTGGAAGAAATTTGGACAGCGTCCGAGTGAGGAAGCGGAAAGTAGGAAATTTTCAGTGCTGCCGGAGGTCTGTCTCAGCAAATATCTTCAGGCGAAGATAGTAGGTGCTGGAGCGTCCAGTGGACAAAGAGGCAGGAGAGAAAGTAGAAGTGTTTCCTCGTTGCTTGCAGGAGTCTCTCTGCTGACCGACCGTGAATCCCAAAGAGGGTCCGAAGTAGTTCTTTAGGGAGTTCCCTAATGATATCAATGCGCCCTGCGAGCTGATTGGCCAACATTTGGCCAAACCACCTCACAGGGACACAGATACGCATTACGAAGTAAACCTCATTTATGACTGCTACAATCTCACATCCACCGCGTCTCTAGGTGGTGGATAGGGAGACGACCTTCAGATATTGAGGTTAGCTGCGAATACCCAATAAGTAGTCCAAGACAAACTGGTAGTCTACTCAGAAGGTGTATGTGGGATATATTTTAGTCAGGTATGTCTTCATGAAATGCATACACATGTCCAATGTAAAGTTTAGACTTGGGTGTCAGCCGCCATAAAAGCTTCTGACCGGCTTGTTCGAGTGCAGGTTGTTTACTTTGGTTGGTGATGCACTTAGTGTTTACTTTGATGCATTTACGTGATGCACTTAGTATTGGTCACAAAGGAAGAGCATCCCCCGTAAAACTTTTTTCTTCCAATAAGCCTTCATGGATATTTCAATGCGTACAATTCACCAGACAAGGTCCAAAAAAGAGTCGCTAACTTAATAAGTCCTTCACTATCCATCAAGCTCCAGCCCTTGTTCTATCGCCGCAATGTTGCATCCTTGTGCTTGTTTTACAAATACTTAAATGGATTGTGCTCCGATGAACTGGCTGCTCTGGTGCCCTCTCGACGTAAATACACTAGACCAGGGGCGGGCAACCTCCGGCCCGCAGGCCACATCCGGCCCACGAAGGCTTAGCGTCCGGCCCGCCACCCTGCTATGCTTTATTATTGCAATCTGGCCCGCAGACCTCCCAGTAAAACTCATATCATTTTGTGACATTGACGTAAAAATGGGTTTCAATTAAGATTTACAGTTGGATAAAAATGTATAAATATCAGTGAGCGATGATGCATGTATATTTCATTTTTCTTTAACTATTAATTTCAAATCCTTGATCTGAGATAAAAATAGAAAAAGAGAAAGAGAGAGGCAAAGAGGAAACTAGAGACGAGAAAAGGGCATGAAACAGAGAACTTATGTGAGGTGTGTCAACACGAATGCTGGATCAACTTGCTACTTCCCCTGTCATTATTTTTTATGATTCCAATATGGCTCTTCGTCGGCGCCTTTTATAACATCACATACAGAAGTCTCTTGAGAAAAAATATCAGATTTGTAGAGTGTTCAATGCAATTTTTGTACAATTTATTCATGTAAACAAAATATAGTAATTCTGAGATTTCGTTTTTCACTCCGGCCCGCAATCTCCTTCCAAAAGTCTCATCCGGCCCTCACTCTGAAAAGGTTGCCCACCCCTGCACTAGACCAACTGGACAATCAGCTAAATCCCATCCATTCACTGTGGAGGTCCCCAGGTGCCGGAGAGCCTTCTACTCTAATAGCTTCTTTCCTCTTGCTGCCGGTCTCTGGAACTCACTCCCTTTTCCCTGTTTCCCCGACTGTACCGACATGCAGAAGTTTAAAGCTAATGTAAATAGACATCTCGCTGCACAACTTCCAACTTAGGATGACACCCCAAACCTACACCCTAATTTTCAATAGCCCCTTACGTCTACAGTGGCGGTCTGCCTTGTTTGGGGTGAAATATGTTGAAGAAAACGAAAAAAAAACAAAAACAAGCTGATGGTGCTCCTCAACCCGCACGTTAATAAAAAAGAACAGAAGAAGAAGATTCAACATTACCATTATTAGATTTCACAAAGTTATATGACGATGGATGCAAAAAACTGACTGGTTTGAATCAGGGGTGGGGGGTAGAAATAATGGCGCTCTTGTATAAGCAGTAACCGATCTGAGGGAGATAACTCTATTTTTCTTAGCCGCCGCTATTCTGAATTCGCTTATACTTTGGCAAGGGAGATAACTTTGTTTATTAATAAAAAAACATGTTACGGTTTTGAAATGCGTTAAAAACCCTAACTCTAAACCCTAAACCTATCGCAGCATGAAAGAAAATAACTTTTATGCCACAAAGTTCATAAACTTTATAACAATTAATTAAAAACATGTTACAGGTTTTAAATGCGTTCAAAATAACTTTTAAGCACTTTTATTTACATGCCACAAATTGTATACACTTTATATAAACATAAAAAGAAAAGTTATTTTCTTTTCAAGCTGCGATAAACAAAGTTATCTCCCTTGGCAAAGTATAAGCGAATTCGGAATAGTGGCGGCTAAGAAAAATAGAGTTATCTCCCTCAAAAAGGTTACTGCTTATACAAGAGCGCCGACTTAAGTCCTGCAAAATGTTAGAAAAATGACGAATAACTAAATTTTTCTTCCGTTAGTTTTTGCTCAAAATCCACCAGACTTTAAGATCAATGTATCAAGTTCCCAGAAATATGTCTTATTTCTAAACACCTTAAAAGATATTTTTCTCTTGAGATATAACGTTTTTTTTATCGTACAATAGAAGTTTGTCCTTGTTTGGTTTGTTTTGTCAGCAAATTGTTGAAAACGGATCTTATCTTACGCGCAAACATTATTTCTGCATGAGATAATAAAGATGGTGTGTTAAAATTTAGCGCGATCTTGTATACCTGTAAGAACTGCTGCATATTCTTTTCCGTCGAAGTGCCATAAGCTTTTCTTCAGGCTCCTTTTTAATGTGTCCACAAAACGCTCTGCTAGGCCATTTGACCTCGAGTGGTATGGGGGGCGTGATGTGTATTATCTGGAAAATATCACAGAACTCTTTGAAGTCTCTTAATGTTCCTCGTCGCCATTGTTGAGGATCTGTAAAGGGCCTGGAAAGAAAGCACCAACTCGGGGTTAAGGGAAACAAAGTATATTGAAGAAAGTATAAATACAGCGTATAACAAGTGTGCTGTCGGTATTCATAGCGAAACAGAAGAGTTCATGGAGTCCGTAAGATAGTAGGTACGATAACAGTTTTGAAGTTTATTTAGTAAATAACCAGCCCCCCCCCCCATTCATCGAGTCTACTGGAGAACAAATGAAGAAAGTGTATTTAATTGAAACAGCTCAACTCTTTTTCTGCTTGCTATATCTCACCCGTTTCTGCAGCTACGGGTTAAATACAGCGTGATCGCTAGAAGAGCGAGAAAATTTGAGGTTGTAAATTTTATTGTTTAAATCTGGCTTGGTCTTTTGGCCAAGATCAAAGTGTAGTATCTGTTCCGATAGATACTACACCCCTTTAACTGGTATTTTCTTGGCCTTCAAGGCTTGAGTTACGCCGGTCTATGGGTCTGTCCTGTGCAGTTCTGGGAGGTCCACCCTCCCAGGCTTTGCCTCCCCTCTTTGGGGAGGAGTAAGTTTATTGCTTACTGCCTGAGGCGCCCCTACCGGAGAATGCCGACGGGGCTGCCCAGGCAATTTTTAAACCCCACTTTCCCGACCCGACCTTGGGTCATATCTTACTTGTGGGAGTAAGATAAAAACTGGCCTTGTGCCTAACTCCTGGAGAGGAGTAAATCAATACTCACCTCTTCGATTTGCACAGACGACATTTTGAACATCAGTGAGTGTATTATAATATTAGTCTTTAAAAAAAACTTTGTAAAACTTATTCTTTGTAAAAATAAATTACCGTTTGACAAATTTCCCGCTTTTCTAGCGACCATCCTGTAGTATCACTAACTGCAGTGATATTTCCTTTTATTTATAATGGACTATTCCAATCTGTTTATTCTTTCCTTTCTTTATTACTGTCGGCTGTTTATAAACGGAAGCAGGAGCGATACATACAAGATTAAATGAGAGCCTGGGTACGGGGGGGGGGGGGGGGGGGGCGGCGGCGGCGTCAAATAACATGCCGTGTACGAGAGGGTGAGAGTGATAAATGGAGTCTAAGTAAGAGATGTGTCGCTTGGCGAGTTAATTGCAAATTACGGCTAATTAGAACAATTGAAATTGAAGTTTTCTCAAACATAACTCAACCCGAAAACTGAGGAATATTGTAGTATGTATTTTGTGTGATGACAATAATATATAGGCAAAAAAACGTTCAGAAAAAAAAACATTAATTAACTCAGCTTTAGTATAATAATAGATATCAGAAAATGCAATGATAAATTCAAATATTTATGATTATCTGCTGTCACTGTCGTTAAAGAAATATACCTTAGTTCTATGATTAAGTTATGATCGAAAAAAAAATCTGTTTTAATTATTCTAATTAGGAGAGTAGAAAGTGAACCTTGGATTTATATTAGGCAGCCTCGTAACTCTTGCTTCCTTTATTTTGTCCTTTAGTCCTCACATTTCATGATCGATGATTCTGACAAAGGGGGAAGAATTGCTGTTTTCTGTGTCGGAATCTATCCATCTAACAAAGGAGTGTAGAAATTAGACCTTGGGTTTACTTTTGGCAGCCTCGTAACTCTTGCTTCCCTTATTTTGTCCTTTAGTCCTCACATTTCATGATCGATGATTCTGACAAAGGGGGAAGAATTGCTGTTTTCTGTGTCGGAATCTATCCATCTAACAAAGGAGTGTAGAAATTAGACCTTGGGTTTACTTTTGGCAGCCTCGTAACTCTTGCTTCCCTTATTTTGTCCTTTAGTCCTCACATTTCATGATCGATGATTCTGACAAAGGGGGAAGAATTGCTGTTTTCTGTGTCGGAATCTATCCATCTAACAAAGGAGTGTAGAAATTAGACCTTGGGTTTACTTTTGGCAGCCTCGTAACTCTTGCTTCCCTTATTTTGTCCTTTAGTCCTCACATTTCATGATCGATGATTCTGACAAAGGGGGAAGAATTGCTGTTTTCTGTGTCGGAATCTATCCATCTAACAAAGGAGTGTAGAAATTAGACCTTGGGTTTACTTTTGGCAGCCTCGTAACTCTTGCTTCCCTTATTTTGTCCTTTAGTCCTCACATTTCATGATCGATGATTCTGACAAAGGGGGAATAATTGCTGTTTTCTGTGTCGGAATCTATCCATCTAACAAAGGAGTGTAGAAATTAGACCTTGGGTTTACTTTTGGCAGCCTCGTAACTCTTGCTTCCCTTATTTTGTCCTTTAGTCCTCACATTTCATGATCGATGATTCTGACAAAGGGGGAAGAATTGCTGTTTTCTGTGTCGGAATCTATCCATCTAACAAAGGAGTGTAGAAATTAGACCTTGGGTTTACTTTTGGCAGCCTCGTAACTCTTGCTTCCCTTATTTTGTCCTTTAGTCCTCACATTTCATGATCGATGATTCTGACAAAGGGGGAAGAATTGCTGTTTTCTGTGTCGGAATCTATCCATCTAACAAAGGAGTGTAGAAATTAGACCTTGGGTTTACTTTTGGCAGCCTCGTAACTCTTGCTTCCCTTATTTTGTCCTTTAGTCCTCACATTTCATGATCGATGATTCTGACAAAGGGGGAAGAATTGCTGTTTTCTGTGTCGGAATCTATCCATCTAACAAAGGAGTGTAGAAATTAGACCTTGGGTTTACTTTTGGCAGCCTCGTAACTCTTGCTTCCCTTATTTTGTCCTTTAGTCCTCACATTTCATGATCGATGATTCTGACAAAGGGGGAAGAATTGCTGTTTTCTGTGTCGGAATCTATCCATCTAACAAAGGAGTGTAGAAATTAGACCTTGGGTTTACTTTTGGCAGCCTCGTAACTCTTGCTTCCTTTATTTTGTCCTTTAGTCCTCACATTTCATGATCGATGATTCTGACAAAGGGGAAGAATTGCTGTTTTCTGTGTCGGAATCTATCCATCTAACAAAGGAGTGTAGAAATTAGACCTTGGGTTTACTTTTGGCAGCCTCGTAACTCTTGCTTCCCTTATTTTGTCCTTTAGTCCTCACATTTCATGATCGATGATTCTGACAAAGGGAGAAGAATTGCTGTTTTCTGTGTCAGAATCTATCCATCTAACAAAGGAGTGTAGAAATTAGACCTTGGGTTTACTTTTGGCAGCCTCGTAACTCTTGCTTCCCTTATTTTGTCCTTTAGTCCTCACATTTCATGATCGATGATTCTGACAAAGGGGGAAGAATTGCTGTTTTCTGTGTCGGAATCTATCCATCTAACAAAGGAGTGTAGAAATTAGACCTTGGGTTTACTTTTGGCAGCCTCGTAACTCTTGCTTCCCTTATTTTGTCCTTTAGTCCTCACATTTCATGATCGATGATTCTGACAAAGGGGGAAGAATTGCTGTTTTCTGTGTCGGAATCTATCCATCTAACAAAGGAGTGTAGAAATTAGACCTTGGGTTTACTTTTGGCAGCCTCGTAACTCTTGCTTCCCTTATTTTGTCCTTTAGTCCTCACATTTCATGATCGATGATTCTGACAAAGGGGGAAGAATTGCTGTTTTCTGTGTCGGAATCTATCCATCTAACAAAGGAGTGTAGAAATTAGACCTTGGGTTTACTTTCGGCAGCCTCGTAACTCTTGCTTCCCTTATTTTGTCCTTTAGTCCTCACATTTCATGATCGGTGATTCTGACAAAGGGGGAAGAATTGCTGTTTTCTGTGTCAGAATCTATCCATCTAACAAAGGAGTGTAGAAATTAGACCTTGGGTTTACTTTTGGCAGCCTCGTAACTCTCGCTTCCCTTATTTTGTCCTTTAGTCCTCACATTCCATGAGCGATGTTTATGACAAAGGGGAAGAATTGCTGTTTTCTGTGTCGGAATCTATCCATCTAACAAAGGAGTGTAGAAATTAGACCTTGGGTTTACTTTTGGCAGCCTCGTAACTCTCGCTTCCCTTATTTTGTCCTTTAGTCCTCACATTTCATGATCGATGATTCTGACAAAGGGGGAAGAATTGCTGTTTTCTGTGTCGGAATCTATCCATCTAACAAAGGAGTGTAGAAATTAGACCTTGGGTTTACTTTTGGCAGCCTCGTAACTCTCGCTTCCCTTATTTTGTCCTTTAGTCCTCACCTTACATGATCGATGATTCTGACAAAGGGGGAAGAATTGCTGTTTTCTGTGTCGGAATCTATCCATCTAACAAAGGAGTGTAGAAATTAGACCTTGGGTTTACTTTTGGCAGCCTCGTAACTCTCGCTTCCCTTATTTTGTCCTTTAGTCCTCACCTTACATGATCGATGATTCTGACAAAGGGGGAAGAATTGCTGTTTTCTGTGTCGGAATCTATCCATCTAACAAAGGAGTGTAGAAATTAGACCTTGGGTTTACTTTTGGCAGCCTCGTAACTCTCGCTTCCCTTATTTTGTCCTTTAGTCCTCACCTTACATGATCGATGATTCTGACAAAGGGGGAAGAATTGCTGTTTTCTGTGTCGGAATCTATCCATCTAACAAAGGAGTGTAGAAATTAGACCTTGGGTTTACTTTTGGCAGCCTCGTAACTCTCGCTTCCCTTATTTTGTCCTTTAGTCCTCACCTTACATGATCGATGATTCTGACAAAGGGGGAAGAATTGCTGTTTTCTGTGTCGGAATCTATCCATCTAACAAAGGAGTGTAGAAATTAGACCTTGGGTTTACTTTTGGCAGCCTCGTAACTCTCGCTTCCCTTATTTTGTCTATTAGTCCTCACCTTACATGATCGATGATTCTGACAAAGGGGGAAGAATTGCTGTTTTCTGTGTCGGAATCTATCCATCTAACAAAGGAGTGTAGAAATTAGACCTTGGGTTTACTTTTGGCAGCCTCGTAACTCTCGCTTCCCTTATTTTGTCCTTTAGTCCTCACCTTACATGATCGATGATTCTGACAAAGGGGGAAGAATTGCTGTTTTCTGTGTCGGAATCTATCCATATCACACTTATCGTTGACTAGTTTTTGACCTTGAAGTAGGATTTGTTTTTTTTTAGCTCCTTACATCAAGTGGCTTCATGCTTTGTCTGGAGCGATTTCTATTAGAAAAAAAAAATCTTTATCCATGTTGTGGTAATCTGTGGAACACATTACCGCGAGACTGCTTTACTGAAGATGTAATCAAACGTCATTGATCAATTATGATACTCCAATAGTGTTCTTCATCTTTTGGCCGACAATCATCCCGTCTCATTAATCCCTAAAGAAAAGATCTATAGGAAACGATCCATTAAACATCAGTTGTTATTTTAGGCTAGAGGGTTCATACCTTTTCCATTTGTATTTTACAATGTAACTGTGTCCCACATCGATGTCAATCGATAAGTTGATGACGATCTGTTCCTAGTGGTTGGCACAAGCAAAATGGCAACAATCTGGAGATGTTGGAAAGTATTCACGAAACGTCTGACCTCGGCATGAGACACGCCGACGAAAAATGAAGATAAATATATAACCGCATGCAATAAATTTTTTTTTTTTAATGTAGTTCACCCCAAACAAGGCAGGCTGCCACTGTAGACGTAAGGGGCTACTGAGAAAGGGAGGAAGGTTGGGGGGGGGGGGGGTTCAACCTAAATTGGGATCTGCGCAGTGAGATGTCTGTTTACATTAGTTTTAAATTTCTGCATGTCAGTACTGTCGGGGAAACAGGGGGCAGGGAGGGAGTTCCAGAGGCCAGCAGCACGAGGAAAGAAGCTATTTGAGTAGAAAGCTCTCCGGCATCTGGGGACCTCCACAGTGAATGGATGGGATTTAGTTGATTGTCGAGTTGGTCTAGTGAATTTACGTCAAGGGGGCACCAAAGCAGCCAATTCATCGGAGCATAATCCATTGAAGTATTTGTAAAACAAGCACAAGGATGCTACATTGCGGCGATGGGACAGGGACTGGAGCTTGGTTGACAGTGAGGGACCTATTAGGTTGGCAACTCTTTTTTGGACCTTGTCAAGAAGTGAGAGACTAGTAGATGATGCACCAGCCCAGATGTGGCAACAATACTCCATGCATGGGCAGATGGTGGCTTCGTAAGGGAGTTTCCTAATCGCGGTTGGCACTAACAACTAAAGTCATCCTCTTCTCGGTCATGGTTAGGGTCAGGGCTACGACACTTTCAAGATGAAAGGTGCTTATTTCAAATACTATTTTCTCTTCTCAAAAGTTTTATAAATCCAAACACTTGTTTTCTTGTTTCTAACCCAAAATTTTTTTCTCTTCTTCCAGGTTACGCTGGGCAACATTTGAACGTTTACGCGTGTTACGGAACGGTGTCATGGCACGAGTCCTGGAATCAGTCCTTTCCTTTGATCCCATCTCCCCCGTCCTAACGACCCTCCACCTGAGAGCGCTTGACCGTCGAATGGCGCAAGTCATGCTGGTAGTCATGCAGTGTATCAAACAAAATGGAGAGAATAAAGTCTTCATGGAAGTTGGCGACAAAGTGATTTCAAAGAAACATCTTGATCCTTAAAGACCAAAACTTGCAGACAAGAGTATTGACAGATATTTTGATAACTAGAATAGACTTTATTCCTCTGCCCCCCCTTTTTTTTTTTGGTTTTAAAGTTGGAAATATCCTAACAGATTTTTTCAAAGGAACAGTGATAAATAAATTATTACCGGTTTCATTGCATTTCTTTCTTCCCCACCATTCCTCCAAAAAACAGTTAACCAAATTTCATTACTGAAAATGACAAAAAAAAAAAAAAAAAAAAAATTCAAAGAGTACTTACCTTCAAAATCTCACAATACCCCCTCCCCCAACAAAATATTGAAATCAATCAATCCACCCCCTCTACTTAAAAAGCAAAATAAAATAAAAGTCAAACAACATTCCTTCACAAAGACGCAATGATGCTCCACCAAATATTCATGATCATGCAAAGTAAAATCAAAGTCTAACAAAAAAACACTCTGAGAGCACCGACCTCCAACAACAATACCCACCACTCTCAGATCTTTTTCTCCAAATTTTCATATTATTGGCCTTGTTCACATATTGGTGACAGGCATTCGTTTCTTTTTTACTTTAATATTGTTTACAAAACCGCTTGCAACTCTAAGTTTAGACTTAAAAAAAATTTTTTTTTTACAAAAAATGTACAATTGAAAGCATTAATTTGTAATGTCATCGTGTAAAAATGGCAGATTGAATAGTATGAGTTTTAAAATAAGAAAGAAAGAAAGAAAGAGTCTCGAGTCTTCATGAAAATTTTACCCAGTTTCAAAATGACTGTTATTATTACAAACAAAATATGCGCCCTTCGGATGCAAGTATTTCATAATATTTTATCAATGAATCTAAAACGATCCTTTTTTTTTTTTACCGGCCTTTTAAGTTGTTGCTTATTTGTATTGACATAAAACAAGGAAATTAGGAATCTACAATGTCAGGCAATTGTTAATCGCTAACAGAAGTGGCGCTATGAATTCACTATCACTTGAACGTGACAGTCTGCACGGATATCCACTTCCCCACTAGTAGTAATACAAGAATAAAAATGAAATAGAAATTGTCGAGCTGGATTATTCTTGATTTTTGTTATCTGCCATACCTTGGCTAACAACAGTTTCATTAATTACCTGAAGTTGTTTTCAACCTACCTGTAACACCCTAACCTCTAACCCTAACCCTAACCTACCTGTAATACCATAACCCTAACCCACCTGTAATACCCTAACCCTAACCTCTAACCCTAACCCACCTGTAATACCCTAACCCTAACCTCTAACCCTACCTGTAATACCCTAACCCACCTGTAATACCCTAACCCTAACCTCTAACCCTAACCCACCTGTAATACCATAACCTCTAACCTCTAACCCTACCTGTAATACTCTAACCCACCTGTAATACCCTAACCCTAACCTTAACCTACCTGTAATACCCTAACCCACCTGTAATAACCTAACCCTAACCTCTAACCCTAACCCACCTGTAATACCCTAACCCTAACCTACCTGTAACACCCTAACCTCTAACCCTAACCTACCTGTAATACTCTAACCCTAACCTCTAACCCTAACCCACCTGTAATACCCTAACCTACCTGTAATACCCTAACCCTAACCCACCTGTAATACTCTAACCCTAACCTCTAACCCTAACCCACCTGTAATACCCTAACCCTAACCTCTAGCCCTAACCTACCTGTAACACCCTAACCCTAACCTACCTGTAACCATAACCTCTAACCATAACCCTAACCTACCTGTAACACCCTTTAAGTTTTCCCTACCCCATGAAGGTTTGATGTTACAGAGCATTGTGATTAGTTGTTTTACCAGGGCTTGGCAGCATTGTCTACCCAACTCCAGTCACCAATCGCTTTTGAAAATAGCTGTGAGAACGATAATCCTGTTAAAATACCAACAAGTTGTCATTACTTATATAATATACGGGCTGTATCTACCTGGCTTTGTCAGGGAGACTTATTTTCATTTTTGTTTCTTTGCGCATTTTCCCCCATTTATTGTAGATTTTTAAAAAACACAAAATTGTCACAGTGATTGCGAGAAATATCGAAAATGATTTTTAAACTTTTAAACTAGACAAAAGTCGACTATTATGGTTCATTTGTGCAGCGCAAAGAGAAAAAAGTATTTCAAAGGAAAAAAATAAAAGTGAAATTGAAAAAAAGAAAATGTTGTCTTTTAGTTTAGTTAAAAAGAAAAAAAAATTAAGTTCATGCTGGTCAATTTGTCGAATTATTTTTAAATTAGCACTTTTGTGAAATTTAAATTACTTTCATTAACTTATCTTTTAGTGATTAAATTACTTGAATGAAATTGTTTCAAATTAAAACCTTTTTTAAACAGCTTTACACATCAACTCACACAGACGACGATGTCTTGTCCGTGACAATTTTTATTATAGAAAAGATTTACCTCAGAAGAAATTGTAGTCTGTGTCTACAGTCGAGTTATCTCCCTTCAGTTATGATTTAACCGTGTCGAGAAAAAAAAAAAAAAAAAACATATATATATATATATATATATATATATACGAACAATGTTAATAAATTGAAACTGCCTTTTTGCTAGGAGCAAAGTGTAGTATCTTCTGTTCTTGGTCAGATAAGAAGAAGAAATCCTTCTCACCTGAGGCAATTTTAATTTTTCTTCCAATCCATATTGGATGTTCCCCCGACATTAAAAACTGGCCTTCTCTCTAACTGTTCAAGATTAGATAAATGCAACCAAATGTATCCATTCTAATGATTCTCTTCCATTCTGATTTTAATTCACAGACAACTAATTGTTTTGAGATAGAATTGAGAGTTATATGCAAAAGCAAACGTATAGATCTTTGCACTGACCAAGTTAAAGAGTTAAAATAGATGAATAAGCACAAAATATGCTGTCTAATAATTTATTTTTTCAGTCATTACAGTTCAGGGATTGTCGACCGTTTTGGCAAAAATTATTTTTTTTTATAGAAAATTAATTTCTAAATTTTATAATAGAAAGAACTTATTAAAAAACAAAAAACAAAAATTAGTAAAAGATTTTGCTATTTAAAAAAATGGTGCTTGTACAGAGAAACGTCCGGATTAAATTATCAATACCCCCCCCCCAAATCATTATTATATACGTACGCAGCAGATTTAAATTAAGTATCCTCACTAAAAAAGAAGGAAAAATGATTGAGTAGAATTTTAATTAAATATAAAATCAGTTTTAATTAAAAAATAAAAATCAGTTTCATCGTATTTTGATTACTGCCATTGATTTATTATGTGTTAATATGACAGACTGGGTTACCCCCCCCCCCCCCATGAATTTCGTGCTTTTTGCTCAAATCAATGACCAACCCGATTAAACGATATAACGGATTTTAATTTTTTATTACAATTCTACTCGATAGTTTTTGCTTATTTTTGATGTACAAACCTATTTTTGCTTGATACATAATTATTTCAAAGAGTTTTCCGGTTAATTTAATTGGAACTGCGATTTTCAGCGTTTTTCATATGTACGCTTTTCTGTAGAAGCACCAAACAAATATATATAAGTAACTAAAAAAGTTGATTTTCATAATTGTACAGAAATAGGAGAGTAGAAAGTGACTAACTTGGATTTACTTTCGGCAGCCTCGTAACTCTCGCTTCCCTTATTTTGTCCTTTAGTCCTCACATTCGATGTGCGATGTTTCTGATACAGGGGGAAAAATTGCTGTTTTTTATGCCGGAATCTATCCATCTTGCACTTATCGTTAGATGTATTTGACCTTAAAGTAGTATTTTTTTAGCTCCTTATATCAAGTGGCTTCATGCCTTGTCTGGAGCAATTTCCATAAAAAAAAAAAAAAATTAAAAAGTCTATCAAGTTAATTATATTAAATATTAATTTTCTTCCGTTTTGTAAATCTTAATTCTCAATCTATAAGATCTTAAAAGTTGGACCGACATTCTTAAATAGTCCCCAAACAAAGAATTCAGCGTTTTATTAAGCATTATTTCATTTAAAATTTAAATATTAAAATGTTTATTTAACATTCATTAAATCTTAATACCAGTTTACTTAAATATCTTAAAACAAATGGCCTGCATAGAAACAGTGTTTGCGACGTAAAAAGCTGTGGTCATTTTTTATTTCAGTCATTTTTTATTTAATTGAATAAAATTTACTCCTGTGAATTCGGTTAAAATGAATTCAAACTGAAAATTAAATAGTATTTCTATATATTAATAAGATAGCGTGTGTGTTCGTGTGTCACGCTTACATCAAAAGCTCTGCACATGCGTGCTGCACCTAGATTTGGAAAAGCATTCAAGTTACCTAATTTTCGTAATTTTTCAAGTATTTCCTGGTTTATAGTTCGATCATAACCAACCTCTAAGATTTTTTTTTTCTACATCGAAGGAGGAGGGTGAGGGAGGTAGGGAGGGAGGGGACGACCGAGAAGACACATATTAATAAGATAGCGTGTGTATTATTTTGTGTGTCACGCTTACATAAAAAGCAACGACCTTCCGGATCTTTGTATGCTACTCATGAATTGGAGCCAAATTTAATTTAATCTAAAGCATTTACAAAGTAAGGTTTAGTCGTCGAAATTTTACCTTCACTAGAAATATTGTATATAAAGAAGTTTTGTAAATTGTTTCATGTATTGTTCATTTTTAAAAATAAATATACAAGTTAAATCTTATCATATTTTATTCAAACATGTATAGGTTAGGAACAAGATAATTAGTATTGAAAACATCATTTCGTGTAATTTACACGGGTCCCGCTAGTTAATTACACTGGTTTACAAAAACAAATTTTTGGTCTGAGGCAAGAATGGGGATAGATGTTTTTTGCTAATTTGGGTGTGCTGAATTCATATTTATAAATAATTTTGCTCTCTTACTGCTAGTTTTCTGGCTTTTAAATAGTCTCATTTTAGTATAAACAGAGAATAAATGTGCATATTTCAAGAGTTGCAGCAGCTTATAACAGATAAAACGGGATATATAAAGAACACTGATTGAATAAATATACTTGGGTGACAGAATTACACAATTCATAGTACCACAGACAGTCAAAAGTGTGTTTTCTTAGAAGATCTGGTGTATTTTGTCTCCAGGATGTCATGCAAAAGCATCCAGCAGAAGTCTCCCAGGGTTCCATTTGCCTTGATAGTTGCTCTCCATCTTCGTAATGTCTTGGTGGAATCTTTCTCCATGCTCATCACTCACTGCTCCAAGGTTTGGCGGGAAAAAGTTGAGGTGGGAATGGAGAAATGAATCTTGAGTGACATTCGGCCCCTCCATATCCTTGTAAGACTTTAGCAACTTCTTAACTGCCAAAATCCGTCTTGATATATAACTATATATATATATATATATATATAATGTAATTCTATCACTTACATTTAGTGCATAATAACTTTAAAAAAGCCAGGAGTCTCACGATATTAGAATTAGCCCTGAATGGATATAAGCCTTTATGTACCGTATATGCACAAAATGCACACTATGCATATTTAAAACACTAGAGGTGATGAGTAAAAACGGATTTCAAATTTGAATTCAGCATCTCCTAAATGAGGTAAAAACGGGTATTTTTGTGCTTGCCTCAATTTCTTTGTAAATCATTGTTATTAATACTGTAGTTGTATCATTTTATAGAGTTGTTTCCCTTAGATTTTAATTCTGTATTTTTTTTAGACAAGGAAGATAACTCGCCTTTTTTTTTTTAGACAAAAGGAAATGTTGAAGTTACGACTGTCAGTTTGTTGTTGTTGTTTAAGCTATTAAAAAAGACGCATACACACACGTTTCGATATCATCAGGCCATCATTTTTTTTCACCATAAGTCAATGGACTCTGAGATCGAAATATAATTGCATTTGCATAATTATCCAATTCCATCATCTTACCTGGCGCAGCTCCCCTCTTTGGGGAGGAGTAAGTTTATTGCTTACTGTCTGAGGCGCCCCTACCGGGGAATGCCGACGGGGCTGCCCAGGCAATTTTTAAATGGCCAGAGTGCTCACCTCTCGAGCGCTGGCTTTTCAAACCCCACTTTCTCGACCCGATCTTGGGTCACATCTTACTTGTGGGAGTAAGATAAAACTGGCCTTGTGCCTAACTCCTGGGGAGGTGTAAATAAAACCTGGCGCAGGTGTAAAACCCTGGCACGTTCTTACACTGACGGCTTTCTCAGATCCTGGAGTCTTGTGTTTGAATGAGGTAGGGTCCGGCTCGGTCCTAAGAGGTGCAATCTCCCAGGTATTACCTTCTCGCTCGTGAGAAGTGGTTAGTTTATCGCTGGTAGCCTGAAGCGACTCTATCGGAAAATGCCAAAAGATTCATTCTCCGCTATTTTTGTTCACGACTGGAGTCCCTCCAAAGGGGGGGGGGGGCTAGTTTTCTCCTCCACCACATGGCCTTGTGTCACATTTAGTCAGTGGTAAACAAATAAATCCCGATCATCTTATTATATAGCTCTATAGAAATTATATTGAGTACTATTGGAATAATGCTAACAAATAGTGATTTCATGTTGAATCATTCTTATTTGGTTTTACAAATAAGTTTTGTTTTGTTTAACCTTATTGGTTCATTCACACCGGAATCTCGGAAAGAACCAATAGGTTAAAACAATGGCTTTGAGAGAGAAAAATCTAACGCAAAGTTATCGATACAATAAAAGTGAACGTATGCGCATCCGGTTCACTTCAATAATCATCTATGCAAATTTAATTTTTTATAAGCAAAGAAAGAGAGGCTTAATCTTAATCATATCTTATAATGATAATAAAAAAAAGAAAGGAAATAATTTCTTTCACTTTTAATAGACACAGAAATGTTCCCTTATTAAAACAGAACGAAGAGAGGGGAGAGTTTTGTCTTTTCTTATTGAGTAGTTTCGTTTCAATGATTTCAAGTAGTGAATAGGCGAAACCTGCTAGTAAATAAATGTTAATAAACGTTTTAGTGTTGAGCACTATTGAATTGAATATGTACAAAATGTATGAGTGGGTCATAATATTGAATAATATAGAAGAGAACAGTAGATTTTGAACACACAAACTATTGGATAGGGTTATATCAATAATAATTGATAATAAAATTAAATTAAATTAAACCTTAAATGCTTTATTTTTTATATTGGTTTTAAAAAAGCGAAAAACGTTTCATAGGGGTAATATACAGTAGTATAAATGATTTTTAGAAAAAAATATAAATTTATTAAACAAAAATAAATGATGTTGCAAATGTGCAACAAATGGCATAAAATTTTACATGTATAACCAAACACAACAATATATGCATCTAAATAATCAATACACTAGAGAATCATAAAATAAATTTTACTAACCATTATAATGACCACATTTAAAAGTTTAGGCTCTTGAATTAGGAAGATGACACGGTGATGACACTCACCCGTGACATCAAAGACACTAATTACCTATTTATCAGGTGTGTTAATGCAACATCATACTAATACCTACTCACACTTGCCAACAGGCTCGTTGCAGATGTAGAACAAGTTGCAGTTTGAGACATTTTCGTTGAATATTATATTAAATAGGCATTTTGTTGGAATGTGTCATATTTGAAACAGAAAGCATTTAAGGGGTTAATAATTCACTGCAGTTTCACAGCATTACCAATGAACAAAAATACCTGATGGGTCAAATAGCAAACTTGAAAAATTAACAGTATTTTGCACTTTATATTTTTTTTAGCCAAATATAGGAACAATGTTAATAAATTGAAAATGTCTTTTGGCTAAGAACAAAGTGTAGCATCTGTTTTGATACTACACTTTCTGTTCTGTCCTCGGTCGGTAAAGAAGAAATCCTTCTAGACTGAGGCAATTTTAATTTTTCTTCAAATCCAAGCTGGAAAAAAGTATATACTGAAAAGAATTAAAAAAGAATTTCTTCAGAAACTATATAACCATTTAATTCTGTATAATAGATTGTATAAATTGAACACATAAGTTTTTAAAAATTTTTTATTTAATGTGGATTTCGATAGAAAAGAAAATATTTACATCTGCATTTAGCTATAAATTCTGGCTTTTTTTTTTCATAATTTAATTTGGATTTTTGAATTTATAATTTAGTACTTTCCCTCTAAACATGATTTAGAATTTATATTAAAAGGAGGTGCTAATTTTAAGATTTCCCAATTAATGTTGATGTTTTTTTAATATTACTTTTAGACTAGCTGTACCGACCCGGCGTTGCCCGGGGGTTTAGTGAAGTCATTTTAGTTTTTAATTTTGTTTTTGTATGAACAGACAAAAAAAAAGAAAAGAAATTCAGTTTTAAGGGAGACAACTTTTAACTAAAAAATATGAGTTATGACTCCTGCTCATTTTTTTTTTTTTCGTTGATTAGCTAAAATTTGTTTCATGATATAGATTGTCTGGGCCGGACAGATTAATTAAAAATATGTAATTAAAAAATTAAATTAAAATGTAATTAAAATGTAATTAAAATGTAATTAAAAAATAAAATATAACGAAGTACATTATTATATTGGCAATACAACAATAGAAAAATGACAAGTGAAAATTTGCTAAGTTTGATTTGTCAGTTATTTAAGTTCAACTTTTAAAACCCGGCTAACATAATTTTATATAGAATATATAGAGCCATAAATTAAATCAATCATGGAGAAGAATAGTTTCAATTATCAACTAAAAACAAGAACTAAAAAAAATGCAAAAGAAAAAAATAAACGAACTTTTCTGACAAACATTCTGTCCGTTTTGTATATTTTTAAAATTTGAGTCTGAATTTCTTTGTTGTTGCATTAAAAAAAATGTTGATTAAAAAAAAAAAATTCTGATGAAGAAACTCTTTTGCTGACTAACAGAATTTTTTCTGTTTTTTTTTTGTGATTTCTTCAATTTGAAAATAATTTTTTTTTTAATTAATTAAGTACACATTTTCTGCAGTTGTTAAATATTAAAAAAAAGAATCTTTTTGTTTAAATACTGCTACAAATTTGTTGCTTGCTGTTCTGGGTGGAAAATACCAAACATGTCTGTTTCAATGTTTTCTGTGGAAAATAAAAAAAAAATATATATGAAGAGGAAATTATCCTTTGGCCAAATAAAATGTTTTATCTTTCAAAATTGGTTTCCTATCTTTTACTTCACTAAACAATATGACCTGCAAATGATTTTCTGAAAACATGCTTTTTAGAAAACATGTTTTTTAGAAAACATGTTTGAATTGAAAACATTGTTCGATTTTATAAATGTTAGAATGTAAAATTAGGTTTATTTTTTTATTTGATTTTAAATTAAAAAAAAAACATAACCCGTAAATCCTTTTTCTTTCAAATATAACACATTCCAACAAAATGCCTATTTAATATAATATTCAACGAAAATGTGTCAAACTGCAACTTGTTTCATATCTGCAACGAGCCTGTTGGCAAGTGTGAGTAGGTATTAGTATGATGTTGCATCAGCACACCCGTTCAATAACTAATAAGTATCTTCGATAATTTTTTTTCCAAACCAATATAGAAACAAAGCATTTAAGAGTTAATAATTAAAAAATGTTTCACGGCTGGGGAAAAAAAACCTTCATTGTTGAATACATCTTTTACATTACACATATTTTTAATTCCATAGTTTTGATATATAAATATACAGGGACGAGTAATGAAAGTGAAAGTATTTTTTTAAAAGCAAAAAAATGAATACTCCTGATTGAAACCAAACAATGAATACTCCTGATTAAAACCAAAAAAAAATGAATACTCTCGATTGAAACCCAAAAAAAGAATACTCCTGATTGAAACCCAAAAAATGAATACTCCTGATTGAAACCAAAAAAATGAATACATCTGATTGAAACCAAAAAAATTGAAAAAATCTGATTGAAACAAAAAAAAAATGAATACTCCTGATTGAAACCAAAAAAATGAATACTCCTGATTGAAACCAAAAACATGAATACTCCTGATTGAAACCAAAAACATGAATACTCCTGATTGAAACCAAAAAAAAAATGAATACATCTGATTGAAACAAAAAAAAAATGAATGTTCCTGATTGAAACCAAAAATGAATGCTCCTCATTGAAACCAAAAATGAATACTCCTGATTGAAACCAAAAATGAATGTTCCTGATTGAAACCAAAAATGAATGTTCCTGATTGAAACCAAAAATGAATGCTCCTGATTGAAACCAAAAATGAATGCTCCTGATTGAAACCCAAAAAATGAATACTCCTGATTGAAACCCAAAAAATGAATACTCCTGATTGAAACCCAAAAAATGAATACATCTGATTGAAACAAAAAAAAAATGAATGCTCCTGATCGAAACCAAAAATGAATGCTCCTGATTGAAACCAAAAACATGAATACTCATGATTGAAACCAAAGATGAATGTTCCTGATTGAAACCAAAAATGAATACTCCTGATTGAAACCAAAAATGAATGCTCCTGATTGCAACCAAAAACATAAATACTCCTGATTGAAACCAAAAATGAATGTTACTGATTGAAACCAAAAAAATGAATGTTCCTGATTGAAACCAAAAAAATGAATACTCCTGATTAAAACCAAAAAAATGAATACATCTGATTGAAACCAAAAATGAATGTTCCTGATTGAAACCAAAAATGAATGCTCCTGATTGAAACCAAAAATGAATGCTCCTGATTGAAACCCAAAAAATGAATACTCCTGATTGAAACCCAAAAAATGAATACTCCTGATTGAAACCCAAAAAATGAATACATCTGATTGAAACAAAAAAAAAATGAAAGCTCCTGATTGAAACCAAACATGAATACTCCTGATTGAAACCAAAAATGAATGTTCCTGATTGAAACCAAAAATGAATGTTCCTGATTGAAACCAAAAATGAATGTTCCTGATTGAAACCAAAAATGAATGCTCCTCATTGAAACCAAAAATGAATACTCCTGATTGAAACCAAAAATGAATGTTCCTGATTGAAACCAAAAATGAATGTTCCTGATTGAAACCAAAAATGAATGCTCCTGATTGAAACCAAAAACATGAATACTCCTGATTGAAACCAAAAATGAATGTTCCTGATTTAAACCAAAAATGAATGCTCCTGATTGAAACCAAAAACATGAATACTCCTGATTGAAACCAAAAATGAATGTTCCTGATTGAAACCAAAAATGAATGCTCCTGATTGAAACCAAAAATGAATACTCCTGATTGAAACCAAAAATGAATGCTCCTGATTGAAACCAAAAACATGAATACTCCTGATTGAAACCAAAAATAAATGTTCCTGATTGAAACCAAAAAAATGAATGTTCCTGATTGAAACCAAAAAAATGAATACTCCTGATTAAAACCAAAAAAATGAATACATCTGATTGAAACCAAAAATGAATACTCCTGATTGAAACCAAAAATGAATGCTCCTGATTGAAACCAAAAATGAATGTTACTGATTGAAACCAAAAATGAATGTTCCTGATTGAAACCAAAAATGAATGCTCCTGATTGAAACCAAAAATGAATGCTCCTGATTGAAACCCAAAAAATGAATACTCCTGATTGAAACCCAAAAAATGAATACCCCTGATTGAAACCCAAAAAATGAATACATCTGATTGAAACAAAAAAAAATGAAAGCTCCTGATTGAAACCAAACATGAATACTCCTGATTGAAACCAAAAATGAATGTTCCTGATTGAAACCAAAAATGAATGTTCCTGATTGAAACCAAAAATGAATGTTCCTGATTGAAACCAAAAATGAATGCTCCTCATTGAAACCAAAAATGAATACTCCTGATTGAAACCAAAAATGAATGTTCCTGATTGAAACCAAAAATGAATGTTTCTTATTGAAACCAAAAATGAATGTTCTTGATTGAAACCAAAAATGAATGCTCCTGATTGAAACCAAAAACATGAATACTCCTGATTGAAACCAAAAATGAATGTTCCTGATTGAAACCAAAAATGAATGCTCCTAATTGAAACCAAAAACATGAATACTCCTGATTGAAACCAAAAATGAATGTTCCTGATTTAAACCAAAAATGAATGCTCCTGATTGAAACCAAAAAAATGAATACTCCTGATTGAAACCAAAAATGAATGTTCCTGATTGAAACCAAAAATGAATGTTCCTGATTGAAACCAAAAATGAATGCTCCTGATTGAAACCAAAAACATGAATACTCCTGATTGAAACCAAAAATGAATGTTCCTGATTGAAACCAAAAAAATGAATACTCCTGATTGAAACCAAAAACATGAATACTCCTGATTGAAACCAAAAAAATGAATACTCCTGATTAAAACCCAAAAAATGAATACTCTTGATTGAAACCAAAAATGAATACTCCTGATTGAAACCAAAAATGAATGCTCCTGATTAAAACAAAACTCAATGCTCCTGATTGAAACAAAAAATGAATACTCCTGATTGAAAACAAAAAAATGAATACTTCTGATTGAAAAAAAAAAAAAAAAATTTATACATGAAAGCAGAATTATCCGATCTTAATGAAATTTTCAGTATTAATAAATAGATGTTAATATAAAGTATTTATTGTCTCAAAAAACAAAACATTTTATTTTAGGTCTTCAAAATCAAGTTATATTAATATTACTGCTTTGTGTTTGGATGAATTATCTCCCTTTGATTTACCTCATGCGTACAGGCAGCATTACGGTTGTGCTAACTAAGTGGGCGTGGGAGGAGTATATTTGCTCTCCACTCATGGGTTGAGCTTTCTAGATAGAGAATAAACGACTGCCACTTAGTGTAAGGCATAGCTCTTCGAACAAAACAAAAAATAATTGAGAACTCTTAATCGTCAATATTTCAAATGTAAACATATATAGGATGTTAGAGACAAATTTGACACTTTTTGGAAAGTAATTAAAACAAAAACGTCATATCTTGGCTAATAATTGATGCATTTTCAAAATACAAATCTTAAAGGATCAGTTGCCAAATACAGCTCATTCGAAGAAGCTACCATGAGTTTCCACCACGGCCCCCAGGTGGGACCTTAACCTAGAGCACACGGACTTCATGGTGTTCTTTCAGTGGGACGCCTGAATACCAGTTTGATCTTGGCAATCAGCTCGTCGTTGGTGTTGCAAGTGATATGGTTGGTGTCTTTTTCAATTGTGCCCACATATAATAGAACATGGGGGTCGCAATCAGATGAGTTGAAGGTGTGGGGGCAGATGTTGAGACTAGTGAAGTTGTGGAAGTTCTCAGGCAGTCATTTCTGGGTTTTCCCCCGGAGGTATGACACTAGGCTGTGTCCTGTTGCAACACGTATGGGCTTCCCGCAGCCACCCTCTCTTGACAACAATGGGCAATAATCCAATAACTCCATCTGAATTGAGTAAGAGTTAGAGTCCTTTCTGAAGATGTGGACGACATACCGTAGTCTTCACTAGAACACAGGCAAAGACTATTACAGTTTGAGGCAACTTGATCTTCATGAAATACGGGACTTCGTGGACTGTTGGCTAGCAACCAGCTATTTTTTTTTTTAATTCTGTATGTTGTGCAACTGGTCCTAAGACGAACCAAGGCATCCCTGACTCGACTTGGTGTTTGACCTTGTTGAGGAATTTCTTGGATTTTTTAAAAGATTTTTTGGCTTTTTAAAGCGATACCCAACAATAGTACACAGAAACTGCTATCCGTTGCACTTTACCGCTAGTAAATATTTCAAATAGTTCTGAAATGAAAGAATATCAAAAAATGATCAAATTCGTCTCGAACACTACAAGTATTTTAATTTCCCTAAATAAAACGGCTGTCTGGATGATTCCATCATTTTACCATTTCAGACAGTGCTGACGAAGACGGAATTGGGGAATTAAACCCTTTTTTTTGTCAGAAACCACTGGTCCATGTCTGATTAAAATCTGTATTTGAAAATAAAAAATATTACGCTCTTAATTTAATTTAATTGAGCACTCTGCTAGTATTTCCCTTTTATTCTTTTTTGAGTATACCTTTATACTTTATATATATATATATATATATATATATATATATATATATATATATATATATATATATATTTGTATAATTGGGCAGCATTCTTCAGATAACATGATTTCATGATTGAACTTTCTGGATCCCTGGGTTGCCTTGACTAATGATGCTGTAATTCTACACACTTATAGAACCTATCAAATAAAAATGTTGTGCAAAGTTTTAACTAATTTGGTTTATTGGT
>OY744534.1:75045796-75063296 GCA_963556195.1 Sepiola atlantica
GATGTCTGTTTACATTAGTTTTAAATTTCTGCATGTCAGTACTGTCGGGGAAACAGGGGGCAGGGAGGGAGTTCCAGAGGCCAGCAGCACGAGGAAAGAAGCTACTTGAGTAGAAAGCTACCCGGCATCTGGGGACCTCCATAGTGAATGGATGGGATTTTGTTGATTGTCGAGTTGGTCTAGTGAATTTACGTCGAGGGGGCACCAGAGTAGCCAATTCATCGAAGTTACTGGTAAAGTTACTAGTCAAAATTACCAGTAAATAACAACGCCAACACTACCTGTTTTGAAACCACCCGACTGGAGAGTTTTATTTACTCCTCCCCAGGAGTTAGGCACAAGGCCAGTTTTATCTTACTCCCACAAGTAAGATGTGACCCAAGATCGGGTCGAGAAAGTGGGGTTTGAAAAGCCAGCGCTCGAGAGGTGAGCACTCCGGCCATTTAAAAATTGCCTGGGCAGCCCCGTCGGCATTCCCCGGTAGGGGCGCCTCAGACAGTAAGCAATAAACTTACTCCTCCCCAAAGAGGGGAGGCAAAGCCTGGGAGGGTGGACCTCCTAGAACTGCACAGGACAGGCGTGCAGTATCCATCGGAACAGATACTACACTTTGATCTTAGCCAAAAGGCCAAGCCAGGCGGTCTCATCTTTATCTACAGATGAAGATTTTACAAACCTTGGGAACTCACCAGACCTTAGGCATAGTGCCCGAGATGTAGGGGGAGGGGGGGGGGGTCGGGGATAAGTGAGACAAGCTTTTAACATTTTTTATTTTCAACAAAAAATACAACAAAAACAGAAAAGAAAACTTTTGCTTACTCTTAACCAGATTCTTGCACCAAAATACCGCATTCACTCTGTGGATGGATCCCTACTTAACATATCCCCAAAAGAGAAGACCTAGCTCTACCAACGGGGAGCTGCCTCCCCAACGGGGGAGGAGTTAGATAGGAAAAACATGAAAAAGAGAAAAAAGAGAAAAAAATCCCCAAAAGGGGGAGCAGAAAAGTGAAAAAGTGAAAAACTCCCCAAAAGGGGGAGCAGACAAAAGCCCCAAAGGGGGGCTTGGTCGAACAACGCTTTAACCTAGCACAAGGCCCGGTAGCGGATCACTGGTCTTAGGGAAGACGAAAATGTCGCAACTGAGAACAGATACTACACTTTGAAAAATTTATTTGCAGAAAATACATGTTAATATTCAAAACAAATAAGGCACAAGGCCATCAAAAGTGTGGGGGTGGGTGTCGTTAGTCATCTTTTGTCTAAGGTAATAAAATTGTCTATCCTACTCTTAACTAGAATCATCTCAGTCACCACAATACCACATTTACTCTAGGGGCCGTCCTACTTAGGCTATTATAAAATAAGTTGGCAATCTTAAAATTTTCCTTAGGTTTTTTTTTTTTTTTTTCAAAATAAAATAAATAAGTAAATAAATATGGTTATATTTACAGAAATTCATTGGAGTATAATGGGGTAGGGGAGAAAAGCAAAACCCAGTTAGTAAGACCCTCCTAACCCTTTCTAAATATTAGACTGCCCACTGTTTTCCGGTTTGTTCCGAACCAAAAACAAGCAGGTTCGTCTCTAAATGGGAGTGGGATCTAAGTGGGAGAAAAAAGAAAGTGGGGGATGGAGTTTGGAGAGTGGGTGGTGTCCTTCCAAGATAAGTGCAAGTTGGGGTGGGGCTGAGGACAAAAAATTGAAATCCCACGGCGGCCTGACGTCTGTTACGTAAGGTAGGTGCAGAGGCAGCGGCTGCTCAGGATCGATGCGAGCCGTCACCTCGTTGACGTACTCCCAGTACTGCTGGAGCTTATGGCACAAGAAGAAAGCGTGATCAGGCGTTTCTTCAAAGAGCCTGTCGCAACGGGGACACTCGGGTGAGTCCTCAATTCCGGATCTCTGCAGTATTGCATTAAGGGGTAGCGCATTCCGGGCCAATCGCCAGGTCAGAGAGAACTCCGAGTTGTTGATATGACTCGTTCCCAGTGCCCAACTCCATTCGGAGCGGATATCCTCCTCTGTCCACCCGCACCACTTGACTAATGGATCGTCAGCCGCCCCCCTCACTAATCCTCTATGAAGTTCTTTTCTAGAAAGCCGCGAAAGGTCACTAGACCTAGGAAGCTTTTTGAGCGCGGCTCGACACTCCCTGAAAAACTGCGATTCACCCCTCGGCCTACGATGGCCCTCAACCGAATGGTCGAGGGTAAGGTCGGGGAAAGCACTATCGACCGCAGGGTTCCACGCAGATTCCTCTGTCAATGTTCGACTCAGGAAAGCCAGTCTCTCGGTGTCTCGATGACACGTCAAGTCAGGCATCCCCAAGCCTCCCTCACACAGACGTTGAATGCAGACCTGGCTGCAAACCCAATGCCTCTTCCTGTCCCAGAGAAGTGAGGACAGAAGGCGCCGGAGCACCTTGAGGCGGTTCACAGGCAGGGGAAGCACAGCCAATCGGTAAAGGATGAGAGGGAAGACGTAGGTGGCGCACGCCTCCGCTCTACCCTTTAAGGAGAGTTTCCTTCGAAGCCAAGTGTTAACCGACGCTTCGACCTTTGACTGTACCTCCGACCAATTCCTATCGAGCTGGAGGCCCGGTCCGAACCACACGCCAAGGATTCGAACCGGGCCATCTGTCCAGCAGAACGGAGCTGGAAGGGTTGTGTCACCGCTCCAGGCACCCAACCGCAGGCCAGTTGACTTGCTACAGTTGATTTTGGCCCCTGTGATCGTTTCGTAATGTGTGAGCGCCTCTGTCACCCTCTCAATGTCTTGGAAGCACGACACATAGACGGTGATGTCATCGGCGAACGCGGAGACCCTGGCTCGCGCTCCACCAGGCAAAGCGATTCCGCATAGGGCCAGACCTGCCTCCCCACTCCTTAGCTTGCGAAGTAGCGGCTCCAGTGCAAGGATGTAGAGCAGGGGCGACAGCGGACAACCCTGGCGTATCGACCGGGAGACAGCAAAGGACCTCGAACGCCTTCCGTTTACCTGTACTACTGCCGTCTGCGAGCTATACAGAACGGAGATCCATTTGCGGAAATCCGGTTTGAAACCGGCAGTCTAAAACAGATGCCAAGAAGCGATGGTCGACCCTGTCGAAAGCTTTGGACTGATCCAAGTTGATCAGCGCGGCTTCCGTGTCGTTTTCTATCCCCTCTATGATCGTACGAATCAGGTGCAAGTTGTTCTGAATCGATCTCCCCTTCACAGCGTAGTTCTGCTCAAGTTCGATCAATTCTCCGATGACACCCTGCAACCGGTTCGATAAGATCTTGGCCAAAATCTTTAACTCTGTGTTTAGCAGAGTAATGGGCCTGTAATCGTCTAGCTCCTCCCCACCATGCCTGTCCCGCTTCTTTAGCAATGTGATCACTCCCTTGGTGACTTGACCTGGGATAGAACCCTGGTTAAACCAGTGGTTGAACACACTCGTCAGAATCGGCACAAACATGTGCGACAGCCTCAAATACATCTCGTAGGGCAGACCATCAAGTCCCGGCGATTTGTCACAGCCGACTTGCTTCAACGCAGCTAAGACCTCACGCTCCGTAACCCTGCCTTCACAACCAGCTGCTCTAGCCACATTGAGTGAAACCGCCTCTTTTCGTTTTTCTGCTCCCTCATTTGAGGAGTCAGCCTCTGGGGGAGCAACCCCTTTTTGGTTTGCATTCCCGCAAGGGGAATCCTTTTTAGGGGAAGCCGCCCCTGGCACGGTGACATCCGGGCGGTAAGCCCCGTCGGTGCACTTCGCGGGTCCTACTTCCCCACTGGGGGAGTCAACCTGCAGGGGAACCTCCCTTTTTTGGTGTTCATTCCCGCATGGGGAGTCCTTTTTAGGAAAGTCTATATCCGGGCAGTATGCCCTGTCCTTTTTGGCTCCCCCATTGGGGGAGTCGTCCTCTATGGGAGCAACTGTCTTGGTGGGGTCCGGGCTGAGAGATGTGTCAAGCTCCCCAGCGTTCTTGGTGGTAAAGGCAGCAATCTCTTCCATGTTTCAGCCAGTTAAAATAATAATAAAAGAAAGAAGTGTGTGTGTGTGGGGTCAAAGTTCACGATTTCAACTGGCGTGGAGACGGCGTCGACTATAGAGCCGGTTTTGGCGCGCTCTCAGGGCGCCAATACAGGCAAGAGGGGGAGATAGAACTGAGAGAGGGGGGGGGGAGAGCGTTAATAGAAGAGAGAAAGTGGGTTTGACCCCCCTTGTCGCTCGAGGCTTACGGGAAGGTCAGTGTTGCATCTCAACCCGAAGGGAGAAGGAAGTGATAGTAAAAGTGGGTCATGCGGTGAGGGTGCCGCTGACAATGTCAAACAAGAGGGTGTTACTGCATTCCCCCACCCCAATGAATGGGGCGAGAAATCAGTAACTTAGACAAAATATTTGACCAAAATCAAAATGCGAGAACAGATACTACACTTTGATCTTAGCCAAAAGGCCAAGAAGTTATTTAGGCCGGTGAATTCCCTCGGACAACCTCCATCTTTATCTACAGATGGAGATTTTACAAACCTTGGGAACTCACCAGACCTTAGGCATAGCGCCCGAGATGTAGGGGTCGGGGGGTCGGGGATAAGTGAGACAAGCTTTTAACATTTTTTATTTTCATAAAAAAAATACAACAAAACAGAAAAGAAAACTTTTTGCTTACTCTTAACCAGATTCTTGCACCAAAATACCGCATTCACTCTGTGGATGGATCCCTACTTAACATATCCCCAAAAGTCGTCGTTGTAAATAATAATTATCGTGGGAGTGGGGAAAAAATATTAAAAACACCCAAAAAGAAAGAAAAATAAAGAACCAAATAAAATGATAAAAAAGGGGGGTTAGTATGGGCCGTCTTTCCTTCTTGCTAAGTGTTAGACCACCCGCTGTTTTCCGGTCCAGGACCGAAAACAAGCGGGTCGGTCCCTAAATGGGAGTGGGAACTTAAAAGAGGTGTATTCAAAAATAAATTCATTGGGAATGGGATCAAGGGGTGGATGGCGGCTTCCAAGATAGTAATGCCAAAGGTTCCAAAAGACCGGAGACAAAGTAAAACAATGGAAGTGGGAATCTTTGGAAGCTCTCTAGTGCCGGCAAAAATAAAATAGGGACAGGATATCTCTCATTCCTACTAGTTAAGAGTTGCTCTTTTAGTTAAAAAAAGTCTACAGGGGTGGGTTCCGTAGAACCCAGTACCGCGTGTGCCATAACTATGGAGGGAACACGAACTCAAACTTGGCGCCTCGTCGGATGCACAAACTAGTGTCATGCACCCATCTCCTATTGAAATCCATGCGATGTAATCGCTTCCAATCGCATCTGATTTTCACTTTAAGTTGATGTTTAAAATAAACTACCAGATCACGATCTGAAACCGATCCAACCCCATGAACCTCATCAAGACGTGTAACCCACGTCACTAGTCTCGCTACGGCAAGGATGGTCAGAAACACCATTCGTTTTTCCCCTGTCCACTGCGGAGCTGCGTTGTTGATGACAGATGCAACATCCAGGACCATCGGCTGCTCGGCGTCGATGCGAGCCGTCACCTCTCTGACGTATTCCCAGAGACGTCGAACTTTGCTGCAGGTGAAAAAGGCATGCTCGGCCGTTTCTTCTTCGTCGTCTTCACAGCGCGGCATAAGGGGACGTCCCTTAAGCCATCTCTGCGTAATCTGCCATAGAGGGGCAGTGCGTTCCGAACCAGTCGCCAGGTCAGAGAATACTCAGAATTGTTGAGATAACTCTGGCCCGGCGCCCAACTCCACTGGGAGCGGGCCTCCTCCCTCGACAATCCAAGCCGCTCCTCAAGTGGGTCCGAAGCGGTACCTTCCACTAGATCCCAATATAGTCTCTTCCTAGACCGGGCAAGGTTACTGGACCCTGGCAACGCTCTAAGCGCGGCCCGGCATTCGGTGAAGAACAAGGGCTCCCCTCTCGGCCTACGTCGACCTTCGACCGAGAGGTCGGGTATGAGGTTGGGAAAGGCGCTCCCGACCGCAGGGACCCACGGAGTGTCTTCCATCAAAGTCCGACTCAGGAAAGCCAGTCTCTCGGCATGTCGATGACTTGCCAAGTCAGGCATCCCCAAGCCTCCCACACTCGGAACTTGAGTACAGACCTGTCTGCGGACGTACGCTTTCCGGCCCTTCCAAAGAAGCGAGAAGAGCAAGCGCGTGAAAGCGTGGAGGCGGGCCGCAGGCAGTGGTAGTACAGACAGCTGGTAAAGGATGAGAGGGAAGACGTAAGTGGCGCACGCCTCCGCTCTGCCCTTTAAGGAAAGCTTCCTTCGAATCCAAGCCCGGACCGACGATTCGACCTTTGTTTGTACTTCCGACCAGTTCTTTTCCAGCTGGAGGCCTGGTCCGAACCATACGCCGAGGATTCGAACCGGGCCATCCGACCAGCTGAAGTCACCTGGAAGAGCGGTCTCTCCGCTCCAGGCACCCAACCGCAGCAAGTCGAACGGCTTGCAGTTGACTATGGCCCCTGTCACTTCTTCGTACCGAGCGAGCGCCTTAATCACCGTTCGAATGTCAGTACGGCTCGACACGAAAACGGTGACATCATCAGCAAACGCGGAAACCCTGACTCGCGCTTTGCGAGGAGGGATAGCGATCCCGTGCAGGACTGGTGTTGTCGCCTGATCCCTTAATTTGCGAAGGAAGGGTTCCAACGCCAGGATGTAGAGCAGGGGCGACAGCGGACAACCCTGACGTACCGACCGAGAAACAACGAACGATTCCGACCTCTTTCCAAAAAGCCAAGAAGCCCAATATGGGGTCCAGCACGAAGAGATGTTTTCAATAACGCTATTTAGGCCACCCTAGTTTTATTTTCTATCTTCTTAAAATGTTGGTAAAAAATTATACAGTCGATTTTAACAGTAACATTATTTAATAGAAAACGTTACTGCGCATGTACGTTATTCTGGTCCAAACTTAGATTCAGTCAAACGTTCATTCTTTTGAAAATCATTGTTAAATTTGAAAACTTAAAAAGATTTAAGACATACCTGTGACCCGTTGAGTCATAATCACTATTTATTATTCGATTTTATTTGAAAATTCATGAACTGCCATATCTGGTAAGACATTCTTCTTGTATAACGAACAGTAATAAGTGATTATTTTTACTACTACTACTACTACCACCACAAAAACATAAAAGTGGCGCTCTTGTATAAGCAATAACCGATCTGAGGGAGATAACTCTATTTTTCGTAGCCGCCGCTATTCCGAATTCGCTTATACTTTGGCAAGGGAGGTAACTTTGTTTATCGCAGCATGAAAGAAAATAACTTTTCTTTTTATGTTTATATAAAGTGTATACAATTTGTGGCATGTAAATAAAAGTGCTTAAGTTATTTTGAACTGGTTAGGGTTTAGGGGTTTTAACGCATTTCAAAACCGTAACATGTTTTTTTTATTAATAAACAAAGTTATCTCCCTTGCCAAAGTATATGCGAATTCGGAATAGCGGCGGCTAAGAAAAATAGAGTTATCTCCCCCAGATCGGTTACTGCTTATACAAGAGCGCCATAAAGAATTATTCTTTATTATTCTTATACAGAAGTAAATAAACTTATTTTACCATCTAATTTACATACGTATCTGTGGTGTGTAAAGACACACGCATTTAAATTTGATAACGACGCTAAAAAAAAGGTTCAGAATAGTTAACAGTCGAGAAATCGTAAAAAAAAAAACACTATTTATAGCAAAGCTAGAATAAAATTATCGGACTTTTACAGTTTACGGACCGTGCTGAAATAACGTTATTATTTAGAAACCCATTCTTAAGATGGGGAGGGGGGCTTTGTTAACTATTCTGTACTTTCACCTAACAGTTTAATTAACAAAAGATATCGTAAAAGTCTAATTTAACTTGAAAATCCTGTCTAAAAAATAGCACGATCCGTAAACTGCAGAAGTATCAAATTATCTACCGACCTGTATACTTTTTACGTATGCAAAGTTCTCGACTTTTAACTATTCTGTACATTAAAATTGGATGCCTGATTTTCGGCGATTTAAAAGAAAAAAAAATAGATTGATTTGTTTACAAGGAAACATTTTCAAGTGGGAACGGGGAGGGTTTGTATAATAGATTATGAGCCACAGTGCCGTCATGGTGTACAAGTACGCCATTTTGTAACTTGCTCGTGATTTGACTGGACATAAAAAAAACATCTTCCTAAAATCGATTGGGAAAATGTTTGAAAAGGAAGCCGAAGAAAGTTTCGTATAAAATTTTTGCATGTCAGTAAAAAAAAAAAACCCACAAACTATACTCTCAGTAATAATAAAAAAAAAATAGTTGGAGACATTTCTGTACTGCCTTGTTTAAAGAAAAATGTCAGTTTGGGAAGGCAAGCTTTTCAAATTTGGGGTTTAAAAAAGATATAAATCTTGATGTAAAAAGTTGATAATGTTAGTAACATTTACGTAAAAATAGACTCACTCACATCACATCTTATATGAAGAATAACAAATAAAAAACATAAAAAAATATAATCAAAATCTCAACTCCAAAATCGTTTTTCAACAATTTCCCAGGTAAAGTCAACAATCCACATTCTATTAAAATCGAAAGTCAGCCGTGAAGACATTTTACAAACTATAGGGCGATTCCATTTTTATGTAGAACAGGTTGGTTTCATTTTAAGCCAGGAAATCCATATTCATCTCTATTTATATAAAGATAGTTATGTGTATATGTTTGTACATTTGTATGTACAGAATGTAGCCCTAAACTAATTAACCGATCATTATGAATTTTAGAATACACCTGCAAAGCGTAAGGGATCGAAATGTGGTCTATATTTAGTTTAATTTAATTTTACGCAAAATGGGCATAAAAGGGGTTGAGGGTGTATGTGGAATCCCTTCGTGAAAGTTCAGATGCCTCCGATTTTTGTAAAATTTTATCAATAGGTATTAAACATCAATTAATATATATTCCTCAAATTTAATTTTCTTTGAAGTAATTTAAATGTTTTTTAGGGGACATAATATGGGTACCACTTCTCATTTAAAAATTCAAATATTTCAGATTTGCATGGAATTTGATCCATAGTCATTAGACACCAATTAAGCAAGATTACATGAATTTCAATTTCTTCTTAAGACCCCTTAAGCTTAAGCCTTAAATTTTAGACGTTTTCTAAAATTAAAATCACATGAAGAGTTTGTATTCCTTTAACGGCTCACATTTATCAAATTTAAATTTAAAGTTAAGATTGAATTAAAGAAGAAAAAAATTAAAGAAGAAAAAGAAAATAAATCAAATAAAATAATAAAATCATAATAAATAGTATATAAATATACAAATATTAATAAGATGATGAGCTTTAGCTGAATAATTATATAATTAAATTATGATAGGAATAATTAATATTGATGTCCAATCAGCTTATCTTAATTCCTTTTTAGCATACTTTCTTTCAATTCTCTGCAGTATTTCGTCAACAGTTGATCTCATCAGTCCACCTTGTTTTTTTCGACCACTCGGTCAAATTTTTGGTCTTTTGATAATGAGAGGTCCCGCTCTCGAAAATTTAAGTTTACCTTATTCTGGAACTTTTATTTGCCTGACAGTAACCACTTTTTTATTTACTGTTCTGGTATTTAATCTGTTTTACGTGAAATATTAATAAATTGATTTGAGATTCCATTCTTATTTTCTCTTCTCATTTATTTTTGTTCATCTTTTCCACCTTCAGGTATATATTTCACATTGCTCCTGCCTCGGATTTCAAACTTACACTTTATATATATATATATATATATATTAAAGTTAAATATTTTGAAAATCTACAATCATGCAATTTTAAATGAAAAATTAATTTATGTATTTTTTTTGTTTTTTTTGCAAGCTTTCGTTGTAAAACAACCTTGTCAGGCGAGACTGTCTTATAGTTTTTTTTCTTCTTTTCTTCCTCCTCATTTTGATGGTATTAACCCCGAGGGGTCGAATCACAACACGAGCAGAAAGAGACGTCAAGTTCGTAAGACGTTAGGATAAGTGCAGTCCTGGCGATGTTAAGTAAGGAAATTAACAGATTAGAATGTATTAAAGTGAAATATTTTGAAGATATATATATATATATATATATATATATATATATATATTGTTTCATTTTACTTCAGTCGAAGTTCTCAAAAATCAAGGGCCCCTTGATCTCTACATGAGATACATAGATATTCGAATATTCCATGAAAGTTCTCCTTTCCCTGTCAAACGTTGAGTTATTAAAGAAGTTAAGAATATTAATTTTCATCTTCACAATTAACCAGTTAATTATGTTATAGTAACTCTTTCTTTTGGTTTCTAGGTCTTACCGGATTCCAGGACAATAATCCATCTAGTCTGGTGAAGTATCCAGTTTAGTTCTGTTATTTGACGTAACATTATTTGGAGAAGGTGCGTCATTCCTTGTATAAGCCAGTGTATAGCTGTGTCAAGGGGATCTTATTTGGGCTTTGAATACTATGTTATTTTGAATATTTGGTCAGGATTTACTTGTAGGGAGAAGTATTTTCATGTCAGGTTTTCCAGACAAACCCTTGTACAGAGAGACTAAAGACACTCGAGGATGGTGTCTAGTAGGTAATTCAAACTCACCTTATATATATCTATATTGTTTCATTTTACTTCAGTCGAAGTTCTCAGAAATCATGGGGCCCCTTCCTGGGGCTATACTTGATGTCTATATGAGATACATAGATATTCGAATATTCTATTAAAGTTCTCCTTTATTTCTCAAACATTGAGTTAGTAAAGAAGTTAAGAACATTTTATACATATGTGTGTGTGTGTAATTAAGTCAGTCGGATTTTTTAATTTAAACCTAAATAGCATTAATTCTGACTAGCAATTTCTTCCTTTTTATCCTTGCACCATGTTCTATGCACGAACATTATGCATTTCGCTTTAGATTCTTTTATAAATACATTTTCCGGCCTGGAAGATTAGTAAAATGGAGACATTTTTTCGTTAATATCCGTTTTTCACAAATAAAAAACAAAATTCGTCATTGCTCTATCTATGTTAGCTATCGAATAAACAATTCTATTTATTTTAAATAAATATTAGCCTACTTATTTTATTTCTTAGAGTCACTTAATATCACAATAGTAAAAAGGTAAAGTAAAGGTAACAGTCGCATAGCCTGGACGCGCACGAGTGTCGTTGCCGACATCGCACACTGCCCATGGCCGTAGCGGCGGTGATTTGTTAAGAATCACCGTGTCTAGGGCACAGCATATGGAAGGCGGAGCATATCCCTCTCCTTCTGCTTCCTTGAACCTGCCCTGAGTTTTAGTCAGGTACCCATTTACTGCTGGGTGGACAGAGGGAGTTTTCAGACCCGAAAATTCACATGCCGTGAGTGGGATCGAACCCGGGTCGTAAAGCCTAAAGACAAGTGCTATAACCACTCGTCCCTTGTATATAACACCTAATTAAAATGCTGTCTTCATGCAATGTTATCAGCAGCCTTTCATGTCCATTGTGTATGTAATAGTAAACAAAATTATCCCTGATAGAAAATAAAACAAAAATTCGTTCACATACAAATATTTCAAAATAACATAATAAAACTTTACATTAAGTAAACGGATTTCTAATACTAATGAGTCGCCACCTACCTAGGCAAAAGGCCACTCGAGGATAAGGGTTAATGAGATTGCTGGTTTAATGATGAAAAATACCATGAGAATAAATGGGAACCATGGGCAGAATTTTATTACTTAAGAGGATATCGCGATAAGTATTCGTTGACATTTAACTTGAAAACAACCACGTGGAGGTCAGCCGGGAAGCAGCTGTGCGATGGGGAGTTCTTGGTAAAACTCTGTGAACAGAAGTTCTGTTTGGTTTTAGGTGCAGAGAGGAAGAAAGGCAAGTGAGTTGTAGTGGTTGTAGCTAGACGAGTTATTACTGTAAATGTTTTACAAGGGAAAAACAGAGATTTAAGCTCCCTTGCTCAGCTACCATGAAAATACTGATAGAGTAGGGAAAAAGTACCAACGTCTCTTCCGTGGAAAAGGGGTTAGGGTGAGGGTGAAAAGGGGGGCTTTCAGGGAAGAGAAAAGATTACCCCCACGAGATTGCGAATTTAATTTTGTACTCTGGCAAGGCAATAAAAAGTGCTCTGAGTGGCACCTCACCAGATGTGGGAGCAGTACTCTATCTTTAGATACACCGACTCTTATGCAGGTAGAGGATTACATCAGGTGTAAGGTACTTTTTGGAGCAGTAGAAGGATCCAACCATTTTCTCAGCGACCTTAGCAACAGATTTAATAAATAATAAAAGTAAAATAACAAATATTTTCTTAGAAACAAATTTAATCCTTTCGTCACAGTCGGCCCAGTTTCTACCATTCCAAATGATTCGGATGGGTTAGGGGTTAGGTGTTAGGGTTAGGGTTAGGTGTAAGGGTTGAGGTTAGGGTTAGGGTTAGGGTCATGCTTATAAAGCATAAAGTCGAACGTCGCTCTCTTTTTCTTTAAAGGATGAATGTGGTGGCCTTAAAAAAACAAAAAGAAATAAGACGACATGGAGGTAGAGTTGTTAGATAACGTAGGGGGAGCCGGGTGAAGAAGGCCCTAAAAGGTGGGGGAAGCTAAAAGTGGAAGTCAGGAAAATCATGTCATTTCATTTGAACCTGCACTAGTCGACGAATGAGATGCGAGAATTTATTGCCCTACCAATCCCGGCAGGGGGTGGGGGGGGGGTGAGCAGTAAAAAGTCAGCCTGCCTTCTGTATGTTATGGCATCTCCCCAATTCATTTTAGGCATTCGTTTCTCTCTCTCTCTCTCTCTCGTACACATGCAGTTAATTTCTGTCTCTTTGTCATGTGAAATAAACTTTTATGAACACCAAATCTGGCGTCCACGTGTTTATCGACCAACAGCCAAGGGAGACAAGCCTGCAGTGACGAAACCTGTATACACCCGCGAAGGTAAGCAGAAGTCAACAAATGTTATTTCAAACTTATGCATGACAGACCAACGAAAAAGTGTTGGCCTGCCTTCTGTATGTTATGGTATCTCTCTCCAATGTATCTTAGACTTCTCTCTACTTCTCTCTCTCTCTCGTACACATGCAGTTAATTTCTGTCTCTTTGTCATGTGAAATAAACTCTAAAAAAAAAAACAAAGCCGGCGTCCATGTGGTTATTCTATTAACGGCCGAGAGACGAGCCAGCAGAGACGAAACCTGGGCACACACCCGCAAAGATAAGTAGTATCTAACAGAGTTAACAATAGTATGTATTTCAGAAAGTACAGAAGTAATGTGTTGCCAGAGACTTTTTTTTAGGTTGGTGATAGTGACTGTCTGTTACAACCATAATCACTGTTCACAGTGTTGAGAAGATTCCATTTAGTGACGCAATAGAGTAGATCAGGATGACAATGCACGACAAAAAATCACGATTTATTTGCTACAGTGGAATTTTATTTTAGTGCGTATTTCACAATTGAAGTCGGCAACCAATTCTGTCACACCGTATGACACACTTTGTTCAAGAAGGCTGATAATCCCTTAAAGCCCAACCCTTCCTTGCCGTGGTAGGGATGCTAACAACGTGTTAGTTTCAGAGCTACTCGGCTAACAGGGCTCTGGTGAAAATCCAGGAGGAGTCGGTATCAGGATCCGTCGTCCTCTGGTCGTCTCTGCCTCTGCATGTGGCAAGCAAAAACGTGTCAGGCGCGGAACCGCAAATCAATGGAGTGAAAATGGCAAAGTTTCTTCTGTGTGTTTTGAGACAAACCTTGCCCGACTTTGCAGGCAACCGCTGAACCTCACTGTTCTCGGTGTCAGTGGTAAATATCTGCAATCTTGCAAGTTAACGAATAATGTGACTAACGGGGAGGACTCCATGCAGACCAGACAATCATGAGGCACGATCTTCATGAGCTCTATGCTAAAGTCCGACTCGCTTAACAAACAAAGCTGATAAAAGTGATAGGGACCGAGTTGATCTGATGCATGCTAGAGATAAGTTGGTGCGACAAAATAGCCCAATACAGAAATTAGAATCGTGTTCTTCAACTGATTGAGTTCGTATTAATGGGACACAGAAATACAAAGGGGAGACCCTTCAGTTGTTAGCTAAAATCGATACGAAGTGTAAAACACTAGCCTTAAACAGTGATTCAAGCTTCTATCTCTAGTTTTCTGTATTTTCAAACAACTCCGACAAGTCACAACGTGGGAAGTTCGGGAGCCGATGAAAAGGTGGCACAGAATAGGGATAAGAAAGCACATTCGATTTTCTAAATGTTGAGAAAATGCAATTTTTTTATTTGATGATGATGATGATGACGGCGACGACGATGATGATGCTGTTGCTGATGCTGATGCTGTTGATGATGCTGACGATGATGATGATAATGCTGTTGATGATAACGATGATGATTATGATGATGATGTTGATGATGATGATGTTGATGATGATGCTGTTGATGCTGCTGGTGCTGATGATGATGTTGATGATGATGATTATGATGATGATGCTGCTGCTGATGATGATGATGATGTTGCTGCTGATGATGATGATGATCATGATGATGATGATGATCATCATCATCATCATCACGTTGATCATGATCATCACTATGTTCTTGATGATGATGATATTATCGACATGTTGATTTATAAAGACTCAAGAGTTGAGTCTACCCTATCATTTAATCCATAATTAGAGGCAGTGGCCGTGCTAGACTTCTGCAAATGCCAGGCCTTCGTCTGGCCAATACATTTTACGCACGTGGCAGCAGATATACCATTGTGTCGATATTAACATGTTCAGAAATCTATGCCATAAATCAAATATCATCTCTTATTAGAAAGGAAACATGGAAGGAAGCGATACACAATGGACTTGAGAGAAAGAGGGATTACATAGTTTGGAAGCCAGTTTCTAAAAGCCGTCCAACACATGCCAGCATGTGAAATGGTCGTAAAACCGAATATGATAATGATAAGAAAATTACAAAGATGCCATTACTGACGCGTGCTCTTACATCGAACATAAATATGTCATAAATAAATTGCAATTTCACAATTTTTACTATTTTTCATACTAATGAGTCACCAGTTATCAAGGCATAAGGGCCACTCGAGGATAAGAGTTAATGAGATTGTCAACTGGACCATAAACAATACTAAAAGGGGGTTTGTAAACGATAGATGTAAAGAGCTATTGATTAATTAGGAGGACAGCTTGACAGTATTGTTTGACATTAGGCTTGAAGACAACTACGTTGTATAAAACAAGGAAGCAGTCCCGTGGTATTGTATTCCACAGATGGGAAGTCATTGGAAAAAAGCTCTGCTCATCAAAGTTTTTTTAGTTTTAGGTAAAACAAGGACGGATGGAAAGTTCTTTGCAGTAGCTAGACGGATATTTGCTGTGAAGATTTTACAGGAGAACCAGAGGCTTTAGCTCTGTCGAGCAATTACCATGAAAATAACAATAGAGCAGAGAAAGACTAGCAACATTAATAAGAGATGGATGATTCAAAATCGATTTCGAAATCTAGTGGGCTGGGGTTGATCTCTTCTCTTCTCTTCTCTACAACCCCTTTCTCGCAGAAGAGACGTTGCTAGTCTCTCTCTACTCTATTGTTATTTCCATGGAAAATGTTCGACTGAGCTCCAATCTCTTCTCTACAACTTCTTTCTCGCAGAAGAGACGTTGCTTGTCTCTCTCTACTCTATCGTAATTTTCATGGAAGGTGCTCGACTGAGCTCCAATCTCTGGTCCCTCCCTGTAAGACATTTGCAGCAAGAACTCGTTTTTCTACCACATCGAAAAAAGACTTTCCATAACTCCATCCACGTGCCTAGCATCAGGGATTGCTTCTTTGCTGATCTGTGGAACACATCACCGCAGGACTGCTTCCTTGCTGATTGCAACTTGGTCATCTTCAAATCCAATGTAAAAAAATTCTTGTCAAAAACCGCAGTTCATACCATTGATCAATGTTAGTACTCCCATAGTGTTCCTCACCTTTCGGCTGGCAGTCATTTGCATCTCATTAACTCTTTATCATTGAGTGGCTCTTGACCTTGATGAGTGTTGACTCAATAATGAAAATAAAATTTTTGTCCTATAAGTAATGCTCAGTTCATACCCTTGATCAATGTGACCCTATTGTAAAAAAAATAAATCAGGAAAGAACTGAAATGCAGAAACCAAAACTGATCTTCGAAGATGACGCTCACAAACGGGAAGCCATTTTTTTTTCTTTTTTTTTCTTAGAGACGAACAGTTAATTTGTTATCGATTTTGTCTTTTCAAGTTTTGGCAGTCGTCACGCGCCGTTTGGTTATTTCATGACAGATACATCATGGAGCAGAAACCGAGGAACGAATGTGTGCCCCTTCGCTCTTGTTTTTCTATAAACCATCTGATTAAACTTGGTCATTCTCGTCAAAATAAGGCTGTCTGCTTTTCGCGAGTGGACAAAAGTTGGGTTTTTTTTCAGAAGAAAACCAAAGAACGCAGGAAACTGGAACAACTCACAGATTGAAGAAAAGCATACAATAAAAACAGATATGAGTAAAAAGTATAGCTGTCAGCGGGGTGACGGAACCATAACCCTGGGCAGCATAATTGAGGCGGCATCCAATTATATTCAAACTATCTCCTTTTCTTATATTTTTCAGTACTAGGACTTATACTTGAGTTTTTGGGAGATACAATCATGAAGTTAGCCCCGAGCATCATGAATCACCTGCTATGCTGCAGTGGCATACTAAGATGGGTCGGACGGGGCAGTGGCCATGGGCATACAATTTGGGGGGTTATCCAATCATATTCAAACTGTCTCCGTTTCTCATAATATTACTCAGTATTAGGACTTGAGTCTTTGGGGCATACAATCAAAGGGATGGTTCGGGTATCACCAAGGCATCACCACAACTCGACATGCAAAATAACTGATTTGAAGGAAAACATAGAAGTTAGAATTTGAAAATACGTGGTGCGTCTATGACGTGGAAAAGAATATGTTAGTTCTTAAAAAAAAAAGAATTAAAACATTCTTTGCATCACGTATTTTCTAAATTTGACTTATTCTGCTTTTCTTGAGAAAGCCTTTTAATATATATATATATATATATATATATATATATATATATATATATATATATATATATATATATATATATATATATAAGGTATAAGGTTAATACAACAAAAGATATAAGAGGCAACTAATATCTTTAATTAGTGAACATCCGGATAAAAATAAAGCTCAATATACAGGATAGAGCATTAATAGCAATAGATGAAGTGAAAGAATAAAATAAGGTGCGGATCAAATTTTATTACAGTTCAATGTTCAAGAAAAGTTCTTTAAAGTCCTTAACTCATGAGTTTTCAAAGAAAATCTTCTCCTCAGAGGACCATTACCGC
Source organism: Sepiola atlantica (assembly GCA_963556195.1). Classification (NCBI taxonomy): domain Eukaryota; kingdom Metazoa; phylum Mollusca; class Cephalopoda; order Sepiida; family Sepiolidae; genus Sepiola; species Sepiola atlantica. Next base: position 75,063,230 of record OY744534.1, read on the forward strand.
AATGACATTACTGCAGGTAATAAAAATTAAACTTTGAAAAAATATATTAAAATATATATAAAAATAC
>OY744534.1:75068296-75073296 GCA_963556195.1 Sepiola atlantica
TTAACGTAAAAATAAATCAAACATGAAAGATTACGAATTCATTAAAGTAAAACAAAGTCAATAATTCAAAATAATTAATTAATGGAACATTTATTGAAATGAATTAAAAAAAAATTTTTTTTTGTTTTTTTTTTTTGCAAAACGAAGTTTTTTTTACAATATAGTAAAAATTTGTAATAAATTAAAACAGTCATGTTTTTTTTAGGGAGGGGGATGATATTTATTAATTAGTCAAAATTTTTTATCTCGAAATAAAATTCTAATTTATTTTTTTAAAACTTGAAATTCGAACTTTAATCACGGCCGTCGTAATATAATGCAATGTCTTAATCTTTGGACGCCATGTTGGATTAAAAAATCATCTTTCGCGCTTGACATCTATAAAAAAGAAAATACGTTTGAAAACAGGAAAAAGTTAATGATTTTCAAGTGAATGAATAATCCTTAGGAGGGTAGCCGTGTTCTTGGCAGAGGAATAAAGTCACAACAACAGGAACAAGTTAACAATGATTTCCAAGTGAATGAATAATCCTATGTAGTTGAGTCTCTGATTACAGATGGACGCATGCGCGTTAAGTTACGGCTCACTTCCGGTCCTGATTGATAGTAATAGTAGTAGTAGTAGTAGTATATATATATATATATATATATATATATATATATATATATATATATATATATATATATATATACATTCGGTAATGCTTGGCGTGGCATCCGGCTGCTACTGAAAAAGGAAGCTTCTAGGGAATGTCAAATTCATATGCGGTTCCCAGTGGTATGTATATCCCGGTCATAGGAGATGACATACAGTACCTAGAAATCCCAAATAGTTACCCATCTTGTAGTGACCAGGCTCAACGTCGCTTACCATCGGTAATCCAACGAGAACCTGTATGTCAACGTGATTATGCCTTATATAATGAAATATATGATAAATATATAATGAAATATATATAATATATATATTTTATTAAATATATATAAATATATAATGAAATATATAATGATATATAATGAAATATATAATAAATATATAATGAAATATATATATAATGAAATATATATATATAATATATATATATATATAAATATATATATAAATATATAATGATATGTAATGAAATATATGATAAATATATCATGAAATATATAATAAATATATATATAATATATATATATATAAATATATAATGAAATATATATAATAATATACATATAAAGTAGAGAACTAAAAGCGAACTTTTAGGAAAGGTAAAACCTATTGTGAAAAGTATAATATATATATATATAAAGTAAGGAAGTTAACATCTTTGAAGCACGGATTAGAATGTATTAAATATTTTTGAAAATCAACAATCGTGCAATATTTTTATAAATGAAAAATTCATTTATTTAACTTTTTAAAATTTTTTATCGCGAATTTTCGTTGTAAAATACAACCTTGTCAAGCGAGACTGTCCTATAGTTTTTTTTTCCTTTTCTTCCTCCTCAAAATGAGGAGGAAGAAAACGAAAATTCGCTAAAAAAAAATTAAATAAATAGACTGCAAGAATGGCCTATGCTGGAAATCTCATTTCTTTGATCAGTCATAACTGAAAAACCAATAAACCAAATTAGTTAAAACTTTGCACAACATTTTTATTTGATAGGTTCTATAAGTGTGTAGAATTTCAGCATCATTAGTCAAGGCAACCCAGAGATCCAGAAAGTTCAATCATGAAATCATGTTATCCGTGTGTACGTACTATGTGCCACCCTGTATCTCATCAACTATTTGATGGATTCAGCTGATTTTCGGCAGAGATAGAGGTTCTAGGGTCTAGTTGATGGCATTTTAATTTCAGGGTACCATATACCTTAGTTTTCCAGAAAATTCCCAAAAAACTTAAAAATGACCATTGTATTGAGGCATAGCCTTTACAAAAGTAGTGACATTCCATGATAAATGCCAGTGTACTGAAATCATATGCCCTTAATAGGGTTAAGATGAAAATTCATATACACTAAATGTACAAAAGCAAGGAAATTCCCAAATTTTGACACTTTTATTGTCATTAAGGGTATCCGAGCACAACAGGGCTATGTATTTTACTGGTAGGAATTTTTCTTCAGCGCACCTCATACACTTCATCCACTCATGCATAGAGATTTATACTGTAGCGATGTGATAATGAAATGGTTTGGCTGATATGTAGTCATACCCTTAATTAATGACAATAAAAGTGTAAAAATTTGGGAATTTCCTTGCTTTTGTACATTTAGTGTATATGAATTTTCATCTTAACCCTATTAAGGGCATATGATTTCAGTATACTGGCATTTATCATGGAATATATTTATATATATATATACATAAATATATATATAATGAAATATATATAACAATATATATATATATATAAATAAATATATATATAAATATATAATGAAATACATATTTATATATATATATATATAAATATATATATAAATATATAATGAAATATATAATATATATATATATATATATATATAAAAATATATAAATATATAATGAAATATATATAATATATATATATATATATACATATAAATATATATATATATATAAATATATAATGAAATATATATGCCGTATATAATGAAATAGCGGACATAGAAAATACGTTTCAGATGGCACTACTTTTGGTAAGTCGATATCTTGGACAGATTTATCGATTCGTAATAAACCTTGGTTTCCTTTGTAAGAATCTTCGACGAATTTTGATCCCAATATCGAAAATAAGCGAAAACATCTCTAAAGAAAATGATGAGTTTTCAGACTCATCTTTAGTTTGCGTTCAATAAAGTCTGGGAATCGTTTCATATTCTTGTAGAAGTTATTACGAGCTGCGATTAGCATTTCATAACATTGATGGCTGCTTTATATTTCGTGGAGGAAACGGGGTTGTACAAGTAGCGTAGTCCCTATTTGATTGTTTCCCCACGAGGGCAGAGTTAGACACAAGGTCGGTTTTTAATGTGGGGAAAATCCAGCTCCCCCCCTCCCCCAAATCACTCTGAATTGGGACAAAACTAAAAAGAAAATGCCTCTGTCTAGAAGGATTTCTCTTTCATGCTGCCACTAAACAACATACTCAGGAAATATGATGCCGTATACAAGTTTACAGATGCAGAATAAAGAATAAACCACCTCATGTATATGGACGACCTGAAGCTATTTGAAACAAGCAAAAGGGTCGGTAAAAGCGGATAAACACGACCAGAATCTTCAACCAGGAAATTCAATAGAATTTGGAATGAAAAAGTGTGAACTGCTAAGGATGAAAAGGGGGAAAACTAGAGACAATATAAAGGTGGTATTTACTTCAAAGAAATAAAGCTGCTTCTATAGGATTGGACCATGGCGATACTTAATACAGGCCTGGCAAATGTGCGACTGAGGTTCACGACTGAGGGTGGACAGGTAGAGCCCAACATTACTACTAAATAATAATTACTGAGAAAAGTTTCAGTAAGGAATTTCATTAGTAATTTCCAGTAATTAACAACTGAAAGGAGAGTAGAAAGTGACTAATTTTGGTTTACTTTCGCCATCCTCGTAACTCTCGCTTCCCTTATTTTGTCCTTTAGTCCTCACATTCCATGAGCGATGTTTCTTGACAAAGGGGGAAGAATTGCTGTGTGCTGGGTCGGAATCTATCCATCCAACAAAGGAGAGTATAAAGTGGCCCTTGGTTTACTTTCGGCAGCCTCGTAACTCTCGCTTCCCTTATTTTGTCCTTTAGTCCTCACATTTCATGAGCGATGTTTCCGACAAAGGGGGAAGAATTGCTGTTTTCTGTGTATCTGTATCGTTGGCTAGATTTTGACCTTGAAGTAGTGTTTAATTTTAGCTCATTCATTCATTATGAGTCGGATGATTCTCTTGTTGACATTTTTCGAATTAGAATTCTTTCTAGAAAGATACCAGCTACTTACGGGAGGTACCACGTGAAGATTGCCAACATCTTAAGTGAAAGTGTCTCTGTGGAACGAACTGGATTCGAACTTGGCACACCCAAGTTGTCAGTCTGAATCGTTAACTACTTAGCCCCCGTCACCTCCACATGCTACAGATGAAAAAAGGGGAAAACTGGTGACAGAAGAGGGCATGGAACTGACCAACACAAGAGGAGACGAGGGCACTGACCGAACATAATATCTATAAATATTTGGGAGCTATGGAAGCAGGCGTCATCAGATCAACAGAAATGAAGGAGAAGAATGCCCGAACGAGAAAACTCTTAGAAACTAAGTTATATCGTAGGAATATAATAAAAGGAATAATCACATGGATATTTTCACTAGTAAGATATTCTGGACCACTCATAGGCTGGACAAAAGAAGAACTTAGACATCTTGACCAGAAGACTAGGAAACTAATGACAATGCACAATGTACTACACACGAAGGATGATACGTATTGACTCTATGTAGAAAAGGAAAGAAGGGGGAAAAGGACTGGTAAGTATAGAAGAATGTGTGGAAGACACACAAAACAGAATTGGAAAAATACAGAAGCCAGAACACAGAAAAGCTGATCACTGCAATAAGAGACACCGGCTAAGTGAACAATAAAGGAAGTAGCGAAACCAGAAAAAAAGACGAGAAAAGTGGGAAGAGAAACAGCTACATGAAAGATTCATAAAAATGACAAGTGAAGAGACATACGAAAACACCCGGACATCGCTACGAAAACGACACTTGAACAGAAAAACGGAATCGCTACTGACAGCTGCACAAAACAATGCGATTCGAACTAACTACATCAAAGCTAACATAGATTAAATTAAGGATAACAGTAAATGTAGACTCTGTGGACAAAGAGACGAAATGGTAAACCACATAATAAGCGAATGCAGCAAACAGGCTCAATAAGAATACAAAAACAGACACAACTGTGTGGGAAAAGCAATACACCGGGAACTATGCAAACGACTGCAGTTTGAGCACGCTGACAAGTTGTACAGACACAA
>OY744534.1:75083296-75098296 GCA_963556195.1 Sepiola atlantica
TTCTGTTTTGTATTACCGTATTTATAAACTTTAGAATTTCAAAAATAAATAGCTAAGTGACTTATGAATCACCATGTATATATATATAATAAAGTGACAATCTCTCGTAAGTAAAAACATTCAAATGGAAAATAATTTGTATTAACTCCGCACTTAGTTTCGTATTCAATTAAAGTAAATAGATACTCACATTATTAATGAAGTAAATTATGACATGATAATTATCTTTGAGTTAATTTAAGTATTTTATAGATAAACAATAAGCATCACTTGCAAAAATAGAAGAATAGAACAAAATCAAAATTGCTGGAATATGTCACGTGATTTATGTTGCTAACTCTGAATTGTGGTTTCAAGATGGCGGATAATTATCTTTGAGTTAATTATAGTATTTTATAGATAAACAATAAGCATCACTTGCTAAAATAGAAGAATAGAACAAAATCAAAATTGCTGGAATAGGTCACGTGATTTATGTTGCTAACTCTGAATTGTGGTTTCAAGATGGCGGATAATTATCTTTGAGTTAATTTAAGTATTTTATAGATAAACAATAAGCATCACTTGCTAAAATAGAAGAATAGAACAAAATCAAAATTGCTGGAATAGGTCACGTGATTTATGTTGCTAACTCTGAATTGTGGTTTCAAGATGGCGGATAATTATCTTTGAGTTAATTTAAGTATTTTATAGATAAACAATAAGCCTCACTTGCAAAAATAGAAGAATAGAACAAAATCAAAATTGCTTGAATATGTCACGTGATTTATGTTGCTAACTCTGAATTGTGGTTTCAAGATGGCGGATAATTATCTTTGAGTTAATTTAAGTATTTTATAGATAAACAATAAGCATCACTTGCTAAAATAGAAGAATAGAACAAAATCAAAATTGCTGGAATAAGTCACGTGCTTTATGTTGCTAACTCTGAATTGTGGTTTCAAGATGGCGGATAATTATCTTTGAGTTAATTTAAGTATTTTATAGATAAACAATAAGCATCACTAGCAAAAATAGATCAATAGAACAAAATAAAAATTGCTGGAATAGGTTACGTGATTTATGTTGCTAACTCTGAATTGTGGTTTCAAGATGGCGGATAATTATATTTGAGTTAATTTAAGTATTTTATAGATAAACAATAAGCCTCACTAGCAAAAATAGAAGACTAGAACAAAATCAAAATTGCTGGAATAGGTTACGTGATTTATGTTGCTAACTCTGAATTGTGGTTTCAAGATGGCGGATAATTATCTTTGAGTTAATTTAAGTATTTTATAGATAAACAATAAGCATCACTTGCAAAAATAGAAGAATAGAACAAAATCAAAATTGCTTGAATAGGTTACGTGATTTATGTTGCTAACTCTGAATTGTGGTTTCAAGATGGCGGATAATTATCTTTGAGTTAATTTAAGTATTTTATAGATAAACAATAAGCATCACTTGCAAAAATAGAAGAATAGAACAAAATCAAAATTGCTTGAATAGGTCACGTGATTTATGTTGCTAACTCTGAATTGTGGTTTCAAGATGGCGGATAATTATCTTTGAGTTAATTTAAGTATTTTATAGATAAACAATAAGCATCACTTGCAAAAATAGAAGAATAGAACAAAATCAAAATTGCTTGAATAGGTCACGTGATTTATGTTGCTAACTCTGAATTGTGGATTCAAGATGGCGGATAATTATCTATGAGTTAATTTAAGTATTTTATAGATAAACAATAAGCATCACTTGCAAAAATAGAAGAATAGAACAAAATCAAAATTGCTGGAATAGGTCACGTGATTTATGTTGCTAACTCGGAATTGTCGTTTCAAGATGGCGGACTTTGTTCAAAGTTTCCTTTTGAACGTTTATCTATCATGTCACACTACGTTATATCTATATATTAATACGCTAAGGTGTACGTACGTGTGTCACGCTTCCGGCAAAAGCTCTTAGATTTTGAAAAACATTCAATTAGCCTAATTTCTACATAATATTTTACCTATTGCCCTTTAGCGCAACGGTGAGCGACGTGGTATTTTTGTCTTTGGCCCGACTGGTTTATAGTTCGATCCCAACCAACCTCTAAGATTTTTTTTTCTACATTTCGAGAGGAAGGGGAAGAAATAATACATTTTTTTTAATCACCTGGTCAAAAAGTACTTTTTTGTGTTGCTTAAAACTCAAAACTATTTTTTGTTTTATATTTTGGCGTTTTTAGTGCATGTCTATTATTTTTTTTTGTTGTTGTTGTTTTTTGAACAGACGTTAAGCAATGTTTTTTTTTTCAATGATAGTTTGAACTAAGTATTTATTTTTTATTTGCACCACTTAAAGTGCTAAAACAGTGTTAAAACATTTATTTATTATTTTTGGATGGTAAGGGACCAGTATTTATTTTTTAAATGTTTTGAACGGACAATAAGCAATGTTTGCTTTTTTTTTCTCAGTGAAACACCGAGAGTGCGGTCGAAAGAAAGAGAGAGTGTGTGTTCGTAAGAGAGGGAGGGGGAGAAAATAGAGAAAGAGTGAAAACGCAATAAAAACAAATAAATAAATCGCAAAAAGTAAACTTACTAACAAATAGAAGGTACTTTGTTACATTGGGACCCGCGCTAACTTTGACCCCGTCGTTAGGGTTAGGGTCAGTGAGGGGTTAGGGTTAGCTATAAAGTTCAGGGTCATTGGGGGTTAGGGTTAATGTTAGGGTCAGGGTCAAAGTTAGCCCAGGTCCCAATGTAACAAACTACCAAATAGAGACGTAAAAATAAGACAATGATAGTGTATAGTTAACATCTTAGAAGTTAAGTTTCTTATTTTGTGTGTCACGATCTGACACTCCCATTTAATAAGATTTAGTATTTACTTTTGCCCCTGACAACGGGGGAGGAGAGTCGCGACCGATGGTGATTGCTGAAGAGACAGCTTTTACCCCGGCAACCGAGTAATATAATAAATATATATACTTCCATCCCGTCACGCAAAATTTTGGTGAGTAAGATATGTGCATATTTCTAGTCACCGGATAATATTATTAACAGTAAATTATAGATTGATGTAGAAAAAGCTGTGGAATTTCTTTTTTTTAAGTGAAACACAGAGAGCGCGTACGAAAGAAGGAGAAAGTAGAGTGTCCATCGTACACGCGTTATTTAAATGCAAATTATTATTTTTTTTTAAATATTTCACTCTTATCATAATAAAACAAGCGTAACTTACTAACAAATAGATGGTGCTTTATTAGATTGGGACCTGCGCTAACTTTGACCCCGTCGTTAGGGTTAGGGTCAGTGGGGGGAGTACCTATAAAGTTCAGGGTCATTGGGGGTTAGGGTTAAAGTTAGGGTCAGGGTCAAAGTTAGCCCGGGTCCCAATGTAACAAAGTACCAAATAGAGACGTAAAAATAAGACAAGGGCAATGATATTGTATAGTTAACATCTGAGAAATTATTTTTTTTTATTTCAAATATTTATTTAGTTATATTGTCAAATTCGTCAATCAAAAATGGCGTTCGCTTATTTTAGGTGAGGTGGTCGCTAATTTCAGACTTTATAAAAGGCTAAATTGTCCGATTACAGTAGAGGATCTCTTTACATTAGCGGCTAATCGGAGATGTAGGGGAGGGCGCCACTCTTTTCCCAGGACTGCTTTACTGTCCTTGATCCTGACCTTATAATACTGAGAGTTTTAGCAATGTTTGTTTTAGTCTTTTCTATGACTCAACCGAGGTATCCTGTTCCATTAGCGGAAACGCTTACCAAATGGGCCGGTTTCAGGCCGCCGCCGCCACAGCCACCACCACCATCATCAATATATAAATACGATAGAGTGTGTGTTATTTATTTTGTGTGTCACGATATGACACTCCTATTTAAGAAGATTTAGTGAAGAGACAACTTTTGCCCCGGCAACCGAGTATTATAAATAAATATATATACTTCCATTCCGTCACGCAAAATTTTTGTGAGTAAAATATGTGCATATTTCTAGCCACCGGATAATATTATTAAAAGTAAATTATACAGATTGATGTAGAAAACACTGTGGAATTTCCACAGGGTCTCGCTAGTAATTATTCGAATCAAGAACTTTTCATGTACTTTCTGATGAGTTTGAGATGCACGGATCCAATATTGACATAATAATGTCGGTTGGTTTACTTTAAGCGAAAAGATTCGCAAAATAGTTTGCACTAAAGTGTATCTATTTTGAAAATGTTTTGTGAGAAAAATAACATTTTGGCTTTTGGAATATAAATGAACTTTGCTTACTTAATTATGCTCTGTTGTTACTGGTTGACAATTATCGAGCTTAAATTAGAAGAAGTTAGTAAACAAAGTACTGAAAATATATGCTAAAACATATATTTTCACAATCATATATATATATATATATATATATATATATATATATATATATATATATATATATATATATATATATATATATGTGTGTGTGTGTGTGTGTGTGTGTGTGTCTAAACATTTAAAATAGTCTACACAAATTAATTCATGTTTCAGTGCTCCAGTGCACTTAGTCATAACTAATGAAAACAAAATTGTCCAACGAAAAAGTCAACTGTCAAAGCCAACGACGTCGCTTTTCTTAAAAGTTATAGCTACTTAATATATATATATATATATATATATATATATATATATATATATAAAGAAAGAGGCAAAATGCCTTCGAAGAACCATGTGTTAGATGCAGATATTTTTATTAAAATCAAAATCAAAAATAAAAACATTTTTGTTCTTCATCTTGACTTTTTATCTAATATTTCGCTTGATATAACAAGCCTCGACAGAGCTTTAGACAGATAAAAGGTATTAACCTTTTTTTGTTGTTGTAATAATCTATCCTGGTCTTCTAAAAGTGACGTCCGATGTTATGTGGACTAACGGTGCAAATGTCTCTTTTAAATTGAACTTAAATCGCGCATGATCGCTGCCAGGTATAAATTTGGGAAAGGTGCATCTTTAGAATTTTAAACATAAAGTTCAATTTAAAAGAGACATTTGCACCGTTAGTCCACATAACATCGGACGTCACTTCCAGAAGACCAAGAAGGATTATTACGAAAAAAAAAAGATTAATACTTTTTATTTGTCTATAGCTCTGTCGAGGCTTGTTATATCAAGCGAAATAAAAAAGTCAAGATAAAACAGAAAAAATAAATGTTTTTATTTTTTATTTTGATTTTAATAAAAATATCTGCATCTAACACATGGTTTGTATGAAGGCATTTTGCCTCTTTCTTTATATATATATATATATATATATATATATATATATATATATATATATATATATATATTCAAATTATATATTTAAAAACTATATGTTATATATATATATATATTAGAGGCGTACCGCGGTTTCATTCAGATGGACTGACTTTTTTAAACTTTTAAAGTCGTCTATAGTCCATAAGGAATCTTCAGCGACTCGAAATAAAAACAGGGAGAAATGGCGTTTGATTTGACCGTTAAACGGTGCATTGCTGAATCATTCCTTTTGAAGAAAGCACCGGGTCAAGAGGTCAGGGTTATTTATTAATATATAGGTCTTAATTGTAATTACGTTTTATTTAAAATAAATGAATTATTAATGATGGATGTTGCCTGTTTTCCCTCTTCAACGGTGTGTTTATTTTTAGGGATAACTGTGTGGCGTAGTTTATTGGTCGGTGGCAAAGAGTGACAAAAACCTCAGCACCCTCTCCGCTCTCTCCCACCCTAAGACAAATTTACTAACAATCCCACCCTCCCCTTTTTCACTCACAGCCATCCACATTCATTTCACTGTCTGGCACTGACTTCTCTAAGCCCGGACCTTGGTCCAGCGCTCTCAGCAGCCACGGCTACTACTTTTTCTCATTAACCCATCATGTCAACCCAATATTTCGATGTACTTGCATGATATTTTTCTTAAAATTATCATCCTGAGGAAGTCTTACAAATAAAGACGAAACTATATAAAAAATATCTCTTCGTTTTTCCTTTTTCATTTTATATATATATATGTACGTCGGATTACTCTCATATATATATACTATATATATATATATATATATATATATATATATATATATATATATATATATATATATATATATATTAGTATTTCATGTATCCACATGAAATTTTATAAGGAGATATAATATTTTATATATCAATTTTCAGTATTTACTTCAACAGTGCTCGATACGTAAGTAGAACTAGGTAGTAAGCTATGAAAATATATTTATTAACAATTAATCTACACAGAGGCTCCCGCGTTTCATCCCCGGGGGGGAATCTTCAGGCTAATATATATATATATATATATATATATATATGAATAAAAATGGGGATAAAATGATCCGACGTGATGGAAAATGTAAAAAGAAAGCCATAAACTATATATATATATATATATATATATATATATATATATATATATATATATATATATATATATATATAGACAATGGACAATGAAAAAAACTATATTATTTATGTATTCATTAACGTTTCGTCTTTATTGTAGACTTCCTCAGGATGAAGAAAAATGCAGAAAAATCATACAGGTAATAATTTTGATTTGCCAGAAATTGTCTAAATTTCCGCATGGCTGTGGATGAGAAACAAGCAAAACAAGCAAAACATGCAAAACATGCAAAACATGCAAAACAAGCAAAACAAGCAAAACATGCAAAACATGCAAAACATGCAAAACAAGCAAAACATGCAAAACATGCAAAACAAGCAAAACAAGCAAAACATGCAAAACATGCAAAACAAGCAAAACATGCAAAACAAGCAAAACATGCAAAACATGCAAAACATGCAAAACATGCAAAACATGCAAAACAAGCAAAACATGCAAAACATGCAAAACAAGCAAAACATGCAAAACAAGCAAAACATGCAAAACATGCAAAACATGCAAAACATGCAAAACCGCGATTTAGGCTAGTCCGTTATCAGCGGCAGTCTGTGCTGTTCAAGAGAAGCGAAAGTGAATGGGGCGACGGCTTGAATGTATTAGTTTCCATATCTATTTTAGCTAGAGAGTCTGTCTGAGTCAAAATATGGCACAGTCGAACTTGGCCGATAGTGAATGTGAGGGCGGGGGAATGTCTGAATTTCTTGTAATGCTCCGAATTAAAAAAAAAAAACTGCGCAGACTGCTGCTGATAACGGACTACCCTAAATCGCGATTTTCATTTTGTGCTTGTTCTCATCCACAGCCATGCCGAAACTTCGATAATTTCTTGCAAATACAAATTAATAACTGTATACTTTTACTGCATTTTTCTTCATCCTGAAGAAGTCTACAATAAAGACGAAACATTGATGAATACATAAATAATATAGTTTTTTTCATTGTCTATTGTCCATAAATATATATATATATATATATATATATATATATATATATATATATATATATATATATATATATTAAAGTGAAATATTTTGAAAATCAACAATCGTGCAATTTAAATGAAAAATTCATTTATTTAATTTTTTTGCTAGCTTTCGTTGTAGAACAACTTTGTCAGGCGAGACTGTCTTATAGTTTTTTTTCTTGTTTTCTTCCTCCTCATTTTGATGGTATTAACCCCGAGGGGTCGAATCACGATATGACCAGAAAGAGACGTCAAGTTCTTAAGACGTTAGGATAACTGTAGTCCTGGCGATGTTATGCGCAGATTGGCGCCTTTTTAAGTAAGGAAATTGACAACATCTTTGAAGCACGGATTAGAATGTATTAAAGTGAAATATTTTGAAAATCAACAATCGTGAAATTTAAATGAAAAATTCATTTATTTAATATTTTTTTTTGCAAGCTTTCGTTGTAGAACAACTTTGACAGGCGAGACTGTCTTATAGTTTTATTTTCTTCTTTTCTTCCTCCTCATTTTGATGGTATATATATATATATATATATATATATATATATATATATATATATATATATATATATATATATATATATATATATATATATATATATATATATGCATGATCCGACGTCGTAGATCACTCTTAGCTACTTGGTGGATAGTAGTAATTCTACTATTTACAGTTAAAATTCCTCTTTATATACTAATTGGTTTCCAGTGGCCTTCGGGTAAGATCTTCGACTGCGAATCAGTGGCGATTTGTGTTCGAGGTTCGCGCCCGCTGACCGTTGGGAATTGGTTCCTAGACTGAAGATTGCGTTAGCATGAAACATCGATGTCTCTAGGTATATTTTAAATATTTAATATTTATAAAAAAAATATTATTGTATATATATATATATATAATGGTAAGATTATAAAGATAAAATATTATCTCTAAAATAATCCTACTAAAAAAAATTCAACGTTCAATATATGAGGTAGGGCAATTATAAAATAGAATAAATGATGAGAATAAAAATTGGAAAAAGAACAAGTTTTTATTGAATCATCAAATGTCAAGTTCAAACAAGTTCAAACAAGGAATATATGAATAAACTTTTTTGGGGAAAAAAGCTTATTCATATATTCCTTACATATTATTGAAGGACACCAAGCCGGTTGATCAGTGACCTCGAAGCATCTAAGAGATTTATCTTACGATATAGCATCTAGCCTTGACCGAATTTACACACGCACACATACACACACACATACACACACACACGCACGCACCCCCCCCCCACACACACACATATTTAACACACACACACACGCACGAACACACACACACACACACACACATATTTAACACATTTCTTGGCGTGGGCAGCAACTTAATGCAATAACTTATCTGCATGCATTCTTAGATTATTCATGAATATATCATACACACAAACGAAAATATACGCATATACGTATGACCATACACATACACACACACACACATATATATATATATATATATATATATATTAATATATATATTAATATACATATATATATTAATATATATATATATATATATATATATATATATATATATATATATATATATATATATATATATATACAGGGTGTCCCAAAATAATGTACACACTCTTTGAATCGTTATAACTCGTTCAATTTACTGAGTTTGATTTGCAAACAAAATTGATAAAAGAGTAGAACAGTAAGATACACATTTAAAAATACTGAAAGTAAAATTAACAAAAACATAGAAAATTAACTTTTAATAAACGTAAAGGCTACAATGTTTAAAGCAAGAAACCTGAAGTAATTGCAAACAAATGGGAGTAGTAATTGTAGTAGAATGTGCTCAAATACCGGAGTAAATGTCGCAGGACGTTTGTAGGTACAATTCTTTACGTCTTCACTATATGGAAAGTGTATTGTTAGGATGAGGGTTCATTTTATGAACATTCTGAAATTACCCTAAGTAGCCTTTATCTTTGTTAAAAGTTAATTTTCTATGTTTTTGTTAATTTTACTGTCAGTATTTTTAAATGAATATTCTTACTCAATCTTGTTTATCAATCTTGCAAATAAAAATCAGTAAATTGAACGACTTATAACAATTCAAAGGGTGTATACATTATTTTGGGACACCCTGTATATATATATAGAGAGAGAGAGAAAGAGAGAGAGAGAGAGAGAGAGAGAGAGAGAGAGAGAGAGAGAGAAAGAAAGAGAGAGATACAGAAAGAGAGGAGAGGATGGAGAAATTAAGAGGCAAAGCAACTGATTTGATTCGAGATAATATATTTTTTATCATCATTTCTTCAATAGACTTCATACATTAGGCATTCCACCATTTTATTGCGAAAGTGAATCTTGATTCGACGCAGCTGCGTTTTCCCGCCTTCTACACAATTTGTCGATAGATATCATTGTTTGTTTCATCGTTTAGTCACGCCTCATATTTACAAAATGGCCGACAATCCTTGGAAGTCACGCATGCGCATGCTTCACTCCCTTTCAACTGTCGGTTCAGTTAAGGTCCATGGAATAGGAAAAACACGAAACGTGAAAAGAAAGAAACAAACAAAAATAACAACGAATAAAAAACAAACGAAAAGCAGAAATAATGAAAGAAAGAAGATGAACCTTTAAGCGAATCTTATAAACAAGTTGATTATCATTGATGTATGTTTATTTGCAAGGAGAGGACGGCGAACACATTGTAAAAAAATGTACTTGGGATTGAACGCAGTATAAAAACAGGCTAATAAATCACGACGTATTTAAGGCATGACAATAAATTTTACATAGCTTGCGGGGAGGTAGAGATGCGACTCGATTGAACGTAAAATGTTACTAGCTCGTATAAGCTACTCTCTGTCTTTCTCCGTTCGTTTATCTTACTCTTTTCTTTTTCATCTCTTCCATTTCGTATCAAAGAATATGGAATGCATTCAAATCATCAGCTTCGTAATATGTCCGCCCTCCCTGTAATAAAGAAAACCATGATTTCACATAAATGTGCGAATTCTCCCTAAATTCCCATTGCGGACTGAAGCCACACTTGAGAACCTGGTCATCACCTCGTATCAAGTGAGAGACACCATAAAAAACCATGACACCTCCAAAGCCTGTGGCCCCTGTCGTCTCAAAACTATACAACAAATGCCTTACTGAATCTTGCTTCCCTGATAGTTGGAAAATTGCCTCTGTGGTAGCAGTCTTCAAGAATTCTGGAGATAGAACTGCTCCTCTAAACTACCAACCAATCAGTCTACTCCCGATCTTTGCTAAAATCTTTGAATCATTACTCAATCTTGCGATAGTCAGGCACCTAGTTAATGCTAAACTTCTTTCTGATCATCAACACGGATTCAGACAAGCACGATCTACTGCAGATATCCTAAACATCATCTCTGAACGCATATACCACACACTGGACAAGGCAGGTGAAGCTAGGACGGTAGCGCTCGATATCTTCAAGGCCTTTGACAAGGTCTGGCATGAAGGGCTTCTCATAAAACTGCACTCATATGGTATTACTGGACAAATATTTAATATAATTAAATCCTTTCTAACAAAACGAAAGATCCAGGTTGTACTCGATGGCCGTTCTTCTAAGCAACATGGCATAAATGCTGGTGTACCCCAGGGATCTATTCTTGGACCAATATTGTTCCTGATTTTCATAAATGACCTCCCTGATGCCATTGCGACTGAGATAGGAATATTTGCTGACGACACCACACTCTACTCTCGTAATGTGGGCAAAACCGGCGCGTACATATCTGAGGCAAAGGCTGAATCCTTAGAATGTTGCTTCCTTGTGCCTGTTTTACAAGTACTTCAATGGATTGTGCTCTGATGAGCTTGCTGCTCTGGTGCCCCCACAACGTTAATTCACTAGACCAACCCGACAATCTGCCAAATCCCATCCATACACTGTGGAGGTTCCCAGATGCCGAAGAGCTTTCTACGCTAAGAGCTTCTTTCCTCGTGCTGCTGGACTCTGGAACTCCCTCCTTGCTCCCTGCTTTCCTGACGTTACTGACATGCAGAAATTTAAAACTAATGTAAACAAACATCTCGCTGTGCAGCTCCCAAATTAAGTTGACCCCCCCCCAAAAAAAAACAAAAAAACTTCACCCTTTTTTGCTCAGTAGCCCCTTACGTCTACAGTGGCGGCCTGCCTTGTTTGCGGTGAACTGTTAAAAAAAAAATTCTACAATTTTCAACCAATGAAAAAAGATTCCCGCTCGTTTGAAACGATAAACTTAACGAGCTTGTGCTAAATACGAATTTTTTAATAAAAACTGCGACGAGACAACCAAAAATCCAGAGAGAGTTCAACAACATCAGAAACAAGACAGCACGCGGCACAATCATACGCTCTCACCCTCCCCCGATCTTTCGAAACCAGATGAGGCGAGCAAACGACTACTCCGCTTGCCCACATATATTCAGACAGTAACAAAGGCCGCATACCTACTTCTAACACTCGTATTTCCTTCCACACTTAAACCTTCTAAAAATACAAGAAATTTAATTTTTCTAACGAACAATTTAATCACTTAAAATATGTTTCACACAACCGGTCGCATTTTGGGGACAGTAGGCAGACACGCCTTCCCCCCTTGAAATCTCACTAGCTAAGAGTGAGAAAAATCATCCACGAAATCACGTGATTTCGTGACTTGTATAGAAATAAATATGGTTTGTCCGTTAATCATGTGTTTCTCACTTTCCTTCACAATGTTCTGTTTGGTGAATCTAGCACTTGCTAAATAGTGACCCATTATCTTTCATTCAGATTTTTATCAATCTTTCTTATTCGCTACCTATAAACTTTTTAATTTTCAACGTGGGCAATTGAAAACATTTACCAATGATCAATGAAGACATTAACCCGTGAAGGGGTAATAACAACCAATCTGATTGGTTAGCTACACTAAACACTACTTAGATAGAAAAAAAAAAACAATCGCTAAGAAAATATCCGTGCATTTTGCCTGATGACTTCCTGTTGGAATTAACTGAATATACTGAAAATATATACACAACATATTATATCACCTTATGATATTATGTGTCTATTATATGTGTATATACATGAAATAAATATTATTATTATTATTATTATTATTATTATTATTATTATTATTATTATTATTAATAATAATAATAATAATAATAATAATAATAATAATAATAATAATAATAAATAAATAAATAAATATATAAAAATGGTGTTGGCCGAGGCTGACACCAGACAAAATATTTGTAGAGGGTCGAGGAGGATGAGAAGACCGAGGAGGGACAGCACAAACCAGACCTCCACTGGAAAAGTGCGGAGAATGCTGGGACCTTGGGGAGGCTTATCGCCACCCAAATCCCAGAGAAGACCAATAGTCCTTACCAGCGAGAAATCAATGGTAAACGGCTGTTGCGATACCGCAAGGTTATTTGCGGTGGTTATCGAAAAGAGGTGAAGAATACTGGAAATCTGGGGAGGCTTGTTGTCACTTAGACTCCAGGAAATACCACTGGTTGTTGTCGGTGAGCAATCACTGACGATGATCTGTGTGAGAACTCCTAGTGAGTACAAATAATAATAATAATAATAATAATAATAATAATAATAATAATAATAATAATAACAATAATAATAATATTATTATTAATATTATTAATAATAATAATAATATTAATATTATTAATAATAATAATAATATTAATATTATTATTATTATTAACAACAACAACAACAACAACAGCAACAGCAACAGCAACAGCACCAGCAACAGCAACAACAACAACAACAACAACAACAACAACAACAACAACAACAACAATAACAATAATAATAATAATAATAATAATAATAATAATAATAACCACAACCAGGATATTCAGCCAGGATATCCAAATGGAGTTTGGAATAGAAAAATGTGCACTGCTAGAGATCAAAAGAGGAAAACTGGAAAAGACAGAAGGTATAGAACTCCCCAACCAAGAGGAGATGAGGGCGCTAGGAGAACAAGATAGTTACAAATACCTGGGAGTTCTGGAAGCAGACACAATCAAATATACAGAAATGAAAGAGAAGATTGGAAAAGAATATCTACGAAGAACAAGGAAACTCTTAGAAACTAAACTATATAGCAGAAACCTAGTAAAAGGGATAAACACATGGGCTGTATCACTAATAAGATACTCTGGACCATTCATAGGCTGGACCAAAGAAGAACTCAGGCACCTTGACCAAAGAACTAGAAAACTAATGACTATGCACAATGCACTGCACCCAAAAGACGACACGGACAGACTCTACGTGAAAAGAAATGAAGGAGGTAGAGGACTGGTAAGTATAGAAGACTGTGTGGAAGACACCAAAAAAGAGCTGGAGAAATATGTAACCCAGAACACGGAAAGACTGATCACCACAGCAAGAGACACCAGCCCAACAAACAACTCCGGAAGCACTGAACCCAGAAACAAAAAGACAAGAAAGAAAAAATGGGAAGAAAAACAACTACATGGACGCTTTATAAGACTCACAAGCGATGAAGCCAATGAAAACAGCTGGGCATGGCTAAGAAAAGGAAACCTGAACAGAGAAACGGAATCTCTGCTGACGGCCGCACAGAACAATGAGATTAGGACAAACTTTATTAAAGCAAAGATAGATAAAACCCAGGAAAACAGCAAATGCAGATTGTGTGGACAAAGAGACGAAACGATAAATCATATAATAAGTGAATGCAGCAAGCTAGCACAAAGGGAATACAAGAACAGACATGACAGCATGGGGAAAGAAGTACACCGGGAAATGTGCAAACAACTGAATTTCGAATATGCAAGAAAACGGTACAAACACAAACCAGAAACTGTACTAGAAAACGAAAAACACAAAATCATATGGGATATGAATGTACAAACAGACAAACCCATAACAGCAAAGAGACCGGATATGATAATAATCAACAAGAAAGAAAAATCCTGCAAAATCGTGGACTTTGCCGTTCCAGCAGACACAGAGTGAAGATCAAAGAGACGGAAAAGAGAAGCAAATATACTGAACTTGCCAGAGAATTGAAAGGAATATGGAACATGAAGAAAGTCAGTATAACACCAATAATCATAGGAGCACTAGGAACAGTCCCCAAAAACATGGAGAAAAGACTAGGAGAAATAGGAATCAAAGGGATAACTGAGACCATACAAAGGACAGTAATGATCAAAACAGCTACAATCCTGAGAAATGTCCTCGAATGCGGAAACCAACCCACATAAGAAACGAATGGAGAACAAACACATGGAAGCACAAAACAACAGAACCGGGGAAAATACAACCGCACGAGAGAGGCGCAAGCATAGGCGTACGCCACGAAAATTATGGACAGAGGGTCGAGGAGGGAAAGCGCAAAACCAGACCTCCACTGGAAGAGCGCGGACAGCTCTGGGACCTTGGGAAGGCTTGTTGCCACTCGGGCCCCAGAGGGGACCAATGGCCCTTATCAGCGGGAAATCGTTGGTAGGTGGCTGTTGCGATTACCGCAAGGTCATCAGCGGTGATGAACGAAAAGAGGTGGAGCATACTGGAGGCCTG
>OY744534.1:75103296-75120796 GCA_963556195.1 Sepiola atlantica
CGCTAGCTAGATAGATAGCTACATAGATAGATAGATAGATAGATAGATAGAATGACAGATAGAGAGATAGATAGAGAGATAGATAGGTAGATAGATAGATAGATATATAGATAGAAAGAATGGCAGATAGATAGATATATAGATAGATAGAGATAGATAGATAGATAGATTGATAGATACTTAGATAGATAGATAAATAGATAGATAGATAAATAGCTAGCTAGATAGCTAGCCACATAGATAGATAGATAGATAGATAGATAGAATGACAGATAGATAGATAGATCGATAGATAGATAGATATATAGATAGATAGATAGATAGATAGATAGAAAGAATGGCTGATAGATAGATAGATAGGTCAATAAATGGATAGATAGATAGAAAGAATGACAGATAGATAGATAGATAGATAAATGGATAGAGATAGATAGATAGGTAGATAGATAGATAGATAGATTGATAGATACTTTGATAGATAGATAGATAAATAGATAGATAGCTTGCTAGCTAGATAGCTAGCTACATAGATAGATAGATAGATAGATAGATAGATAGATAGATAGATAGATAGATAGATAGATAGATAGATAGATAGATTGACTGGTAACACGTCTCGCGCTCACTGCCCACAGTTTGGGGACAGCACGCAGCCGCGTCTTTCCTCCTTTAAATCTCGCCAGCTAAGAGTGAGACTTCCCCCTCAGAAATCATGTGGTTTTGTCACCTCTGACCCTTAAACCTTTCCACTCAAACACGCCCCTCATTATGTAGCATTATTGCTATTTAATAAAACAAATTTGTTAGTTTATATACAGTGTATATATATATTTTGGTGTAATCGATACTACTGCCTATTATAGATCGAGTTTATTATGGTAAAAATAGATAGCGTTTTAGCGTGAAAGCACAATGTGGTCAAGCTTTCTTGAATAAAGAGGGTGTCTTTTTGCTACATCTTTTTCATTTCCATCAATATCATCATCGTCATCATTGTCATCATCTTCATCTTTTTCATCCTTATTTTCATCATCATCATCATCATCTTCATCATCTTCATCATTATTTTCATCATCATCATCATCTTAAACATCATCATCATCTTAAACATCATCATCATCATCTTTATCATCTTCATCATCTTCATCTTCTTCATCATTATCATCATCATCATCATCTTCATCATCTTCATCTTCTTCATCCTTATTTTCATCATCATCATCATCTTCTTCATCATCATCATCATCATCTTCATCATCTTCATCATTATTTTCATCATCATTATCATCTTAAACATCATCATCATCTTTATCATCTTCATCATCTTCATCTTCTTAATCATTATTTTCATCATCATCATCATCATCATCATCTAGATTATCTTCATCATCATCATCATCATCATCATTATCATCTATTACTATACATAATGTTACTTTTGATCAGTGTCAAGATTGATTTCGAATGGACAACTCACAATTCACGTGTTAGTTCCTGCAGATTTCATTTTTTCGTGGCTGCCCTAAAGACATAGTTATATAAAGAGATCAAGGATCATCACAGAACTCAGGAAAGCTATCAGAAAGAAGGTCAGAACCATTCCTCAGTCAGTTTGTAAGGATGTCATAAACAAATGTAATGAAACAATGTCATAAACTAATGTCATCAAAAATGTCATAAACGAACGTCATTAATAAATGTCATAAACTAGTGTCATAAAAAATGTCATAAACTAACGTCATTAACAAATGTCATAAACTAGTGTCATAAAAAATGTCATAAACTAACGCCATTAAGAACTGTCATAAACTAGTGTCATAAAAATTGTCATAAACTAACGCCATGAACAAATGTCATAAACTAGTGTCATAAAAAATGTCATAAACTAACGTCATGAACAAATTTCATAAACTAATGTAATAAAAAATGTAATGAACTAACGTCATGAACAAATGTCATAAACTAGTGTCATGAACAAATGTCATAAACTAACGTGATGAAAAAATGTCATAAACTAGTGTCATAAAAAATGTCATAAACTAACGTCATGAACAAATGTCATAAACTAATTTCATAAAAAATGTCATAAACTAACGTCATGAACAAATGTCATAAACTAGTGTCATAAAAAATGTCATAAACTAACGTCATGAACAAATGTCATAAACTAGTGTCATAAAAATGTCATAAATTAACGTCATGAACAAATGTAATAAACTAGTATCATGAACAAATGTCATAAACTAACGTCATTAGAAAATGTCATAAACTAGTGTCACAAAAAATGTCATAAACTAACGTCATGAACAAATGTCATAAACTAGTGTCACAAAAAATGTCATGAACTAACGTCATGAACAAATGTCATAAACTAATGTCATAAAAAATGTCATAAACTAACGTCATGAACAAATGTCATAAACTAATTTCATAAAAAATGTCATAAACTAACGTCATGAACAAATGTCATAAACTAGTGTCATAAAAATATCATAAACTAACGTCATGAACAACTGTCATAAACTAGTGTCATAAAATATGTCATAAACTAACGTCATGAACAAATGTCATAAACTAGTGTCATAAAAATGTCATAAACTAACGTCATGAACATATGTCATAAACTAGTGTCATGAACACATGTCATAAACTAACGTCATGAACAAATGTCATAAACTAGTGTCACAAAAAATGTCATGAACTAACGTCATGAACAAATGTCATAAACTAGTGTCATAAAAAATGTCATAAACTAACGTCATTAACAAATGTCATAAACTAGTGTCACAAAAAATGTCATAAACTAACGTCATGAACAAATGTCATAAACTAGTGTCACAAAAAATGTCATGAACTAACGTCATGAACAAATGTCATAAACTAGTGTCATAAAAAATGTCATAAACTAACGTCATGAACAAATGTCATAAACTAATTTCATAAAAAATGTCATAAACTAACGTCATGAACAAATGTCATAAACTAGTGTCATAAAAATATCATAAACTAACGTCATGAACAACTGTCATAAACTAGTGTCATAAAATATGTCATAAACTAACGTCATGAACAAATGTCATAAACTAGTGTCATAAAAATGTCATAAACTAACGTCATGAACATATGTCATAAACTAGTGTCATGAACAAATGTCATAAACTAACGTCATGAACAAATGTCATAAACTAGTGTCATGAACAAATGTCATAAACTAGTGTCATAACAAATGTCATAAACTAACGTCATGAACAAATGTCATAAACTAGTGTCATAAAAAATGTCATAAACTAACGTCATGAACAAATGTCATAAACTAGTGTCATGAACAAATGTCATAAACTAGTGTCATGAACAAATGTCATAAACTAACGTCATGAACAAATGTCATAAACTAGTGTCATAAAAAATGTCATAAACTAACGTCATGAACAAATGTCATAAACTAGTGTCATGAACAAATGTCATAAACTAGTGTCATAACAAATGTCATAAACTAACGTCATGAACAAATGTCATAAACTAGTGTCATAAAAAATGTCATAAACTAACGTCATGAACAAATGTCATAAACTAGTGTCATGAACAAATGTCATAAACTAGTGTCATAAAAAATGTCATAAACTAACGTCATGAACAAATGTCATAAACTAGTGTCATAAAAAATGTCATAAACTAACGTCATGAACAAATGTCATAAACTAGTGTCATGAACAAATGTCATAAACTAGTGTCATAACAAATGTCATAAACTAACGTTATGAACAAATATCATAAACTAATGTCATAAACTAATCTGTGCTGTGCCCTGAGAAATGCACAAAGCTAAATAGAAATCATGCTTTGGAATAAAGAAAAACAATCCAAAGACTTTAATGCTTTGATATCATATTTTCAACTTAATAAACCAATTCATAATCTACGGAACAAATCACCCATCTCTCCCTCTCTCTCTTAGCTATCTCTGTATCTCTCTTCCCCCATTTTTTATTCAACCAACCACTCTCTAATATGTCTGAAGTCTGAATGCATCTGTGAGAAGTTTAGATAAAAAGGAAATATCTTTTGCAAGTGTTCTCACTAATTCATATACGTGTGTCAGTAAACACAAAAAACAATCAAAGTATACATAATAGTGGGAGTAGCTGTGACTCAACGAGTAACAGAAACACACACATATATATATATATATATATATATATATATATATATATATATATATATATATATATATATATATATATATATAAATTTTAAAGGAAATAAACTAAAGGCACATTAGGGCTGTCAGCATTATAAATTATTTCGACCTTGATAGATATCATCAGACGCGTAAACAGCCACATTTAGGAACTGCATTCAGTTATTAAATGTGGCTGTTTACGCGTCTGATGATATCTATCCCGGTCGAAATAATTTATAATGCTGACAGCCCTAATGTGCGTTTAGTTTATTTCCTTTAAAATTTATTCTTGCTCTGTTAATAAGTACATTGAGCTCTTTTACTTGGATTCCCATCGAAACCATTCAACTCGGCATACTATATATATATATATATATATATATATATATATATATATATATATATATATATATATATATATAAGAACAGGAAAATAACGATATAATATATACCTTTAAATTAGAACCTATCATGAAAGAATTGATGCTCGATATATGAGATAGTGCAATTATATAGACAGACAAAAGATGCGAATTCAGATTGTGAAAATACAAAATCTATTACGTCTTCAGTTGTTTAAAACAAGGTGTATTCAAATGAAAAAGATTTATTTTTCCTACCTTAAGCCATGGCCTTTCAAAGAATGTATTCTTATCATCAGAGGAATACAAAGAGATAAGTTGGTTAAGTCATAATTTGAAAAATGTAAGTACAAGTACGAATATCTTTTCTAGGAAAATTGTTGAAAATGTTCAAATAGAATGAAAATATATGAAAAAGTCCACCGCTGAAGGTGTTACGAAAACTACAGCAGTGGGTTCAAAAGTAGCAGATCCAAGAAAGATAGGCACTTAAAAGTTGCAAAATCCGATGAACTTGGAGGAGTCAAATCAATAAAGGCACAAATAATCCGGATGGAAGAGGTTGTTTAAGATGCAATCTGTGTATTAAAAGGCCATTTTTGACGACTCCCATAAATATATATATATATATATATATATATATATATATATATATATATTTAAATTCCCGAAACAGTGTTTTATGGTACACAACTGATGACTCCTTAAATAATAATGTTAAAACTAGCGTAAATTCTTGGAAGCAAACTAATATAGTAACTGTAAAAAGTTAATTGACTTACAAGCAAACTAATTTTCCACCGAAGGACTTGGGACTAAAAGTGTTTTTTTTTTCATATAGGTTGAAAAACTTCCAAGACTATGTATGTATGTATGTATGTATGTATGTATGTATGTATGTATGTATGTATGTATGTATGTATGTATGTATGTATGTCCGGTCACCGAAGTTTCATTCAATTCTTGCAGAAAATTAAGAAATGAGGCTCATTGAAAGTTCAGGATGGTTTTGGAGTACCCTTTATACTCTAAATTCAAATTTAATTTAAGTAGTAAATGAATGAAAATACATCGCAAAGTTACTTCCTTGAACACACAGATGATGATGTTATTTATCTCCTCATTGTCTCGTGTTATCTTACTGTCAACCTATGTGCCACACCACACTCTTTCTGTAAACTGATATGACACGCACTTTCTAAATAAATAAAAATAAATCGCGTAGATTACTTTCTGAACACACAGATAGTTAATATTAACTTCCACTCTTCTCAATGTCAACTACTGGTTCAAACCACCAACACACACACTCTTTCTCTCTGTAAGCTGATACAACACGCTCATTCTAAACTTTCTCTCATATTAAAACGGGTGCATGACTCTCTCCTTTATACCTAGTCTGTTTCAACACTTCTAACCATTCTCCCTTCCATGTATGATGTGTGTCCGCTGTTAGCCGTCACTAAACACTGTCGCGGCCCCGTTGCTGCCATGGAACCAAACTAAATCGTAGCGTTTGAATGAATGAATTGACAAGATCCATGCATATTGGCATATTGGTATATTGATTCAATTCAGTTCCACAACATCATTGCAGGCCAGTTTAATGATGTTATAAATTCGTAAGACTATTCATTCCAATTTCGGCTGTCCCCATGGAGGAGCAAAAAAGCGTTTTTTTCCTCGGAGACACCGGGCTACTTCTTGATTTGCGCTGTATAACTTAATACAAGTTATATACGGCATAATCACGTTGACGCGCAGGTTCTCGTTAGATCAACGAAGTTAAGCAACGTTGAGCCTGGTCAGTACCAGATGGGTGACCATTTGTGAATAGTAGGCGCTGTATATGGACACCTAGCCATGGTCAAATAGCATCACTCTGATGGTGATGATTAATCATAGAGGTAGTAACATTCTGGTACTTTCACAGATTAGGACCCATGCTAACTTTGATCGTAACGACGGGAGTCAAAGTTAGCATGGGTCCTAATCTGTGAAATTTTATCCATGAGGATAGACATTCAATCTGCCCAGGATGAATGCCACACCAAATACAGGGGGGGGGGTAATAAACATGTCTAATGGAAGGTTTGCTGCCATAATATATATTGATCACATAACTATTATTATACTAAGTGCGAGTTAATCAAAAGTTTTGTTCCCTAAGGCTTTTTTTCCTATATACTTGAACACAAAAACATGCTAAAGTACATCTTAGAAGTAAAGAAAATTCTGTTTATTTTATTTTTTTTTAATTAGCTGTAATTTATAATTAACAAGTCACCTATCTCTCTCTCTTAGCTATCTATGTATTTCGCTTGTTCCCCCTCACTTTATGTTCATTCATATTAATATTTCTTAGCATTTAGAGAAAGAGTGACTCTTTTTTGCAACGTTGCCATCTAATAATAATATTTAAGTAAAGGAACTGACTGGGGACCGTTTGTGGATTTAATATTCCCTAGAAACTTCCTCCTTTGGAGGAAGCCGAATCAACCTGACCAGGGTGAATGCCATACCAGGTACCAGGGTAGGTAGGTGAACTTAATTTAATTGCTATTTCAAAAAACCCTTTCTTTAACCTAACGTGATCTTATTCGACCAATCAGAGTCATTGGCATCTCTAAGCACCCATCCTTTACTATCTAACGATCGTTGTAGAGCTGAGGTTAACGGGTAGCCATTTTAGGATTGAGAAACTAATATATTATGATTCTATTGAATGAAATGGTGGAATATTTCAATACGTCAATATGAGGAACGCGCGACTGTAATCGTTAGAAATATTGGCACGGAAAGAAGGCTGATGGAAAACGAAACCGCTTATTATGTTTTTTGTTTTGTTTTGTTCGTGTACAGTATTGCGATAAAAGCCTGTAAATCAGTCCGAATGGTCTGTATTTGTTATACATAAGATTTGTGGGAAGGTTAGATATAAGTGTATGCACCGGGCGAAGGTGGAGGCAATGGTAGTAGTAGGAGGAGGAGAGTAAAAATAAGTAAAAAAGTATAGGAGGGAAAGAAAAGATAAAAAAGCGGAATGGAAGAAGAGTAAAGACGAAACACAAAATAAAAGAGGATATATATATATATATATATATATATATATATATATATATATATATATATATATATGATTATTTTTATTAACACAGACATGTACAAAATCTGCGACACTGGCATGTCGATGTTATCGATCAACAGCTTTTATAAACTGAGATCTCATCAGGCAGAGTTAGAATCTGATCTTAACCGTAGATCATATTTGGAAAGATCCTTTCCAAATATGATCTAAGGAATATTTTAAGTAAGAACACAGCCATTCTTGGGATCTCATATTGCAGTATTCGTCTCCCCATAACGGAAGCGTTGTTTATTCAAGTAAATAAACCTAGTATCAACCATGCTCGTTATGAGGGGGGGGGGGCGAAGGTATGTTGAAGTGTTGTTGAAGTGGTATTGAAATGCTTTTTAAACACGTCTTCTTTTTAATAAATTCATCAATCTTTTATTTTGCATACTCATTTATCCGCCTGAAGATGACCGACGTCGGTCGAAAACGTTCGCGCAAATATGGCGATTTTTACACATGGACGACAATACCAAATCGGTCGTGCGACGAATCGAAAAAACGAATCAAAAAAATAAATAAACAGAAGATGGTGCTATTGTTTAACCAAACATGCATAAGAGAAGGAATGCTGCCTAATTACACGAATATATATATATATATATATATATATATATATATATATATATATATATAGTACATGTATTTATTAGTTTCTGTAGATGTAAATTCGTTGAAACTCCAGTGTTTATAAAAAGTGCTCAATAACAAGTAGAGCCGTTCTTTAGTATATTTTCTTTATTTATACACACATTATTGGTTACATATGTGCATGCATGTTTCGGTTTTACCTTTCACAGAAAGTCCACCTCTTCAGACAAAAGAAGACTCTCTGTGAAGAGTACAACGGAAACATGTATACACACATGTAACCAATAATGTTTGTATAAATACAAATTTATATATAAATATATATATATATATATATATATATATATATATATATATATATATATATATATATATACAGGGTGGCGCAAAAGTCACTCTTTAGTTTGAATCAGTAACAACTTTAACATTTAATCACATTTTCTCCTTATTTTTCAGAATATTACATATATAAACATTGATAATTTATCATAGAAAAATATAGCACCGAACAACGAACCAAAATTATTGAACTTTACTTCGGAAACCATCGTTCAATAACCTTAACCCAAAGAGTCAGACCACAATTGATCGTCTTGTGGCCCGGTTTCAGCAGCAGGGTTCAGTCAGTGATCTTCCACGATCTGGCAGACCACGTTCAGTACGGACAGCGGAAAATGTAGCACTCGTTGAGGATAGCATTGCTGAAAATCCAGACACCTCAACTCGAAGACGAGACACCCAGATTGGAATGTCCAGAAGGTCACTTCAAAGAACTAAAGCCAGTTATTCTAAGGAGTGTAATGGAAAATGCCCTAGTTAGAGCCCGTCTTTGTGAGGCCGAAAATGGTGGCCATTTAAAGGATATTATTTTTAAAAACTACTGCAACAAAATTACCAAGTAAATGTATTATTTATCAGAAAAGCTTAGTAAATTACTTTAAATGTAGTTTCTATCACCTAAACAAACCAATGCGCGACTTTTGCGCCACCCTGTATATATAAATAATTGATTTGAAAAATATATGCTACATATTTCAGAATCGTACCGCGGTTTCATCCAGATGCGCTGACTTTTTAAATTTTTAAAAGGTCTATACCCAAAGAGAATTGTCAGCGTACTGAAACAAAATAATAAAAAAAACACAATGAGAAATGGAATTTTCATTTATCATTACAAAAACGGTGCATCATTAAAGTGTCTATTTGGAAAAAAGTATATTGGTTGGGATTCATTGAGTTTTGTTTTATTTATTATTTATAGTTTTGTGTTTTAAAAAAGTTATTATTTTTTTCTACTAAGTGTTTTATTAAATTATTTATTTGTAGTTTCGTATTTTTATTTTAAAAGGGTTGCACTTTGAAGATCGTTCATAGACTGCAGGAGATCTTCGGCGTCTTGAAAAATGAAAACAGAGGGGGGGGGTGAATTGATCGTTTAAAACGGTGTATTACTGAAGTCTCCTTTTGAAGAAGTGACCGGAGTCAATTTTATGTGTTTGATGGGCTTCATTAAGTTTTATTTTATTTATTATCTATTTTCCATATAGTTTTGTGTTTTATTTTATTTGGGGTTTTATTTACTTATTTATTTATTTGTAGTTTTGTATTTTAAAGATCGTCCCGAAATAAACGAAAATAAAGGGGGTTAGCGTCCGAATTCATCGTTTAAAACGGTGCATTGTTGACGTGCTCCTTTTGAAGGAAGTACTGGGTCAAGATTAAATATAATATATGAGTCTTAATCGTAATTAAGTTTTATTAAAATTAATTAAATTAGTTATGATGGGTGTTGTCTGTTTTACTGCTTCAAAGGTGCATTTATTTTTAAGGATAACTGTGTGACATAGTTTATTGATTAGGCTCTAAGTGTTATTTATTAAGACTTTTATTTATTTATTTATTTATTTATTATTTCTCATTATTTATAGTTTTGTATTGTTTTATTTTTTCAAAAATTATTTTTATAAATTTTCTTAATATTTTTTATATATATAGGGAATCTGTATTTGAGTGGATTAATTGTTATGTAGTGGCTGGATGTTGACGGAAGGTATATTTTTTCAGTGAAAGGGTTCATCTAAAGGATATCTAATGTTTTAACCATAAATGATAAAACACATTTTTATATATATTAGCAGGAAAATCCGACGTTGCTCAGGATTAAATGAGGACTACTACTATCTATATTTTCACTGTGCTGATAACATCATGTTACATTCTTTGTTTTTACTGCCGTTCCGGTTCGCCTCCTAATATAGTCGGAAGAAGCTGAACTGTTGGAAAACTCTGGAACGGCATTCACCCTGGGCGGATTGAACCGGCTTTCTCTGAAGGAGGAAGTTTCATGGGAATATCAAAGTCACAAGCTGTCCTCAGTCGCATGTATATCAATCTTCTTTTAGGGAGGTGTCGACGTCCTCCTACATACAGTGCCTGGTATTCCCAAATGGTCACCCATCTGGTACTGACCGGGATCAACGTTGCTTAACTTCGGTGATATAACGAGAACCGGTGCCATATACATATGGTTTAAATTTCGTTAAAATCGTATTTGAAGTTTTAAAGGGGGTTCTATCCCCATATTCGGCACATAGAAGGTAACGTAGAGATTCTGGACCGCTTCCATTGTTTTCCCCGGAGTAGTTTATACATATGATATAAATTTCATAAAAATAGGATATTTTAAAAGTTTTAATAGCTCCTTTTGGCAACGAGGGTACTTAGAGCTTCGTGACCAATTCCATAGTCTTCCCCAGGAAATGTTATACATATGATTGAAATTTCATAAAAATTCGATATGTTTGAAGTTGTAAAGGGGTTATGCTCTTATAGTCCATTAGGAGTTAAATTGAAGATTCGGGAATACTTGCATTGTTTTCCCCAGTAAATTTTACATAAGAATACACTTTTAGATTTTATGTAGTTTATCTCACTTTTCTTTCTATAGTGAACACACAATCATCACACAAGCATACACATATACTGCCTTTAAAAATATGTCTTTACTGTTGAGTTTTTCTTTTATTATAACGGCTAGTATATATATATATATATATATATATATATATATATATATATATATATATATATATATATATATTCCCGAAACAGTTTTTCATGGTAAACAACTGATGATCCCTTAAATAATGTTAGAAGCAAACTAATATAATAACTGTAAAAACTAAATTGACTTACATGAGTGATTTTCCACTGAACGACTTGCGACTTAAGTTTTTTTTTAATTAAAAATTTTTTTTTTTTATTTAGTTTTAATGGTTGAGAAACTTCCGAGACTATATATATATATATATATATATATATATATATATATAATATTAATTATTAAAAATAATAATAAGCAATTAGAACGCCATACAATGCATTTTAGTTTTATTAACTTTTTTTTTTCAATTTAATTTTCGAAGATATACTTCATCATCAGAATTTCTGAATTTCAAAAAAAAATATATAAAATACCTTTTTTTAGTCCTCATCTTGTTTTTTGGTGTTATCGGTTCGATGTTGATGAAACGAATATGGATGAGAGTCTTTTTTGGACGGCACGTGGCGGTGCAAATTGTAATAAGAAATGTTGTCCTTGGTTAGAAAGCATTGTTTTACACGATCACAACTTTGACACCTATCTATCTACGCATAAGAAAAAGTTGTCATCTTGTGGAAAAGGGTTTCTCGTCTGAAGATTTTTGAAATGTAATTTGTCTGCTTGTTTTTTCTTTTTCTTTCTTTCTTATGATTGTGTATTGGCGGGTATAATCTTTGCTTACCAGTGTATCCCTGAGGAGGAACCGAGAAGGTTCTGAAACGATTGTCGGATACTCAAACTATGTTTATTTTAATATATATATATATATATATATATATATATATATATATATATATATATATATATATATATATATATATATATATATCGTCTGAAGATTTTTGAAATGTAATTTGTCTGCTTGTTTTTTCTTTTTCTTTCTTTCTTTCTTATGATTGTGTATTGGCGGGTATAATCTTTGCTCACCAGTATATCCCTGAGGAGGAACCGAGAAGGTTCTGAAGCGATTGTCGGATACTCAAACTATGTTTATTTTAATATATATATATATATATTTCCCCGTTGAATGAAACACAAACGCTTCTGTGTAGCTTACTTACCATACGTATAATTCTTACTACCATATATATATATATATATATATATATATATATATATATATATATATATATATATATATATATATAATAAAGAGAGTAAGAGAGAGAGAGAGCGGGAAAGAGAGGCGAACAGTGAGAGTGTGTGATAAAGAGACTAGAGGAAAAAGCGTATTTTTTTTGGGGGGGGGGGGCGAAAGATTTTATTTATCTGTCAGTCTGATTATTGCAGTTTATCACCAATAGATTCTGAATAGCCAATTTTTCTGTCTTTTGTTAGACCATTATCTCGAGTAAACAGCTTTGTTGTTCAGTGTTCTAAGTATCAACCAACTTTTTTTTGGACACGTTTGAAAAGAGCAACGTTTGATTTCGTTTGATTAATGTTTTTCATGAGTTTGCCAGTTTTGTTTTTTCAAGTGCTCACGATTTTCAGTGAATGGTGTCGTCTGCAAACGGACACTAAATTTTCGTTTGGGTTTCAATGGGGTGCAGCTTGCTGTAGCATCGTTGTGGGAAACCACAAAGTTGTTTGGTTTCTGTATTATTAACGGTCTCCTGTTGAAGTGATTTAAATCGTTTCTTGAGGGTGAAAGTCCATTGGTGTTGAATGCCTTCCTTGTTGACCACTTGTATGGAAGGTCGCCCTTTGCTTTTGGTTTGTTGGTACAAAGATAATGCCTGACTATCAATGGCCGAAGGAGGCCCCATGAAATGTGTTATAGGCCTTACTGTTTATCACATTGTTTATCCACTTTCGATTTACTAACATGTAGTCCAGTTGTGCTTGGACATCATTTGGATTACTGTGTGCCAATATCTTAGCCCTCTCTATCGAAAATTGAGTATTTAAACATGTCAGACTATTTTCAGTGGTAAAATTTAGGATATATTGTCCATATCCATGATGTATTTAAAAAAAAGTTTTCTTGTCATGAAATAAATTTCTCATTCATTATTCATTTTTTTTGTAACTGTAAGAGATAAACACACTAAGTGTTTGTCTCTGGTGGCCATCTTGCCTAAAATAGTTTTTACTAAAAACCCGACTTATATTTCAAACTCAAATTCCAACGTCTTTGCTCACACGGCCGTTGCCAATAACTCGGTGGAATCAGCGAGAGATTAATCCTACTTAGGAAGCTGACGTAAAGAGTTGAACTTTGAAAAAGAACATTGCACTGAAGCAACAATGACAGCTGTGTTAATACTACAATTAAAAAAAATTATTGACAATTGATTAACGTGGACGTCTGTAAGAATAAGGAGACTTGTTGTCACTTCAACGTAGCGTAGTTTAGATCTTCATAGCCGCTTTGGCTATGAAGATCTAAACTACAAACATGTGTTTAATATATTACTATGGATAGAATGATATAGATAAGTTGAACTCTTTACGTCAGCTGCCTTTATGTATCTATATATCTCTGTATACATGTGTTAGATAATGGCCTTGTGAGAGATGGACGCATCTGTGGAAGTTGGGTTTGAATTGCGCAATTTGTGGCGGTGTCACCTCGTGCAACTTGGTGGATGTGGTTCCCACGATTGCGGTGACAATGACGAGACGGAAAGTCAAGAGTTGAGGTCACAGCTGCGTGTTGATCACGAGATTTCGTGACGTCAGTTTTCCGCTGTGGGAAAGTTAAATTGAGATTTAATCAGTTTCTCACTTGGAAGCGACGAGGGAACAACGCACAATCATGTAGCTGTTATAAAGAAGGGATTGCGAATCCCAACATAAGAGCTCAGTTAGATAGAAACGATATCTTCCTAATCCTCCCTTGCAAGTGATTACGTGATTAACATAGGAGTTTTAACTAGTGTTGCCTCTCTCTCTATCTCTCTCTTTTCTAACGAACCTCTCCATTGTCGGCTAATTAGTTAGTAAATAAAAATGGCTCGAATTTAAACAGTAAAAGACTTTGTGAATTTATTGAAGTAGAAAGATTGCTTTCAGTCACGGAAGAAACCGCCGACCGAAAATGCGACAACAACGGGCGTCTGCGGTGACAGTGATGGCAGCGACAGACAGATGATAGCAGCCCGACAGCAAACTGCAGGCGACAACGATGTAAGGTTAGTACAAATAGTCGCGACACACGACGAGGCGAAACGAAGCACAGCATGGCAGTACGAATAGTTCCCGGGCTGTTGGAAATCGCCGAATTAAGAAACGGCATATCGGCCCATTAGTGGCGATGCCGTTCGTACTGGATCAAGAGACAAAGAGTTCTACGAGACGAAGAGATTTCGACACAACGTATATACTAAGAATATTAAAAACTTATTATAAGCCAATAATGTAACACATGTATGTATGTTTTAGTTTTCTTTTCTTTTTTTACTAACGAGTCACCGCTCATCAAGGCCCAAAGGCCACTCGAGGATAATAGTTAATGGCCTGTGTACGGTGGATGGTGAGACAAACATTTAGAAGATTGCAGACCATGGTTGGATCTGGACTGAAATTAATTACTTAATGTGACGATTACACAATAATTCGTTAATATTGAACTTCAAAACGGTGATGTTGTAGTCAACTGGGAAGCAGCCCTGTAGTATGGCGTTCAACAGAAAGAAACTCTGCTCATGGAAGTTCCGTTTAGTTTTAGGTACACAGAGGAAGAAAAGAAAAATTATTTACAATGGTGGTACCTAGATGTGTTTTTGCTGTCCATCGTTATCTATCTATCTATCTATCTATCTATCTATCTATCTATCTATCTATCTATCTATCTATCTATCTATCTATCTCTTTCTATATCTCTATCTATCCATCCATCTATATATCCATCTATCTCTCTCTCTCTCTCTCTCTCTCTCTCTCTCTCTATATATATATATATATATATATATATTAGTCGCCTGTCATTGCATATCTATCTATCTATCTATCTATCTATCTATCTATCTATCTATCTATCTATCTATCTATCTATCTATCTATCTATCTATCTATCTATCCCTCTCTCTCCCCCTCCCTCTCTCTCTAAATATATATATATATATATATATATATATATTAGTCGCCTGTCATTGCATATCTATCTATCTATCTATCTATCTATCTATCTATCTATCTATCTATCCCTCTCTCTCTCTCTCTCTCTCTCTCTCTATATATATATATATATATATATATATATATATATATATATATTAGTCGCCTGTCATTGCATATCTATCTATCTATCTATCTATCTATCTATCTATCTATCTATCTATCTATCTATCTATCTATCTATCTATCTATCTATCTATCTATCTCTCTCTCTCTCTCTCTCTCTCTCTCTCTCTCTCTCTCTCTCTCTCTCTCTCTATATATATATATATATATATATATATATATATTAGCGGCCTGTCATTGCATATCTATCTATCTATCTATCTATCTATCTATCTATCTATCTATCTATCTATCTATCTATCTATCTATCTATCTATCTCTCCCTCTACTCTCTCTCTCTCTCTCTCTCTCTCTCTCTCTATATATATATATATATATATTAGTCGCCTGTCATTGCATATCTATCTATCTATCTATTAATCTATCTATCTATCTATCTATCTATCTATCTATCTATCTATCTATCTATCTATCTATCTATCTATCTATCTATCTATCTCCTTGTATTATCTATCTATCTATCCATCTATCTATCTATCTATCTATCTATCTATCTATCTATCTATCTATCTATCTATCTATCTGCTCCTTTTACTTAGTCTCGCTTTTTTTCCCGAATTCCGTGAGATTATCTGGAAGTCTGAGAAATGTCCCAGGCGAATTATCAGTTAGTGTCCAATAGAAATTGAACGGAAAGTGAGAAAAAGCCAATTTATTTGTAAATCTGCGTTGGACAGTTTACCGAACAAGGCAAACCAACCACAACGAGTCTGAAGTGATCGATTTTAGTTCAATGGAGGGAAATTCGTTCGATGAATACGCCTACTGATTCGTATTCATCAGATGCGCCAAAGCATCTCTATGAAAACACTCTGTCCGTCGGTCGGTTCGAAAGTTTAAAATAACATTTTCATCGCTAAACGCGCAGATTGAATGGACGCATCTTAATTTAGATGCGTCTACGCAATTCCACGAGACGATATGCCCGTAAGTCGGTCTGTCACGCTTACGTTTAAAATCGCATTTCCGCTGGTCTGTCAAGCTTAAGTTTGCAATTGAATTTTTGGATGCGTCTAGTCGTCTGCCTAAGTGAATCCTTCCGTCTGTCATTCTGTCTGTCGGTCTGTCACGTTTTGAATAGCATTTCCGTTGGTCTGTGAAACTTAAGTTTGCAATTGAATTTTTGGATGCGTCTAGTCGTCTCCATAAATGAATGTGCCCGTCTGTCAATTTGAAGTAAGTTTGAAATATCATTAGTAGATGCGTCCAGAAACCTGTAAAACATGCTCCGTCCGTCCATCGGACTATAAGATTAAACTTGAAATCGTATTTTCATCGT
Source organism: Sepiola atlantica (assembly GCA_963556195.1). Taxonomy (NCBI): domain Eukaryota; kingdom Metazoa; phylum Mollusca; class Cephalopoda; order Sepiida; family Sepiolidae; genus Sepiola; species Sepiola atlantica. Next base: position 75,120,193 of record OY744534.1, read on the forward strand.
TAAATGCGCTAATTGAATCGACTTGTTTTGACTATTTTCTTATACTTGTCTTACTGTTGGATAATGGCCCTATGGGAATGGACGTATCTGTTGAAAATCGTTGGTTTAGCTTGCGCGATTTAGTGCGGGCGGACCCGTGCAGTCGACTGCAGAATAGGGCCTGTTTTCACAGTCGGAGCTAACAGACGTGACAGGGTCACCTCGTGACGAGACCTCAGATCAAGGGTCAATGTGCACCTGCGAAAGGCTCTGTGACGTCACGGGGCTTTGCGTGGGAAACAAAGGGATCCGTGACGTCACTCGTTGTTCGTGAGAAGCGAGTTTTAGCAGTCTGGGTTTTTGAGGCGAACCTATCAGACATGATTTTGATGTAGTCAGCAATTTGATTAAAGGAAATATTTCCCTAAGAAAATACAGCCGAAAGATCTCTTTCCCCCCTCCACGAATGGTTAGGAATTAATTGATAAGTAATTACCAAAGCAGCAATCTCTCTCTCTCTCTCTCTCTCTCTCTCTCTCTCTCTCTCTCGACGTTAGTGAATATCTCCCAGCTGACGGATAGCTAACGCTTGAAATAAAACTGAAATTAAATTTAAAAAGATTGT
>OY744534.1:75130796-75215796 GCA_963556195.1 Sepiola atlantica
ATGGCCATTAAAATTAATCTATACAATATATATATATATATATATATATATATATATATATATATATATATATATATATATATATATATATATATATATACACACACACACACACACATATATATATATATATATATATATATATATATAAAGATAGATGAAAGAAGAGGTATAAACATGTACGAATGACAAATTTATTTTAACTTCGATTGTTCAATGCAAGGTATACTCGGTAATAAAATTATGTTTATTATTCTTTCCTTAAGCCAAGGCTTTTCAAAGATCAAAATCTTATCATCAGAGGAATTACATAGATAGATAAGTTGGCGGTGGAAAAGCCAACATTCAAAATTTGAAAAAAAATATTAAGTAATGGGGAGTGAAAAAAACAGTTGGTAATTGTCCGTTGATGAAGTGTCCAATGAAAGGAGATTTACAGATGGAAAAGATGGTTTCGTGAAGGCAGCATGGAAAAGAGTTCAAGAATTAAGTAAATCCAATAGTGAGATGTTGAGTTCAAATCGTAGGTGGAGCGCACTTATGCGGAATTAATATTGAGAATTCGGGCCATTTTAAAAATACTTCCGTGGGCCGAAGGAGGAATTGAAGTTGAACTGTGTACATTAAGCGTTGGCAGTGAATATATTTAAGCAATTCCAAGAAAGACGGAATCCTTTAGTTGAAAACGAGGCCAAATGAGGAAGAGGGATTGGGAAGGGATAAAAAAGCATAAGGGAAAGAGGGTAATGGGGTTTGTTGAATGAGCTATGGCTGGGAAGGGAGGAGTGAGGGGTTACTTGGAAAAAGTTTATTGCTGGAAGCACTAAAGCCGATACGAGTAGGGGTGGGGCAGAAGTGAGATTTAGGTCATTGAGTGGATATAGTATTTGAAGAAAAAGGGGGGCCGTAATTAAAGCGGATTTTGAACGAAAGATGAAAATAATTTCTAAAGTTTAAAAGGGTTTCAGTTGGGAAGATTAGGATGAATGGGAATCTGTAATTAAATGTTAAATATGTGATAAATCGGATAAAAACTAGTGTTTCAGAGTTAGATGTATAAAGATTTTAAAGAATTCCCAGTTGGTTAAATATTAAGTGTATGACTAAATAAGAAAGCTTAATGTATAACTGAAATTAGGATTGGGAACAATGTTAGTCTGCTTGCAACAATTGATTTCTATTTCAAGTATTATGGGGTAGGGTTGGGTTGAGTTATGTAAACTTAAGTGCATTGCTAGTGCGTTGAAATTATTGGTAGATTTTAAGGGGAGCAGATGGACCATTTAAGGAGTAACCAGGGATCGTAGTTTAAAGGTGAGAGAAATAGAATCTATGAGAAAGACATTGTCAGTAGAGCGAGGCATATACAGAGTCGATGGAGTGAATACAAGGGAGAAGAAAAGCAATGGAAGAGTGTGTGCGAAGGTTGGTAAATAAATGAAAAAAATGAAAAAAAAGGAATAGGAATTATAATGTTGAATAGGAATTATCAGGTTGATGTAAAAGCAGTTAAGGATTCGTGGGGCGGAGGAGGGTGATATTAGTTTTCAATTTACATTAAGTGTTATGGGTTAATATAGTTATTAGGTGTACAGGGGAGGATGCATTATGTTATTGGGATGGTTATTGGTAAGGTTGGAAAAGTTCAGAATTAAAAATTAAAATTAACAAGTTATAGAATTTAAAAAAATGTCTAATGTTAGAAAGGGGATTGCTGGCTGGGAGGACGGGTGTCAGAGGGATTAATGAAGTTTATGTATTTAAATTTTCGCGTGTGGCTGCAATTTGAGATGAGTTCATTTTTAGAGTTAATAATATTTTTGCTTAGCTATCATAAATGTTTCTAGTGTACATAGTTGGCAGAAAGCGGACCCCGGAGTGTAGGAATTAGACCTTTTTAATATATCCCAATGTAGGAAGTAGGGAATGCTTTTAATGTTAAGGCTTTTTATTAGATTGGATAGAGAGGTGCTAGTGGCATTGTTATTATTGTGTTTGAAAGAGTAGATATGGTTTGAGATTCGGGTCTTAATGGGGAAGGCACTTTCCCCAATATAAGTGTGTATTTTGTATGGGGTTGTTGTTATAGTAGTTGTGGTATTTATTGTATCGGGAATGTTTTGGGTTTGTATGTTCAAGTTCTGGGACAAAGTCAAGTTGGAATTGTTAGGTGTAGAAGATGAGATAATTTGAGGGGTGAGATCAAAGTTATTATTAGTTAGCGGGGGTTGTTGGTTAGTGTGAGAGGTGTTATTTAGGGTGTCGTTTGATACAGGGAGTTGTAGATGGGGAGAGCTATAGGGTGAGGGTAGAATTTGTATGTTGGTGTTAGTTTGCATAATGGTGTTTTGGGGGAATTGCTTAACAGTGCAAGCATAGATAACGTTACTTTGTATGCAATTGCAATTTAACGAGCATTCTCTAGATTTCTGGCAGTTGCAATTATTAGTAGGGTGTATAGTAGGTCCGGGGTTTTGGGCAGATTTAATTTTTTTGTTGTTAGATGTGATGATGGTTTGTGCTATATTGGGCATTGCGGAGTAGGAAATTTTAATAGAGTTTTTATTTAAAATAGTGCTATATTTATGTGGGTGCTTGAATGAGTTATCTAAAATTTTGAAGAATTCCTTAGCGATATTTGTTTTCACATTGCAGTTATAGGGTGGGTTAAACCAAATACTATTCTTTCTTCTAATATTTTTGTTTTTACTGCGTTCTTAAAAGGTCAATATTGATAGTTTTAGTGGGTCTATTTATATATGTTTTGGATTTCTTGAGTAGTGTAGTATTAACCTGCTGTTTATCCTGTATTGCCATTTTGTGTGTAATTACATTTGTTACATTTATTGGTTTTAACATACGTTGTAATTTCGGCGTCGTCGAAGAAGAAGAACTCTCGTCGGTTGATCCAAAACGGGGCGATGGTTCGTTCACTACCATTCGCGTTCCATTGTGTCGCCGCTGCTATGCTGACTATTCGTACTGCCAGTGCGTTCCTTCTCGCCGCCATTTGCCGCCGCCTGCAACTATTCGTACTAATCTTGTCTCGTTGTTGTCGTTTGCTCTGTCGGGCTGCTATCGTCTCTTCCCACCGGCGGTTTTCCTCGCAAGCTGAAATCAATCTTTCCGTACACAATAAAATACAACAAGGCTGTTACTGTTTTGTTAAATTCAGAGCCATTTTTTATTCACTCGCTAATTAGTCGACAATGAGAAGTTCGTTGGAGAAGAGAGAGAGGCTACGCTAGTTAATTTCCTAAGTTAATCACCTAATCGCTTGCAAGGGAGGCAGAGGGAAGATATCGTTGGCTCTAACTTTGGGGGATCCGAAATCCCTTAGCTTGTATCGCTACATGACTTAGCGTTGTTCTCTTGTCAGCTTCCAATCGATTACTGAGCAAATCTCAATTTAGTTTTCTCACAGCGAAAACTCTGACATCACGAAACCTCGTGATCACGCCAGGTGTGACCTAACCTTCTGAACCCAAGGCCCCGTCAACTGTCACCCGAACCGTGAGAAACTCGTCACACCAAAGTTGCACGCGGTGACTCCGCCACAATTCGCGCAAGTCAAACCCGCCTCGACAGATACGTCCATCTCCATGGTCACTATCTAACACATTTAAAGGTTTGTTCTTCTGGATAAAGGGATTATTTTCATATTTAATTTCATAAGTGTATCCCGAATTAAGAAGTGCGTTATTGTAGAAGCTGGAATTTTGTTAGAAGATAGATCTATTTGCAGATAACTTTGAGATTCTATTAGAGATTGAAGGAAATATTGAATTAATGATGGATTTTGGGTGGTTAGATAGCTTATGTCCGTAGAAGAGGGTTAGATTGTTTTTTGTGGTAGGGGCTACAGGATTCGGAGTTGAGGTCTAATGTTAGGTCAAGGAAGTTTGATATTCTTTTCTCAGGTTCTATAGTTATGGTTAATCCGAAGTTTAAAAAAATGTGCAGATTTTTAATGGTGTTGTTGTATTGTCTCGATCTCTCTCTAGAAGCAAAAAGTGCATCGTCCCAGTATAGCTCACCGTATAAATGTCTGAAGTCAAATTTCAACTCTCGTAATAAATACAATCCTACAAGGTCAGTGACATGGGCAGAGTCCGAAGCTCCCATAGTGATATCAAAGTTATGGGGGGTATCCTTCCTGGTCCAGAATTTGTTGTCAAATTCTAATAGGGATCTCCTGGCCAAAATTATTAGTTTGATCTCTAAATCAGTGATGTCTGAGTTATTCTTAGCGAAGATTAAAGCTTTGTTTAGTAAGATAGGATAAATGGACTGATAATAATTATGTTGAAGGTAATAAAATTCAAGTTTGAGTTAGACTTATTACTGAGGTTTCGGAACCAATCATTACCCCAGCTACACCCAGATGCACCGTAGAAGACCACAAAAGAAATTTTCACGAAAACCCATCCATTAGACTTATTATGCCATCCAAATCTGACCTAGGCATTATAAGCAAAACAATTTTAGATAGAATCATCCTTCACCTAAAAGAAAAATTTCATACACCCTATGGCAATCCTCTGATGAGGTTACCAGGATTGTATTTATTAAGATAGATGAAATTTGACTTCGGAAATTTACACATATATAATAATAATAATACAGGTAAAACATCCACAGGGTAGTAATCCAAAGAATTTCAAACAGGTTTATAAAAATAGCTCAATATCAAATAGAGCTTTTATATATGATCTAAGGTAAAGATCGGATTCTAACTCTGCCTGATGAGATCTTAGTTTATAATAGCTGTTGATCGATAGCATCGACATGCCAGTGTCGTAGATTTTGTACCTGTCTGTGTAAATAAAATTATATATATATATATATATATATATATATATATATATATATATATATATATATATATATATAATGTGCTTGTGATCATTTAGCAATTCCATTATTTCCCTGGGCCTATAACGAAATGATAGAAAGTTTTTCTTTTATTATTTTGTGCTGAAGAATTTTTTAAATTAAAAATCTCTGAAACATATGTACACATAAATTTTAAATGATATTGAATTTTTTAGAAAATGCTTACATACCCCCCCCCCTCTCCAAAAGAGGAGATAATGCTTGGGATGAATTGATACAACAGAACTATGCTCCCTGTATTAATGAAACTACCAGATAAGAACTCGCGTCTGTCTGTGTTTCTCGCCTATACGTAACTTTGATAAATACACATTAATCAAATACATCCAGTTTACAATCTTATTAACCCTTATCCTCAAGTGGCATTTGGGCCTCGACAAGCGGCGACTCGTTAGTACAAAACAAAACAAGCATGAAAGACCGAAGGATTGACTGACCGAGCACCTTATAAAGATGTATAGACGCATCTAAAAAAAACAAACAAAATAAATAAAATGCACCACGATAACACTAGCGGTTTACGGAAAAATATCCAATGCTGATATCGATAATTAAAAAGGATTAATCGATATTTGGAAGCCCATGTCTTTCAAATCAGCCAACAACAATAATTGAATTCCCACCGATCAGTTCTCAATCGAACTGTTTTCACCAATTGAATTCAAAACAAATAGATTTTTCTTCTCCTGCTGCTGTCCGATTGGAGGAATGAATGGAACTAATTTTTAGAACCAAAGGAATCGTCGTTTTTTTTTAATGTCGATTTTTATTGAAAAAACCGTTTCACCGTCGAATTGAAATTTAACGAATAGATGGGCTGAGGAATTTAGTATAGACCAATATCACAAGCATATATATATATATGATTATTGTTATTTACATAGGCATTTACAAAATCTGCGACACTGACATGTCGATGTTATCGATTAACAGCTGTTATAAACTGAGATCTCATTAGGCAGAGTTAAAATCCGATCTTAACCTTAGATTATATTTGGAAAGAATGAAATGGGGAGAAAAGAAATTTAAAATTAAAATTTGGAAAGTCATGTGGTTGGGACAGTTAAGAATCAAAAATCAAAATCAAAATAAATATAAAGTAAAAATATATAAAATATAAAATATAAAATGTAATAAAAAGAAAGAAAAAAAAAGAAAAAGAAAGAAAACAAAGGAAGAAAGCCGAAGAAATAGAACGAGAGAGAAATAATAAATAGATAGATAGATAGATAGATAGATAGATAGATAGATAGATAGATAGAAAGATAGATAGATAGATAGATAGAAATAAAATAGAATAAAATAAAATATAATGGTACAGGATAAAATAAGAAATTAAATCATTTAGGATAGAGGGAAGGGAGGGGAGAAGGAAGTGGGTGATAGAGAGGGGGAGACGGTAAAGAAAAAGGGAAGAAAGAGTAAAAAAAAGACACATGGCGGATATATATTATGTCATATTAATAATGTCATAGATATATTTATGGCAATATCCGGAACGTTTTCGTTCTTATCTTTTAAGGGAAGTGGTTTCTGATCAAATCTGCTGGAAAGCCATGAGATAAAGTACTGTTTTGTTTTTAACAGTTTTTCATGGTAAACAACTGATGATCCCTTAAATAATGTTAAGACTAGCGTAAATTCTTAGAAGTAAACAAATATAGTGACTGTTAAATGTTAATTGACTTACAAGCAAAGTTGTTTCCAGTGAAGGACTTGGGACTAAAACTGTTTTTATTTCATATAGTTTTAATGGTTGAAAAACTGCCAAGGCTATATATATATATATATATATATATATATATATATATATATATATATATATATATATATATATATATATATATATAAAAGAGGGTAGTGCAGTATTAGTGCAGTTCCAACGGGAGAAAAGTATATATGTAAAGGAGTAAGGCTACCAACATTTGTAGAATGTTTTTTTCAACATTTATTTATTATTTTGTTGTTTTTTTTCAACATTTATTTATTATTTTGTTGTTTTACCATTTTATAATTTTATTTAACGCGTTTCACGCGGTGGTCCGCTTTCATCAGATATGAAAATCCATCTGAAGAAATGTCTTTCGATTTGAGCAAAATGAAACAACATTTGCTCAAATCGAAAGACATTTCTTCAGATGGATTTTCATATCTGATGAAAGCGGACCACCGCTTGAAACGCGTTATATAAAATTATAAAATGGTAAAACAACAAAATAATAAATAAATGTTGAAAAAAAAACAACAAAATAATAAATAAATGTTGAAAAAAACATTCTACAAATGTTGGTAGCCTTACTCCTTTACACACACACACACACACACACACACATATATATATATATATATATATATATATATATATATATATATATATATATATATATATATATATATATATGTGTGAATTGAGAATAGAAGCCTTTATCAGTGCAAGATTAATTTATTATTATTTTTTTATACTTTAATCTTATTAATTTCGGAATAATATTTCGTCATCAGAGTTGAACCACCAATGCTTTTAAATGAACGAATTATCTTTCTAAACAACTAGCATACTAATACGTCTTCGTTCGACAACCAGAATTTGAATTCATAACCGCCAAGAACATAACTGCGGAAAACACCCATGACAAGAACATCATATCAAAAAACAAAAAATTTTTGTTTATTTTTATTTAAAAAAAATGACACTATACTGGTCAACTCTGATGATAAAATATTATTCCTAAATTAATAAAATTAAAGTATAAATTTTTTATTAATCTTGCATTGTTAACGGCTTCTATTTTCAGTTATTATAATTCTGACCTACTAATATATATGTATATATATATATATTTAAAAAAATTAAAGAAGTACATTTTTTTTAAAGATGCTTAAAAAAATGCACTTTCCCAAATTTATACCTACCAGCGACCATGCGCGATTTAAGTTCAATTTAAAAGAGACATTTGCACCGCTAGTCGACACAACATCAGCCGCCACTTCTACCTAACCAGGAAGGATTGTTACGAAAAAAAAGGTTAATACCTTTTATTTGTCTAAAGCTCTGACGAAGCCTGCTATATCAGGCGAAATAAATTATTAGATAAAAAAGTCAAGATGAAAAAGAAAAATTTTTTTTTTAATTTTTAATTTTGATTTCAATAAAAAATATCTGCAACTAACACATGGTTTTTATGAAGGCATTTTGCCTATTTTTTATGTTTATATATATTAATTTTTAAAATAACAACTGTTTTTATAAAAGCTTGATGAATGTTAGCATTTACTAACAGAGCATATGTAAGTAAAAGGTATGTATTTAAAATTCCAATGACTAATCTTTATTCATATTTTTGCTAGCTGAATTAAAAAAAATCACCGTAACTCTTAACAATTATTTCGCGTAAAAACGAACAACCATGAATAAACATGTAATTACTAGAGTCTTTCATAGACAACCGACCATTTCGTATCTCTAATGCATAGCTATGAAAAATACAATTAAACCATGCAAGCCAGATAATCTAAAACTAAATAGAATGTATTAAAACTATCTATTTATAAATCGTTTTAGAAAAAGATTTGAAGAAATGAAGATAATTTGAAAGTAGGCGGGGTGGGTGGGTAAGAGTATGAAAGAAGTAGTCCGACGAAAACACATACACTAAAACTGACCCCAAAACTATGAACAAAAACATAGAACATTTCAACAAATCTTTCAAACACCTAATTAAGAACAACAGAAAATGGACATCATATATTTAGTATCACCCAATCATTTCTACACTATACATTTCTTCAAATCTTTTTCTAAAACTATGATACTACCTACATACCAAAGACACAGAGTTCCCCCTTTTCCTCCTCTTTTTCCCAGCCCCTTTAAAATCCCTGCTACACCTCAGCACGACAAAAACCTCAGCACCCCATCCCCTCTCTCCCACCCTAAGACAAATTCATTAACACTCCCACCCCTCCGATTTTTCACTCACTGCCATCCACATTCATTTCACTCTCTGTCACTGACTTCTGACTGACTTCTCTCAGCCCGAAGCTTGGTCCAGCGCTCTTAGTAGCCACGGCTACTACTTTTTCTCATCAACCCATCATGTCAACCCAATATTTCGATGTACTTGCATGACATTTTTCTTAAAATTATCATCCTGAGGAGGTCTTACAAATAAAGACGAAACGTTGATAAATATATAAAAAATATCTCTTGGTTTTTCCTGTTTCATTTCCCATATATATATATATATATATATATATATATTTGAAAATTTCTTTGAGAAACCAGTAAACAGACGCGTGAATTCATATCAATAAATGAAAATTTATTTAATCATTTTTTTTTCTTTTCTTATAATCCCAAATTTTCGGTTTTATCAAACCATAATCATGGTAAACAGACATTGTATTTCTTCTTTTTTTTTTTCCTGGTAAAAATCTGACGGCGTGGCCGAAGATTTACGATCTCCTCCGATGTTTTTGGGGAGTTTTTTTTTTTTTTATATGTCCGATATTGTAGTGAAGGCCCTGGTTGGCCGAGGTGAATAATATAAGTGTTACTACAGTTTTAGAAGCGTCGTTAGTAGATATATTTGAAAATTTCTTTGAGAAACCAGTAAACAGACGCGTGAATTCATATCAATAAATGAAAATTTATTTAATCATTTTTTTTTTCTTTTCTTATAATCCCAAATTTTCGGTTTTATCAAACCATAATCATGGTAAACAGACATTGTATTTCTTCTTTTTTTTTCTGGTAAAAATCTGACGGCGTGGCCGAATATTTACGATCTCCTCCGATGTTTTTGGGGAGTTTTTTTTTTTTTATATGTCCGATATTGTAGTGAAGGCCCTGGTTGGCCGAGGTGAATAATATAAGTGTTACTACAGTTTTAGAAGCGTCGTTAGTAGATATATTTGAAAATTTCTTTGAGAATGAAGAGTTCGAACGCAAATAAATTCAATTTGTTTAAATTTAGGCATCAGACAATAACGGGACGAATATATCAAATCTAGACTTTTACTAAAAGCTAATGTTAATTGAAAGTATAAGTACATCATACCGGTATCATATTATGCAAAACATGATTTTCGGGTATGGTAGCGTGTTGAAGTGAAACTCATTAGTAATCATAGCTGTAACAGCAAACAAACAAAAGCAAAAATCTCGGACACGAATTATACTGATGAATATGTATTTATTTGCGTGTATGTGGCCAACGCTGAACTATAACATCTTTTCACCGTAAAACCGGAAATACATGAAAATAAACATGTCTTACAAACATGTTCTAAGACAAAACAAAGCAAATTATAAAAGAGTAAAAATTCAAACAGGTTTAGAGAACTATGAGTTGTTTACTTCTATTTTTGCCAAGCTACTTGCTCCAGAGCCAACGTCTATCACAAGCGGAACAAACGTCCGACTCCCATGTTGACGGATTCGAAAAGACCGCCTATGGGCAAGCAGGCGGTGTAGAGAGACGACAGTTACCCCTGTGCGCATGTTTTCCGGAAGAGGACGGTGCTGAATACAAAATGTCTCCTTCCTGAATTATGACCGGCCAACATGTGAAACTCCTAAGTTTACAATATTTTTGTAATTTTGAAAATGGCGTTTGCAACCGAACCTGCCCATCCATTTATTACTAATGGGGAATGTGTGTCTATTGTCTAAAGGTGAAAACTACACTTTTACTTATATTAATTGTGCTATTGTACTTGTATTAACAATGGAGATTTCATATTTCGTTGTCTGAAACTTAAAATAAAATGCATGAAAATACAAACAATTTAGAAAGTTTAAAATATGCAAAAAAATCATCACCGTTGAAGAAATTCGTTGGGATAAATCTTAGGAATCAAAGCATGAAGCAAATTGTTTGTATTTTGTATTGTTCTATTTTCAAATGTTTGCATTACAGTAAATTATACTGGCTTATCTGTCGAATTTCTTCTGATGATAAACACGTATCTTTAAAAATCCATGGATTAAGGAAAAAATATTTAAAAAATTACCTTTGTTTGTACAATTGATGATTTCATAAATACTGCATTCCATCCAATTTTTATTCTCATCACTTGTCTACTCATATATATATATATATATATATATATATATATATATATATATATATATATATATATATATATATATATATATATATATATGGGGAGTTTGAATTACCTACTAAAGAGGAGTTTGAATTACCTACTAGACACCATCCTCGAGTGTTTTCGGTCTCTCTGTACAAGAGTTTGTCAGGATAACCTGACATGAGGATACTTAATCCTACAAGTAAACCATGCCCAAATATTCAAAATAACATAGTATTCGAAGCCCAAATAAGATCCCCTCGACACGGCTATGCACTGGCTCATATGAGGAATGGTGTAAATTTTCCAAGCAATGTTACCTCAAATAACATCACTTACCTGGATACTCCACCAGTCTAGATAAATTATTGTACTGGAATTCGGTAAGACCAAGAAACCGCAAGAAAGATATACTATAACATAGTTCACGGGTCAATTCCAGAGGAAAATTAATATTCTTAACTTCTTTACTAACTCAACTTTTGACAGGTAAAGGAGAACATTAATGGAATATTCGAATATCTATGTATCTCATATAGAGACCAAGTGTTAGTCACAGGAAAACTTCGACTGAAGTAGAATAGAACAAAAGTGATATATATATATATATATATATATATATATATATATATATATATATATATATATATATATATATATATTTCATGTATACACATATAAGATTATAGAAAGATATAATATATTATTTATAGATTTTCAGTATTTACTTCAACAGTGCTCAATACGTGAGTATGGCTAGGTGGTAAGGTATGAAAATATATTTATGGCAATTAAGCTACTCAGAGGTGTCCGCGTTTCATCCTCGTATGGAATCATCAGGCTTAGTTCCTGGAATTCGTGTTACTGATTGTTTATATATATATATATATATATATATATATATATATATATATATATATATATATTACTATTTCATGTATCCACATACAATTTTATAAGGAGATATAATTTTTTATGTATCAATTTTCAGTATTTACTTCAGCAGCGCTCGATAGCCTGAATATTCACCTCGGAGATGAAACGTGGGAACCTCTGTGTAGCTTAATTGGCATAAATATATTTTCATAACTTACTTTATATATATATATATATAAATATATATATATATATATATATATATATATATATAGCTGAGCTTCTCTCAAACAAAGGTCCAGCTTACTTTTACTTGACATCTTTTTGTTCTGTTTTGTTTTGTATAGATATTGAACACCTCTTTTTGTGAATGTGTTGATTTAACAGGCGGCCTTATTTTAACATGTGCGGCATTGGATTAGTTTATTTTCCATTTATTTTGTTATTTGTTGCTACTTTAGGTGTTTGTTTACTTTATTTATTTTTTATTAATTTTTTTTTCAATTTAGTTTTTATATTATATATATATATATATATATATATATATATATATATATACTAGCAAATATATTTTTCGCATATTTTTGCTAGGCTCAGAGCTTGATATCAAAATGAACAATTTCCATACATTGACCCCTCCACAGGAAGAGGTAATGACAAAGAGGATTATATCATAAGGAACGAACACTACTCCGTCGCCCCAAAAGAGGAGTTAATGCGTGAGAGGATGGTATTATGAAACAGAATAGATAGTAAACTACCCCGACCCCCTAAAACACGGAGAAAGTCATCCTGGGACGATGATATTGTGAGGAACGAACATATATTATACTGTCCCCCTCTCAAAAAAAGAGAAGGTAATGCTCGGGAGGAATGTATTATGAGGAACAAAAATATACTACACAAACCCCAAAAGGGGAAGGTAAAGCGTCGGAGTATCCCTCTCCACACACAAAAAGGATGTGGTTATGCTTGATCGGAAATACCCCCTCCAAGATAGAGAAGGTAATACCTGGGAGTGGCACTCCATAAAAGGAGAAGGTAATGCCTACGAGTATGGTATGGCAAGTTTTATTGTACACTTAAAATGCCGAAATGTAAAGTGGGCTGAAAAATATAGTCGCCATCTTTATAAAAAAAAGCTAAGGAAGAACGATAACTCCCTTTCATATTTGTTTAATTAAAAATACATGTTTAGAACCATGAGTAATCGTTCTTCCTTAGCTAGCTTCTTAATTGGCTTGTTTAGATGTAGACTATATTTTTCCGATCTAATTTTTATTTTGGCGTTCACGTGTACAATGAAAATTGATATAACTTAGGGTTTTAATGTTTACTTTTTTTTTTTTTTTTTTTTTACTAAAACATGGTTTCAATAAAAAAAAATATCAGTTCATTATAAGTAATGCCGAAACTTATTTCATTTTAAATAATTTACGTGAATGAAATAGGAATTATCGCCAAAATGAAAGAAAAATTACTTCTTTTTCCTAAAGAGTAAGAGTTAATTAAAAAAGTCAGCATGCCTGTTTTCTAAAATTTATTTTATATTGCGGGGGGGTGGGGCGGGAGAAATTTATTAAGAAACGTTACATTAAAATAGCTTACAATTAAAACAGAAAGTCCAATTTTATTAGTTTGTATTTTAAGTGAAAGATGTTTTTATTTCAGACTTTATATTTATATATTTTTGCTCTTTTATTTCGTATATATATCATGTACTTCAAAAACAATAAAAAAAGAAGATTTATCGTCGCTAGAAAAATGGAGGGTGAGAGAGAAGAGAGACAGGTAGTGATGACGATGCCAAATTTTGTTTATTTTAGTTTTAAAGAAGTCCCCCCTCTCTTGAAAGAGATAGATAGATATATAGACAGATAGACAGATAGACAGATAGATAGAAAGAGAGAGAGAGCGAGACAGAGAAAGAGAGAGATAGATAGAAAGAGAGGGAGAGAGAGAGAGAGAGAACCCAATCACCTCCCCGTTTCTGTGAACTCTGTATATCTTTCTAGCTAAGATCTTAGTTTCATCTAAATTATCTCCCTAAGAATGTTTTTTCGTAATTTATTCATTTAAATATTTTTAAATTACTTAATTAATTACTGTTAATTTACACAAAACTATTGTAGATACACAGGGACAATAAAATAATATAATCATAAATGAATAACAGCAAACATTAATTAATTATAGACGGTTATAAAAAAGTTATGCAAATTAGACAGATATTTGGATGTCTATATGTTTCTTTAGCACGATATATACCGTATTTGGAATAATACTAAAATCGATTGATACACACCATAAACTGATATCGTCTTGGCCTTCGGGGCTTGATTTACGCCGGTGTATGGGTATGTCCTGTGAAGTTCTAGGAGGTTCACCCTCCCAGGCTTTGCCTCCCCTCTTTGGGGAGGAGTAAGTTTATTGCTTACTGCCTGAGGCCCCCCTACCGGGGAATGCCGACGGGGCTGCCCAGGCAATTTTTAATGGCCAGAGTGCTCACCTTCTCGGGCGCTGGCTTTTCAAATCCCACTTTCCGACCCGAGCTTGGGTCACATCTTACTTGTGGGAGTAAGATAAACCTGGCCTTGTGCGCCTAACCTCCTGGGGAGGTAAATAAAATGTATTATTGATTTAGATAACATCATCCCGTTTTGATGGTAATATAGGAATAATAAATAAGAAAAACTTTCGCATTTAGATATAAAAATATCTAAAATTAATAAGCTCCTATTAAGTTGAGCCTTTTCGAGAGATGATAAATTATTGATTCATGCAGGAGAGATAGAACAGTCTTTAGAATCACATTACTTGTGTTTACATTAAAAAAAGATACAAGGCATATTTCTCTCGTGGTTCAAAGCACAATCGTCGCGTTGGCCTAATGGTTAAGAAACAGCGTTCATAATACGTGGATCAGGGTTCGAATCATTCGACCGGCTATTCGGTTACGTAAACAATTACTGACAAGCGTAAAATGAAAAACATGAAACACACACACACACACACACACACACACATATATATATATATATATATATATATATATATATATATATATATATATATTACGCTCTTAATTTAATTGAGCACTCTGCTGGTATTTCCCTTTTATTTTTTTTTTGAGTATACCTTTATACTTTTTATATATATATATTTATATATATATATATATATATATATATATATATATATATATATATATATATATATATATCTTGTGAGTTCTATAAGAACAATGTATGTTATTATAATATCCATAAAAATTCCAAATTGCAAGCTCAATGAATTTGCATTGCAAGCTTCAGAGGATATATATTATAGGTGTATTCCAATGATCAAAGGAACAATCAATCCATGCATTTCATCTGTTCAGTCATTTTGTTAGTATTTATATTTCGTCGAACGACCACAGCAGAATAGCTGAGATGAAAGACTGTATTATCTCTTGAGTTTGCTGCGAAACGCGCGTAAGAGGTATGGAAAGCATTAATTTTGGAAGAAATGAAATATAAATTTTTTAAAAGAATTTTGTTTGCCAGTAACACAAGAAGAAATTATTGGTACTTGCTGATATATAAAGGTAAAAAGATTGGAGAAACAGAAAATTATTTCTGTTGTGGTCGTTCGACGAAATATGAAGACTAAGAAATGAATGGACACTTCGATTTATTATTTTTGTTCCTTCCAGCTTACAACATATTCGGCACTCTGCATTGCCCTCAGCCTTTTTAACATATTACTGCTATTCACAGCAAGGCTTCAAGCAAACTACCATTTATATATATATATATATATATATATATATATATATATATATATATATATATATATATATATATATATATATATATATATTTGTCGCTCCTTAATTATTAGTAGAGCACTTTAGTCGTAGTGCAAATACAGCGTGGCGTCATTTGCTTTATAATGCATCATTCCTTAATATAAGTAGAATGCCTGCGATGTCATCGCCGCTTATAAATGTATTTAATCTACCACTGTTTATCAGCCGTTCAGATATTGGCCGCGGGGTTTAAGACGTTGGGTTGGAGTTGAAAAATACTTATAATCCAGGGTTTCGAATCGTGTGACCAGTAGTGAATAGTCAAACTTCTACGCTGAAGAGTCTTGATTGAAAAAAGATGAAACGTATACGTCCGTAGATAATAAACAACAACAAATATTTTCTTATATATATATATATATATATATATATATATATATATATATATATATATATATATATATATATTCGAATCGTGTGACCGGTGGTGAATAGTCGTACTTCTATGCTGATGTGTCTTGATTGAAAAGAGACAGAACGTATACGTCCATAGATAAACAATAACAAATATTTTATATTTGAAGCTCCTCGTTAAAAAGTAGAGCACTGTAAAATGGTAGTAGTAACACAGCGTAGCGTCACTTGCTTTATGCATCGTTCCTTCCCTTATAGAGGTTTGAATGCCTGTACGCTTTCGCCGCCGTTATTGTGTTAAAATTATCATTGTTTATAAGCTGTTCAGAACTGGCCGAGCGGTTAACGACGTTGGACTGTAGGTTGAAAAAATACTTGTAGTCCAGGGTTTCGAATCGTGTGACCGGTGGTGAATAGTCGTACTTCTATGCTGATGAGTCTTGATTGAAAAGAGACGAAACGTATACGTCCATAGATAAACAATAACAAATATTTTATATTTTTTATATATATATATATATATATATATATATATATAAATCGTGTGGAAAAAATTTGGTGACCCCGACGTGACTATCATTTAATCTCTATTCTATATTGTTGGCTGTTACGAACCCAGTAACCTGAACATATAATGACACAGCTAATGAGTGATTTTTTAATAAGGACTGACCAAATGAAAGGGAACTGATGACCGTTGGCAGAGGTATACGTTGTATTGGGCGCAACTATTTCAATTGGTTATTCAAATACATCGGCCGACGCATGCGCACTGAGTGATGTCTAATTTTATTGATATTGTTTTAAGACTATTTCAGAAGGAGTGTTTATTATCACCGAAATTAAAATAGATACGGTTGTTATTTGTGTAAATAAAAAAAATAAAAAAAGATCAATGAAAAAAAATTTCATGAGATCGACATATGAATAAAATCAGGTTAATTACACGATTGATTACTTCATATCGATTTATTGGCGATGATCTCTAATATAATAATACATGTTGTGTTTCTGTTTCAATATCTATAGATATGAATAGCTACTATTTGCGTGTAACTCTAAGGGAAGTAATTCGGGATATATTCAAACGAACGTAATAGTTGATTGCAGTATTAATATTTTTTGTAATGTAAAAAAAGTTTCTTTTTTTTTTACAAGTGAATTAAGATATAAAACTTGCGGGTAATTTGGGTGCTGACATCTAGAGAAGATACGGGAGTTCGCCTTTGTTTCACGGTGTTTATAAAATATATGTTTTTGTGTAAGTTAAATAAAGTCCCTGTCCCATCGCCGCAATGTAGCATCCTTGTGCTTGTTTTACAAATACTTCAATGGATTATGCTCCGATGAATTGGCTACTCTGGTGCCCCCTCGACGTAAATTCACTAGACGAACTCGACAATCAACTAAATCTCATCCATTCACTGTGGAGGTCCCCAGATGCCGAAGAGCCTTCTACTCAAATAGCTTCTTTCCTCGTGCTGCTGGCCTCTGGAACTCCCTCCCTGCCCCCTGTTTCCCCGACAGTACTGACATGCAGAAATTTAAAACTAATGTAAACAGACATCTCGCTGCGCAGATCCCAATTTAGGTTGACCCCCCCCAACCTTCTTCCCTTTTCTTTTTTCTCAGTAGCCCCTTACGTCTACAGTGGCGGCATGCCTTGTTTGAAAAAAAAAATATCTACTTTAATTTTTAGAGGAAAAGTGTGTTCGTTTGTGTTTCGGAATTTTTTAGATGACGTTTGATAATTTGTATTATTTAGATTATTCGGACTATTATTCGCATCTTGGATGTTATTCTCACAACGTTTCGGCCGACTTGACCTTCGAGTTTCTTCAGGTATATTTTGTCGAACTCGGGAATCTCTACGGAATTTCGAACAGAATCAGTTTTGAGTGACAGTCTTCTGGGAGTTGAGGGTTCAATCATCAGTACGGGCGATACTAAGAATACATTTATGAATTACTTAAGACTCCTACCCGGTCATGGCTGACGGAACAAGAACAAGCTACCCCCGTGGATTTAATAAAGGGTTCCGTTTGAAATTCGTACACATTCGCGAGTTCGACAGAAAGATTCCCGAGTTCGACACGATACACCTAAAGAAGGTCGGAGGTTACATCGGCCGAAACGTTGTGAGAATAACATCCAAGACATCAGCAGCCTGAATAATCCAAACAATACATGTTTGTTAATGTTTCTATGTGTATCTATCTGTTCGCTAAACGACATTATAACAATCATCATCAGCAGCTAACATGAAGTATTAATATTGCTTGTAAAAAAAATACAGCGAGTGTTTCTTTAAAGTGACTTCGATTATAAAAATCTTAGGTAAATTAAAATGGACACCGTTGTCAAAATAGTAAAGATCAAAGAACGTTGATTTAATTGGATCGAACCAGCACGATATTCATAACACACATCAGGCTCATTAGTGTCACAATACAATTACACGACTGATTAATTTATATCGATTACTTAGGAAATATATATATATATATATATATATATATATATATATATAATTAATATTTAATAAATAATAATAATAATAAATAATAATATTTAGTAAATAATTAATATTTACTTATATATATATATATATATATATATATATATATATATATATATATAAGTAAATATTAATTATTTATTACCTACAGACATCGATGTTTCATGCTAACGCAATCTTCAGTGCAGGAAGTTAATTCTCTACGGTCAGCGGGCTCGAACTCCGATCACAAATCGCCACTGATTTGTAGTCGAGAGTATATATATATGTATATATATATATATATATATATATATATATATATATATATATATATATATATATATATATATATATATATATATATATATATATATATATATATATATATACATGTATATATATATATATATATATATATATATATATATATATATATATATATATATATATATATCACCAGCATCTAACATGAAGTACTAATATTGCTTGTAAAAAAATACAGCGACTGTTTCTTTAAAGTGACTTCGATTATAAAAGTCGTAGGAAAGTTCAGAAGCGATGAAAAAGTAAGCAAGCTGAGTAAATCCACGTTTGTTTTCACTAAGGTTTTTTTTAATCCTATATAGTTTAATAACACAAACTACATGCTAAAATATTCCTCAGTTTTTTGGATCGAGTTACGTTTGAAAATCTTCAATTCTAATTGTTCTAATTAGTCGTTATTTTCAATTAACTCACCAAGTGATCTATCTTTTAATAGGTTTCTGTCTCTAACTGTATATCGTTTGAATATTATATAAATTCAGATATGTAAATTCAAAGAGAAAAAGCCGTTAATAATTCCGATTCATGAATGAATGATGCAAGTGACGCAGAGAAGAGAAAAACAGAAAAATACAAACAAAAAGCAACAAAAAATCAATAATACAACATGTGTTAAGAACGAGTAAACCCACTAGTATATAATTTGGTTAGTTGAAAATAAAAGGAAATAAAAGTTCAGTCGGTGTCAACTTTCTGAACTCAAGGTTAGTTTTTACTCGGTCATGGGAATTGATAGTAACGGATGTGACGTTACATATCTCAAAGAGAGAGAGAGAGAGAGAGAGAGAGAGAGAGAGAGAGAGAGAGAGGAGGGGAGAGAGATAGAGAGAGAGAGGGGGTGAGAGAAGCCAGAGTTTCTTGGAAGTGTGAACATGTGGTTTAAAAAATGCGCTGAGAAGATATCTCTCTCTCTCTCTGTCCTCCAACGCACTGATCAGTGATTTTGAACGAAGAACAAGAGGAATAAACCTTCTCTGTCTTCAACAGTTTTATTTTTACTTAGTCCTTTTTAGAGTTATGAAAAAAAACACTCGCTTCCAGACGGCGTTCCCCCGGTCAAGAAGGATCACAGACAAGGGCGCGTACAAGGAAAATATGAAGCAACCAAGGTATGAGCTTTCATCTGTTTTTTTTTGTTTGTAATAATGACGACAACTTGATTTTCTGCATGTATGACACAAGACTGAAACGCAACAGAAGAAGGACAGATATACCGAATGAAGCAGAAGAAAACGAGTAGCGACTTTTTCCCACTCTTCTTTTATTCTGCTTTTCTCCCTAACTTTGGCGCCATGTTCATACCAACCGGGTGAAAACCTTTTGCGTATCCTAATTCGAGGGTCTGGTTCACTAGGGGGGGGGGGAGGTAGACCCTTTTGTCTGAATTAGGTATAGTTCGGTTTTGTCCTAGGGGGGATTCTCCCAGGCATTACATCATCCTTCGAAAGTTAAGGTTGGTTTATTGCCGGTTGTCAGTGGCGCCCCCTACCGGGGAAATGCCAACGAGTCAGTTCTCAACTATTTTTGTACGCATCCAGAAGTTCCTCTCGGGGCAGCTGGATTCTACCCGACGTAGAAGTGAAAAGTAGAGAACGTTGCAACAAGTTTAGTCATGAAGTCAATCTAACGTGAGTTCAATCCCTATACGGAGCAGTAGATTTTCATTTTTAATATCACACGATTAGTCTATTTTAGTTATAAAGTAACTGACTTTTGGTTCGGATGGGGGTGATCTCTTGCACTCATTAAACTTTTCAAGTGTCTCACCTTATTATAAACCCGTCTGAAGGAAATTCGTGCTAGTGCAGTATTATGTTGATGGACTATTTCAAGATATTTGATGATTACCGAAATTAAAATGGACACCGTTATTAAAATAGTAAAGATCAAAGAACGTTTATTTAATTGGATCGAACCAGCACCACATTCATAGCACACATCAGGCTCATTAGTGTCACAATACAATTACACGACTGATTAATTTATATCGATTACTTAGGAAATATATATATATATATATATATATATATATATATATATAATTATAATGAAGATTATGTATCCGTCTGTCGGTCTTTCTGTCTGTCTGAAGCCGAAACTTTATCATTAGTTTTGATCGCTCTCTTTTTATATCTATTTATCAGCTCCTATATACCCATTCCAAAACTTCCCCAATCATCACGCGTCTTTCAAATTTACATAATTAATTTGTTGTAAAGCTTCTAATAAATTAATATTCGCAAATATACATTCATGATTGTTTTTTTTTCAGATTTCCAGATGTATTTAAAAGATTTTCCTCGATAATAATCTTATTAAAACTTAGAATTAATTAAAGAATCATTGATGGTAGTAGCTGTAAAAAACACATTTTACTGAGCAATTAAATAACACAACTAGCAAAAATATGCTCCCTTCGGTCGCATATATTTGCTAGTATATATAATTATTTCATGTATCCACATAAAATGTTATAAGGAGATATAATATGTTATTTATCGATTTTCAGTATTTATTTAACAGTGTTCAATACAGACATTGACAGATAAGAACAGTCAATATTCAAAATTTGGAAAAAGTTTTTTAAAAAAGGTTCTTTTTAAAAGGTTTTAAAAGTTCAAACGGGTGTGTTTCAATGCAAATGAAAGTCACCAAATACGGAGATCCAAGTTGTATGGGGTTCAAATGTAATTGGTAAATCCAGAAGAATCTGCATGAAAATCCAACGGCGAAGATTCTACCCAAGTCCTTAGTCCTTAGAGGGGGGATCAGACAAAATTAGCCATATTAAGAAAACGCATTTCTTCCTGTTTTCAAGTAAACAGATCCAAAGGCAAAAAGCAACGAACCAAAACTCAATGAAAAATGGTAATCCGAATTGTTGTACAGTGTGAAACTTACTTGGAATTGTGGGATATGTAGGGGAAGGTAAGAGAAAGAAAAAGTGGAAATAGCAAAGGAGGTGGGGGGTTAGGAACCGAAAAGACAGAAGAAAAAAGGAGGTAAGAACAAAAAACAAAGAACAAAAAAGAAAAAACAGAAGAAAAGGATAGAAAAAAGAAAAAAGAAAAGAGTAAGGAAAAAAGCAAGAGAGAATGAGGAGGGGGCAATCCTATGAGTGGGGAATCAGGTTAACGATGTTTAGGCAAAAGAGGGAAGAAAAATAAAATCTAGGGTGGTCAAATTAAGAAATGTTATAACTTCTGGTCAATACTGGGAAATTGAATTCCCGTGGGGTTTAAAGTTTAGATTAAATGCAGATAAGCTTCAGAGGTTATAACATTTTAGAGGTAGATTTTGCTAAGATGAATAGACTTATTGGCGGGGCAAAAAGGAAAATGGCTGAGAAGATGGTTAGATAAAAAAATAAAAAAACTTGGGTGGGGAGATGGGGTCGGGAGGGTTTATGGGATTATAAGAGATGAAGAAAGGAACTGTTTTCCCCGTAATGGCTTTAAAAAGTCCTAAGGATTCAATAGATATCTATTTAGAAGAAAATTGTTCTGAAGGATTTTGAACTAATTGTCATTCTATAAAATAAATTGACAGTGTAGGTTGTCAAGATATGGAAAAGAGGGGAAGGATGTTTTAGCAGATACAGAGTATAGTAATAAAATTAAATAGTGAATAATCAATAGAAAGTGAGAAATAGAAAAATAAAATAACGGGTAGAATAATAGGATGAGGAAAATAAAACATAATTTTAAAATGGGGATAAATAGGTATATAGATGTATATCTGCACTGCTGCCCTCAACCGCTCGGGGCAGTACTCCACTTCTCCCCATGTCAATGAGCATCCCATACAATCGGGCATGAAATGTACACAGGCACATGCGCGCAGCCACGTGAACATAATCACATATACATACAAATGCACATGTAAAATCCACACATGCATACATACATACCCGTATATACATATACACATATATACATATACACACGCATCCACAAAACCAAAAGCATCTCAGTATCCTCGCACATATCCTTCGCCGTTGGATTTTCATGCAGATTCTTCTAGATTTACCAATTACATTTGAACCCTATACAACTTGGATCTCCGTATTTGGTGACTTTCATTTGCATTGAAACACACCCGTTTGAACTTTTAAAACCTTTTAAAAAGAACTTTTTTAAAAAAGCTTTTTCCAAATTTTGAATATTGACTGTTCTTATCTGTCAACTTATCAATCTCTACTTCCTCTGATGATAAGATTTTAATCTTTGAAAAGCCGTGCTTAAGGAATGCAATTGAAAGAGAAGAAGAATAAATATTTTTATTTACTAAATGCTCCTTGTTCTGAACAACTGAAGATATTGATCTGTTTCCATTTACAGGTCTAACTATTTTTCATTGACTCACCTTATTTTTGCTCTATCCAGTATATTGAGCTTTCCTCATCTCACAATAGGTCTAATTCTCTAAAAGTTATCTTTTAGTTATAAACCTTCATATATATATATATATATATATATATATATATATATATATATATATATATATATATATATATATATATATATATATATATATATATATGAAGAAGAATGGAAAGGAATTAGAGAAAGCAAAAGCCAAATCAAAATTCAATTCAAAAGTTCAAAGCAAGGTATATTCCGCAAAAAGGCAATTTATTCAAGTTAAATTTTCCTTAAGCCAGGCTTTTCAAACATCAAAATCTTATCATCAGAGGAAGTCGCTGGGATAGATAAGTTGGCAATGGCCAAGATTTAAAAT
The DNA here is from genome assembly GCA_963556195.1 of Sepiola atlantica. Lineage (NCBI taxonomy): Eukaryota > Metazoa > Mollusca > Cephalopoda > Sepiida > Sepiolidae > Sepiola > Sepiola atlantica. The sequence continues at coordinate 75,154,433 of OY744534.1, forward strand.
TTGAAAAAATGAAATAAAAGTTGTAGGGAAAGAAACGCAGGGCAAAACTGTGCCAGGGTGCAAGCACATGTCCGATTGCCAAAAAGTCCGGTGTATATAAAGTTAGGTATGTGTATATGTTTATGCATATTCATGTATAGGATTAGCGATCATTATTAAGTTTGGAATACAGCTGTTAAGCGTAAGGATAGGTAATGTGGGTTATATGTAGTTTAGGCTAAAGGAAGCAAAGAGGAGCGGACATTCTTTGTAAAAATTCAGATAACCTCGATTTTTGTGAAATAAAAAAAAATTAGGTATTAGACACCAATTAATAAATATTTCCTGAATTTCAGTTTTTGGGGAGTATTTTAAAAGGGGTTTTGGGATGCACAATATGGGCACAACCCCCCATTTTGAAAATTCAAATATTTCAGATTTGCATTAAATTTGATCCATCGTCATTAGACACCAATTAAGCAAGATTCTATAAATTTCAATTTCTTCTCAGGTATGTGTATATGTTTAAGCCTTAAATTTTAGCCATTTTCTAGAATCAATATCATGTAATTGATTTTGATCAAACCAGAATAAATATTCTAAACATAAGGTTTATTTTTTATCTTAATTTCGTAAGGGACATAGAAGTGGTGCAAAACTTATTTTTTTCTGGGAATTAATTTTACCCGTCCTGGGGCGGATATTCCTCTAGTTAATATATAAAAAGAAAAACTAAATCGCCAAGTTGTATGGTTGGTCTTTTAGTTTTTAGTCCAATATTTATTCGGTTCATTCGGTTAGATATTCGTTGTGCTAAATGCCCGTCATCGGTTGTCCGTCCGGAAGTCGTCAAGCGGAGTTCATGATTACCGAAATAAACACTGATATGATTTTTATTCGCAAGAATAAATAAGAAAAGATGAAAGCAAACTTAATCCATGGGATCAGACAAGCGTGGCAATTTAGATGAAAAATAATCATCTAATTAGTTTCAAAATACAATTACACGTCTCATTACTTTATATCGATTGATTTTTGACTTTGATATATCGCCTTAATCGATATGAGATCTTTTATTATTTCAGATACAAAAGAACTAAAAACGATGGAAAAAAAGTATTATGATTTAGATTGACCTAAATACCAATCGTATTAGTGTAAATTTTGATAACTACGTGGACGAAATTACTACATATAAATGACGAAATTACTACATATAAATGACGAAATTACTACATATAAATGACGAAATTACTACATATAAATGACGAAATTACTACATATAAATGACGAAATTACTACATATAAATGACGAAATTATTACATATAAATGACGAAATTACTACATATAAATGACGAAATTACTACATATAAATGACGAAATTACTACATATAAATGACGAAATTACTACATATAAATGACGAAATTACTACATATAAATGACGGAATTACTACATATAAATGACGGAATTACTACATATAAATGACGAAATTACTACATATAAATGACGGAATTACTACATATAAATGACGAAATTACTACATATAAATGACGAAATTACTACACATAAATGACGAAATTACTACATATAAATGACGAAATTACTGCATATAAATGACGAAATTACTACATATAAATGACGAAATTACTACATATGAATGACGAAATTACTACATATGAATGACGAAATTACTACATATAAATGACGAAATTACTACATATAAATGACGAAATTACTACATATGAATGACGAAATTACTACATATAAATGACGAAATTACTACATATAAATGACGAAATTACTACATATAAATGACGAAATTACTACATATAAATGACGAAATTACATATAAATGGCGAAATTACTACATATTAATGGCGAAATTACTACATATAAATGACGAAATTACTACATATGAATGACGAAATTACTACATAGGAATGACGAAATTACTACATATAAATGACGAAATTACTACATATAAATGACGGAATTACTACATATAAATGACGAAATTACTACATATAAATGACGAAATTACTACATATAAATGACGAAATTACTACATATAAATGACGAAATTACTACATATAAATGACGAAATTACTACATATAAATGGCGAAATTACTACATATAAATGGCGAAATAACTACATATAAATGACGAAATTACTACATATGAATGGCGAAATTACTACATATAAATGACGAAATTACTACATATAAATGACGGAATTACTACATATAAATGACGAAATTACTACATATAAATGACGAAATTACTACATATAAATGGCGAAATTACTACATATAAATGACGAAATTACTACATATAAATGACGAAATTACTACATATAAATGACGAAATTACTACATATAAATGACGAAATTACTACATATAAATGACGGAATTACTACATATAAATGACGAAATTACTACATATAAATGGCGAAATTACTACATATAAATGACGGAATTACTACATATAAATGACGAAATTACTACATATAAATGGCGAAATTACTACATATAAATGACGGAATTACTACATATAAATGACGAAATTACTACATATAAATGACGAAATTACTACATATAAATGACGAAATTACTACATATAAATGACGAAATTACTACATATAAATGACGAAATTACTACATATGAATGACGAAATTACTACATATGAATGACGAAATTACTACATATAAATGACGAAATTACTACATATAAATGACGAAATTACTACATATAAATGACGAAATTACTACATATAAATGGCGAAATTACTACATATAAATGGCGAAATAACTACATATAAATGACGAAATTACTACATATGAATGACGAAATTACTACATATAAATGACGAAATTACTACATATGAATGACGAAATTACTACATATAAATGACGAAATTACTACATATAAATGACGAAATTACTACATATAAATGACGAAATTACTACATATAAATGACGAAATTACTGCATATAAATGACGAAATTACTACATATAAATGACGAAATTACTACATATAAATGACGAAATTACTGCATATAAATGACGAAATTACTACATATAAATGACGAAATTACTACATATAAATGACGAAATTACTACATATAAATGACGAAATTACTGCATATAAATGACGAAATTACTACATATAAATGACGAAATTACTACATATAAATGACGAAATTACTGCATATAAATGACGAAATTACTACATATAAATGACGAAATTACTACATATAAATGACGAAATTACTACATATAAATGACGAAATTACTGCATATAAATGACGCAATTACTACATATATATGACGAAATTACTACATATAAATGACGAAATTACTACATATAAATGACGAAATTACTACATATAAATGACGAAATTACTACATATAAATGACGAAATTACTACATATAAATGACGAAATTACTACATATAAATGACGAAATTACTACATATAAATGACGAAATTACTACATATAAATGACGGAATTACTACATATAAATGGCGAAATTACTACATATAAATGACGAAATTACTACATATAAATGACGAAATTACTACATATAAATGGCGAAATTACTACATATAAATGCGAAATTACTACATATATATGACGAAATTACTACATATAAATGACGAAATTACTACATATAAATGACGAAATTACTACATATAAATGACGAAATTACTACATATAAATGACGATATTACTACATATAAATGACGAAATTACTACATATATATGACGAAATTACTACATATAAATGACGAAATTACTACATATAAATTGACGAAATTACTACATATAAATGACGAAATTACTACATATAAATGACGAAATTACTACATATAAATGACGAAATTACTACATATAAATGACGAAATTACTACATATAAATGACGAAATTACTACATATAAATGACGAAATTACTGCATATAAATGACGAAATTACTACATATAAATGACGAAATAACCGCTGCATAATAAGTTCAGAATTGGAGTAGTTTGATTTTCATTTCCTTTGGTCCACGCTGAAAAAGTATGATATTCTTATGGTGAGTACTGACACCAAAAGCTAGATTTCTTATTTGCACCAATTCTTGATTAATCAGTCTGATACAGTGATCGTATAAGTATTAGTTTTCCCCTCCAGTCTGTTATTCGTATAGCGGGGGTGGAGAAGGTCTCCGAAACACGTCTTCTCAGTTCCGCAGACAAAATCCAAGAGAGTTGACTTCTCTGCTCTTTTCGCCACGTACTTTTCTTACAGTTCGCTAAAAACAACTGATCATTATGTGGTCTGTATTCAGTTTAATTTAGTTTTATGCAAAGGGGTTAAAAAGGGGGATGGAAGCCCTTCAGGAACATACAGACACCTCTGACCTTTTGTGACAATAGTTATTAGATATCAATTAATAAACATTCTTAAAAGTTCAATTTATTTGGAGTATTTTAAAAGGGTTTTCAGAGACCATGGGCACGACCTCCCATTTGAAAATTCAGTTGTTTCAGATTTGCATTGGATTTGATCCATGGTCATTAGACACAAACTAAATAAGATTCTCGGAATGCCAATATTTTTTAAGGACCCTTTAATCCCTAATTTTGAGAAAGTTTGTAAAATAAAAATCTTAAATCAACGATTGACACGCAGGACCCCGTTGAAATTCCCCAGTTTCTTTCTACTTTGTGTCATTTTACTTCAGTCGAAGTTCTCAGAAATCAAGGATCTCCTTTATGAGGCTAGCACTTGATCTTTATATGAGATACATAGATATCCGAGTGTTCAATCAAGATTCTTTTTTACCTCTCAAACGTTCAGATAGTAAAGAAGTAAATAACATTAATTTTCCTCTCCCCAATTGACCAGTTAACTATGTTTTAGTATATCTTTCTGTTGATCTCTTGGTCTTGCTGGATTCCAGGACAAGAATTCATCTAGTCTGGTGGAGTATCCAACTAAGTTCTGTTACTTAAGGTAACATCACTGGAAGAAGGTGTACCCTTTCTCGCATCAGCCACTGTATAGCCGTGTTGAGGAGATTGATTTGGGCTTTGAATACTATGTTATTTGAATATTTAGTCAGGGGTGAAGTATTCAAATGTCAGGTTGTCCTGACATGGCCCTGTACAGAGGCACCTGAGCAACTCGAGGACAAGTTCCTTTCTTCATATATATCTATAATAATATTTATCTTGAAATAATACGCGTCTGTCAGAGTTAATAACATTAAGAAACCATTATCTCTTTCTTCTTCCGTAAAAATAATTGTTATTGTAAGCTAAATATTTTAAAATAGATAAAAAAATAATGCCATATTGTAAAAGTTTATTTATTTGAAATTGTAACAATTAGATGTATTAAAATTAAATAAAAATCAAAAGAATGTTAACAGTAGATTTTGAAAACTGCTCAAGTCGACGAGACGACATGATTCGATTTCGGAACAATTTATTTTAGAATGGGTAAAATCGGAAATAATTATATCTTAGTAAATTTTCTATTGTTTTCTTTCGAATGATCTAATTTCTAAATGTATGTGGAAGGTGATAACATTCTTCAGAACGTGACTAAGCGTATTATTATACATATATTTTTGACAAGACTTCTTCTGAAAATAACTGCTATGCTTTTGTTTGTAGTTCAAATCAGACCAATAGTCTTCAAAGTGGTGTTGTAGATTTCAATAGTAACATACGCGGAGAGGGGAGAGTTGAATTACACACTGGAAACAATCCTCGAGTGTCTTCGGTCTCTCTGTACAAGGGTTTGTCAGGACAACCTGACATGAGGATACTTCACCCTACAAATAAACCCTGACTAAAGATTCAAAATAAGATAGTATTTGAAGCCGAAATAAGATCCCCATCGACATGGCTATATATTGGCTCATACGAGGAATGGTGCACCTTCTCCATGTAATGTTACCTCAATTTACAGCACGTAGCTGGATACCCCACCAGACTAGATGAATCCCTGTCCTGGAATCCGCTAAGACCAAGAGACCAAAAGAAAGATATACCATAAAATATTAAATTGGTCAATTGGGAAGAGGAAAATTAATTTTCTAACTTATTTACTAACTCAACGTTTGAGACGTAAAGGAGAACTTTAATGGAATATTCGAATATCTATGTATCTCATACAGAGATCAGGTCTTAGCTCCAGGCAGGAGCCCCTTGATTTCTGAGAACTTCGACTGAAGTAAAATGAAGCAAACAGTATCTAGAAGAGCTTGTGTCAGACTAAGCATAGCTTGTATTAGTTTGCTTATTCGGACTATAAACTTAAATATTTATATTCACAACGTTTCGGCCGATGTAACCACAGGCTTTCTTTAGGTGAATCTTTTCTAACTTTTCGAATTTGGAAATCTTTATTTCGAACTGAGCACTTTAATTAATCCGCGATGCAGATCCACATAGACATATAGCGTAACGATTAGATACGCGATGAACAACCAGTTCTAACTGGCGGTCTTCTGGATATTTCAGGTTTACCTTTTTACTATAGGGAATAATAATTAATGATAACATAAATTAACTTTTACAAAGATACGGAACTGTTACAACCTCACACCAAGAAGCTAAGTATACTAGCGAAATGATGAGTCAAAATATCAAAGTAAAAATGAATAAATTTTGATTCGATTTTACTAATAAATATCACATCAAAACATGCTTTTAAAGCTTTTTAGCCTCATTTATTATTACATTCTTAAAATGATGTTTAAAAAGAAAAAAATATGAACTCTCGTATTTTAATATATATATATATATATATATATATATATATATATATATCATGGACTCTCCCGTCGATTTCGACGTGTGAGGTCTTGACAACTCAAAATTTGTTTAGTCTACGATGGATGTAGCATTCTTACATTTACTCAATCGTAAATGGCATTTGAGTCCTGCGAGAGATTTGCAAACCAGCCCGCAATGGATGCAAGAAGGAAGATCTTGAGAAAAATCGGCTGGAATACTTGTAGATGTTTTTGTTCTTTCGCGTCTTTCGCGCTGTTGATCAATGGCATATATATATATATATATATATATATATATATATATATATATATATATATATATATATATATATATATATATAGTCTCGGAAGTTTCTCAACCATTAAAACTATATTAAAAAAAAAACAAAAAAAAACTTATAGTCCCAAGTCTTTCAGTGGAAAACCACTCATGTAAGTCAATTTATTTTTTACAGTTATTATATTAGTTTTTTTCTAACACTATTTTAAGGGATCATCAGTTGTTTACCATGAAAAACTGTTTCGGGAATTTAATATATATATATATGTACCCTGGTGTACATATATACAAAAGTTCTGTACATATATATATATATATATATATATATATATATATATATATATATATATATATATATGTATCCTCGTGTACATATATACAAAAATTCTGTACATATATATATATATATATATATATATATATATATATATATATATGTGTATCCTCGTGTACATATATACAAAAATTCTGTACATATATATATATATATATATATATGTATGTATCCTCGTGTACATATATACAAAAGTTCTGTACATATATATATATATATATATATATATATGTATCCTCGTGTACATATATACAAAAGTTCTGTACATATATATATATATATATATATATATATATATATATGTATCCTCGTGTACATATATACAAAAGTTCTGTATACATATATATATATATATATATATATATATGTATCCTCGTGTACATATTTACAAAAGTTCTGTACATATATATATATATATATATATATATATATGTATCTTCGTGTACATATATACAAAAGTTCTGTACATATATATATATATATATATATATATATATATATATATATATATATATATATATATATGTACCCTGGTGTACATATATACAAAAGTTCTGTACATATATATATATATATATATATATATATATATATATGTATCCTCGTGTACATATATACAACAATTCTGTACATTTCTATATTTTTCTCTATTTCACTATTAATGTTGGAAGCATATTCTTACACATATACATACATCTCGTATATACCTGTCACATAAGTAAGACCACTACAGAGAGCTCTAAACACCAAATAACTTTGCCTCACATTCCTTAATATGCTTTTCTATTGTGCACTTCTTTGCAGAAATCGGTTCCCCATCGTTCGTTGGAATTATGGTGAAGCAAAATGTATAATTAACGTTAAGTCGTTCTTTCTCTAAGTACATTGTTTAGACACCTAGCATATATTGATGTCGTTATCATACCCAACACGATTACCCTTACCTTTTCGTAAACTTTTGCCCTATGACTAATCAGGTAAGAAAACGCCAAAGAATCCTTTTAAAGTGTGAATGCAAGAGTTTTCTATGTTAGCCGGTCAAAATTCAGGAAGGGGACATTTTGTCTTCAGCACCGTCCTCTTCCGGGAGACATGCACACGGGGAACTGTCTTGCCTCAACACCGCCTGCTTGCTCAGAACCGCGGTCTTTTTTCAAATCAGCCAGCATGGGATTCGGACGTCCGATGAGCTTGCGTTAGACGTTGGTCATTCTGGGACAAGTAGCTTGGTTAAATAGAGGTAAGCAACGTTTTCTTCCAATTTTCTTTGTTTTGTTTCTTAGAACATGTTTGTAAGACTGATTTATTTCCTGTATTTACAGTTTTACGGTGAGAAAAAAGGGGTTATATTACGCGTTGGCGCATAAAAAAAACACATTCGCCTGTACTACGCGTCTTTCCGAGATTTTTTTGCCCCAGGTTGCTTGCTGTTACAAACGCTATTAGCCTTATTTATCAAACATGCTTTTAAAGCTTTTTAGCCTCATTTATTATTACATTCGTAAAAAGATGTTTAAAAAATGAAAAAAAAATGAACTCTCATATTTTAACATAAATGAACTACTACATACATACGAAAGCATTACAACCTTACATCACATTAAGTAAAGCATTACCATGAAGAACCAAATTCACTTTTAACTTGTGATTAAACGTCCTAACAATAACATGAAGAATCGCTGAAAGTGGACCAAACTGATGAACATATCTGGACAAATGAAAAAATGTAATAATAAAAAATAATTAACATCTAAATTTTTATTTATTTTTAAAATAACGTATGCAAATACATGGATATTAGGAGAGTAGATGGGTATGCATTTCATAATAAAAAAGGAAACGAGTTTTTATTTAATATTTTACCAAATTTTCCAATCAAATATACACGAATAAAGATATTCAAAGTGATTAAAAATAATAATTGTGTATTTCATAAAACCATTTTAGTCTCATTTATTATTAAATTCTTATGGACTGCCACAAACATACAGAACTGTTACAACCTCACCTCACATTCTGACGAAGCTAGGTGTCTAGCGAAATAATTAGTCAAAATATCAAGGTAAAAATTAAAAAAAAAATTCTGATTTTATTTTATTAATAAATATCGCATCAAAACATGCTTTTAAAGGCTTTTAGCCTCATTTATTATTAAATTCTTAATAAGATGTTTAAAAAATGAAAAATATATGAACTCTCATATTTTAATATACATTAACTATTCTACTCGGTTATAGTTGACGAAATGAGAACAATCATTCACCCCTCCCCCTTGATTAAATAAAGGCTTCAGTTTGAAATTCAGTTCCGGATTCCGAGTTACACATGAAACACCTTTCAGGTCGACTAGAAGTTTCGCAGGTTCAACAAGACACACATGAAGAAGGTCGGAGATTAAATCAGCCGAAACGTTGGGAGAATAAGCTGAAAGATAGTAATAAAAATGAAGAATACCAAAAACAATGACATCACACAATGCAAATAATACACGAGTGATTTTATTCTCACAGTGATTGGATCAAATAGATTTGAGGCACCCTAGACCAAAAAGATTTCAGAGTTCGACAAGACGCAGCTGAAGAAGGTCGGGAGTTACATCAGTCCAAATGTTTTGAGAATAATATCTAAGATGAGGATAGCAGTCCGAATCATCCAAATAATTCAAATTATCAATCCTCATCTAAAAACTTCCGGGACGTAAGTGTATCTTATTATTGTCTCGAGGTATTGCAAGTTGTACATTTTAAAAATAACTTTTTTTCCGCCGATTAAATCTAAAATTTTCTATTTCCAGCTGCGCAGTTCAACCCACGGATCATCCCATTTTTACTGCGCGGCCCTTTTACTTAGAAGTGGATTCACCGGACTCATTTCATGCGCGGATGGATATTTCAGTTTCTTTATTGTCTTCTACTTTTCATTTTTTTTTCTCTCGCTGACCTTTTTAGTTCTCCCTCCGCTTTCCCCCTTTCTTTTCCCGCGTTCTTCATTCAATTCCTTTGCAAACCTAATTTAGATCTCGTCTTTACTTTTTGGGCTTCCGGTTGTTTTAGATTGGTTGATTAGTTGCCTATTGGATTTTATGGCATGCCAACCGTTGTTGGGTCGTTTTAGGCCGAAGCCGTACATATGTTTTGTATATACGATTGGTTTGTAGATTACGTTGTTTTGGATTGGACAACGAATTGCTTAAGTTTCATTCCAGGTTGCTAACTATTACACCACAAAACCACATATACGATCGAACCATATGAATAAAAACAAAAGCAAAACAAAACTATGGTACTGTTTCGGAAAAGGCAACCAAAGAATGTACAGGCGTGACATATGTTCTACTACCGAGAAAGACGTAACAAGTTACGTCGTTCCGAATGTACCTCCCGCTCTCTATGTTAAGAATGGCTTCTAAAACTCCGCCTGTAAGTCTATGTTTACGCTATCCGAAAGAGTACCCGTGTTTCGCTCTCATCAATGTATGGATGATAATCTCAGACGGTCGCACGATTCGAACCCCTACCACAGAATCAACCTAGACTCCACAAGCAAGCGCCATAACTATTAGGCCACGAGACATTAGAATTTAAATTCTATTCATGCGAACGGGCGGCATATCTAGAAAGACTGACTAAAGATTCTACGAACGTTGTCGGAATATGCCTTATAGCTACGTGTCAGCCTGTTTTTAAGTTCCCCGAACAGGGCACAACTTTAATCTTATTAAAGGGGCTTATAACAATATTAATTTTAAGTAAATAATATGAAATTATTTTTACCAACATACGCGAGCTTTTCAAGCTATATATATATATATATATATGTGTGTGTGTGTGTGTGTGTGTGTTACTAATGAGTCAACTCTTATCAAGACCAAAAGTCACTCGACGATGTTGGATAAGAAATGAACTGAATGTCAGTTGAAGGATGAAGAATATTATCTTGAAACTGATTAATGCAATGAACACCATTTGATTCCTTATCAGGACGGTTCATGACATGTATTTGTTTACATTGGATTTGAAGGCGACCATGTTGTAATCTGCAGGGAAGTTCTTGGAAATAAACTCTGTTCATGGAAGTTCCGTTTGATGTTAGGCATACGGATGGAGAAAGGAAAGTTCTTTGTAGCGGTGGTAGAAGGACAAGTTCTTGCTGTGAATGTCTTGCAAGGGGGAAGCAGAGATCGGAGTTCAGTCGAGCATATTCCATGGAAATGACGATAGAGTAGAGAAAGACTAGCAACGTTCTTTCTGTAAGCATGACCAAACTAAAAAGCCTCACACAGAGATACAAGGAGGCATATAACTCCCCCCCAAATAACAACAACCGAAGACTAAATTTATGAATTTATAAACTGTCTCCATTCAAACAATAATCAACACCGATTAATTGTTCATAGTCATTAATTCACCCGAATTGCAATCCAGCCAAAGAGGCCACCGCACCGCAGTAAACATGTAGAGTCCAGATAAAACCACCAAAATGATCATCCGGTGTCGTAACCATAAAAAAATTATCTTACAATATTTACTATTTTGTTAGAAATACGGAAAAAGTACAGAACAGTTAACAGTCGAGAAATCATAAAAAACAATTAAAGAAACATACAATAATTTATAAAAAACGCAGTAGAATTAAATTCTCTACGGACCGTATACTTTTAACCTGTAGAAACTGTTTTAAGATTTTTTTTATATCAGAATTTTATTCTGATGTTCGTATGTCTATTCGACACACGAAAAACCAAAATGGCAGCCAAGGTGATGGCTTGAGTTCGGTTAAATTTATGCTGAAAAGATAGTAATAAAAATTACTTACTATTAGATCAACCCTAAGTCCGTGTAGCTGTACAAAACCAAACTTAATAGCCTCAGTTTAGGGAAGTTAAGCGATAATTTCGACTGACATGCTCTTTATCGTGTTTTGATAAGCCACACGAACATCGAAATACAATTCTGAAATAAAACAAACAAACTTACAAACAGTTTCTACACGTTAAAATTATAGGGGTCGGTAGAGAAATTAATTTTACTTTGTTTCCTATGAATTATTTGTAGTTTTTATATTTTGTTTACAAGTTCTTGACTGTTAACTATTCTGTACTTTACTTGGTATCTTGCCACGCTCGGAAACGTGCGCGTGATAATAATAATAATAATAATAATAATAATAATAATAATAATAATTATGTTATTATTATTATTATTATTATTATTATTATTATTATTATTATTATTATTATTATTAATAATATTATTAATAATATTATTATTATTATTATTATTATTATTAATAATAATAATATTATTATTAATAATAATATTATTAATAATAATAATATTATTAATAATAATATTATTATTAATAATAATAATATTATTAATAATAATTAAAAGAACTGGAAAAGCTGATAAACACAACCTTGCAAAAAACAAAAAAGAACTGGAAAAGCTGATAAACACAACCTTGCAAAAAACAAAAAAGAACTGGAAAAGCTGATAAACACAACCTTGCAAAAAACAAAAAAGAACTGGAAAAGCTGATAAACACAACCAGGATATCCAAATGGAGTTTGGAATAGAAAAATGTGCACTGCTAGAGATCAAAAAAGGAAAACTGGAGACGACAGAAGGTATAGAACTTCCCAACCAAGAGGAGATGAGGGCGCTAGGAGAACATGATAGCTACAAATATCTGGGAGTTCTGGAAGCAGACACAATCAAATATACAGAAATGAAAGAGAAGATTGGAAAAGAATATCTACGAAGAACAGGAAACTCTTAGAAACTAAACTATATAGCAGAAACCTAGTAAAAGGGATAAACACATGGGCTGTATCACTAATAAGATACTCTGGACCATTCATAGGCTGGACCAAAGAAGAACTCAGGCACCTTGACCAAAGAACAAGAAAACTAATGACTATGCACAATGCTTTGCACCCAAAAGACGACACGGACAGACTCTACGTGAAAAGAAATGAAGGAGGTAGAGGACTGGTAAGTATAGAAGACTGTGTGGAAGACACCAAAAAAGAGCTGGAGAAATATGAAACCCAGAACACGGAAAGACTGATCACCACAGCAAGAGACACCAGCCCAACAAACAACCCCGGAAGTACTGAACCCAGAAACAAAAAGGCAAGAAAGGAAAAGTGGGAAGAAAAACAACTACATGGATGCTTTACAAGACTCACAAGCGATGAAGCCAATGAAAACAGCTGGGCATGGCTAAGAAAAGGACACCTGAACAGAGAAACGGAATCTCTGCTGACGGCCGCACAGAACAATGCGATTAGGACAAACTTTATTAAAGCAAAGATAGATAAAACCCAGGAAAACAGCAAATGCCGACTGTGTGGACAAAGAGACGAAACGATAAATCATATAATAAGTGAATGCAGCAAGCTAGCACAAAGGGAATACAAGAACAGACATGACAGCATGGGGAAAGAAGTACACCGGGAAATGTGCAAACAACTGAATTTCGAATATGCAAAAAAACGGTACACACACAAACCAGAAACTGTACTAGAAAACGAAAAACACAAAATCATATGGGATATGAATGTACAAACAGACAAACCCATAACAGCAAGGAGACCGGATATGATAATAATCAACAAGAAAGAAAAATCCTGCAAAATCGTGGACTTTGCCGTTCCAGCAGACCACAGAGTGAAGATCAAAGAGACGGAAAAGAGAAGCAAATATACTGAACTTGCCAGAGAATTGAAAGGAATATGGAACATGAAGAAAGTCAGTATAACACCAATAATCATAGGAGCACTAGGAACAGTCCCCAAAAACATGGAGAAAAGACTGGGAGAAATAGGAATCAAAGGGATAACTGAGACCATACAAAGGACAGTAATGATCAAAACAGCTACAATCCTGAGAAATGTCCTCGAATGCGGAAACCAACCCACATAAGCAACGAATGGAGAACAAACACATGGAAGCACAAGACAGCAGAACCGGGGAAAATACAACCGCACGAGAGAGGCGCAAGCATAGGCTGACGCCACAAAATTATGGACAGAGGGTCGAGGAGGGAAAGCGCAAACCAGACCTCCACTAGAAGAGCGCGGACAGCTCTGGGACCTTGAGAAGGCTTGTTGCCACTCGGGCCCCAGAGGGGACCAATGGCCCTTATCAGCGGGAAATCGTTGGTAGGTGGCTGTTGCGATTACCGCAAGGTCATCAGCGGTGATGAACGAAAAGAGGTGGAGCATACTGGAGGCCTGAGGAGACTTGTTGTCACTCGGACTCCAGGGAATACCACAGGTTGTCGGCAGTGGGTGACCACTGACGATGACCAGTGTGATAACTCCTAGTGAGTAAATAATAATAATGATAATATTATTAATAATAATAATAATAATAATAATATTAACAATAATACTAATATTATTATTATTATTATTAATAATAATAATAACAATAATATTATTATTAGTTATAATAATATTAATAATAAAAATAATATTATCAATAATAATATTATTAATAATAATAATATTAATAATAATTTATAATAATATTATTAATAATAATGATAATCTATATATTAATACGATAGCGTGTGTGTTCGTGTGTCACGCTTCCGGCAAAAGCTCTGCGCATGCGTGCTGCACCTAAATTTTGAAGAACATTCAAGTAGCCTGCGTTTAGAAAATTTTACATCTGTCTGCCTCTGGCGCAATGGTTAGCGAGGTAGTATTTTTTACTTCGGCCCGACTGGTTTATAGTTCGATCCCAACCAACCTCTAAGATTTTTATTCTACATTTCGAGGGGAAGGGGAAGAAATAATACATTTTTTTTTATCACCTGGTTAAAAACTACTTTTTTGTGTTGCTTAAAACTTCAAACTATTTTTTGTTTTTATGTTGCCGTTTTTAATGGCATTGTCTATTTAATTACGTTGACTGCTTAAAAAGTAGGGTATCGGTCAGTATTATTATTTTTTTTTTTTTTGAACGGATGGCATATCAACCTTTTTTAGTAGATATGCGCAGTGTCCATCGTACACGAGTTACTATTTCAAACAATTATTCCACTCTTATCCAGAAGGGGGGGGGGCTCATAATAAAGCAAGCGTAACTTACTAACAAATAGAGGGTGCTTTGTTACATTAGGACCCGTATTGAAAACATCATTTCGTGTAATTTACACGGGTTCCGCTAGTATTAATAATAATAATAATATTAATAATAATAATAATAATTTTAATAATAATAATATTATTAATAATATTATCAATAATAATAATAATATTAATAATAATAATAATAATAAAAATAATAATAATAAATCACATGATAAGTAAATGCAGCAAAGTAGCCGCCCCCCAAAAATACCAGAACAGACACGACTGTATGGGAAAAGCAGTATACTGGGAACTATGCAAACGACTGCATTTCGAACACGCGGACAAATGGTACAAACATAAACCAGTGACAGTATTGGAAAACGAAAATCACAAAATCCTTTGGGATATGGAGATGCGAACAAATAAACTTATACAATCAAGGAGACCGGATGTCATAATAATCGACAAGAAGGAAAAATCCTGCCAAATCGTAGATTTTGTTGTACCAGCAGACGACAGGGCGAAGATCAAGAAGACAGGAAAAACCAAGCAAATACACTGAACTCGCCAGAGAATTAGAAAGGATATGGAGTATGAAGAAAGCGATATGATACCAATAATCGTAGGAGCACTTGGAACAATTCCGAAAAACCTAAAAAAAAACAAACTAGGAGAAATTGGAATTAAAGGGAAGACTGAGACCATACAATGGACGGCAATGATGAAAACAACTGAAACATTAAAGGAAATCCTTGAATGCGGAAACCAACCCCGATAAACTGCGAATGCTAACCTGTCACATGGAAGTTGCAATAGGAAGAAAACAAAAACACATGAAGAGCACCACCACATGAAACCAAGGAACAGAAAACGCAAGAATTACCTGCCCTCAAAAGTGATGGAACCAGCATCGGCTGATACCACACAAAATAGTTGTGAAGGGTCAAGGAGGATGGAAAGACTGGGGAGGGAGAGAATACTAATCAGACCTCCAGACTGCGGAGACGACTGGGATCTAAGGGAGGCTTATTGCCACCCAAAGCCAAGAGAATGCCAAAGGTCGTTGACAGCGAGGAATCAATGGCAAGCGTTTGTTGTGATAATGTAAAGTCATTTGCAATAGTTATCGAAAGAGGTGGAGAGTACTGGAAATCTGGGGAGACTTGTTGTCACTCAGACTCCAGGGAACACTATCGGTGATTATCAGTGAGCAATCGCTGATTATGACCTGTGTGAGAACTCCTAATGAGTATTGATCTACTCCTCTCCAGGAGTTAGGCACAAGGCCAGTTTTGATCTTACTCCCACAAGCAAGATGTGACCCAAAAGTGGGGTTTAAAATTGCCTGGGCAGCTCCATCGGTATTCTCCGGTAGGGGCGCCTCAGGCAGTAAGCAATAAACTTACTCCTCCCCAAAGAGGGGAGGCGAAGCCTGGGAGGGTGGACCTCCTAGAACTGCACATGACAGATCCATAGACCGGCGTAAATCAAGCCCGAAGGCCAAGACAATACCAGTCTATGGGGTGCAGTATCCATCGGAACAGATACTACACTTTGATCTTAGCCAAAAGTACACATAATAATAATAATAATAATAATAATAATAATAATAATAATAATAATAATAATAATAATAATAATAAATCCGGAATCGTCTCGTATGTCTCTTGGCTCTATATCAAAAACAGAATATGGGTGAATGGGATTCTCCAGTTCAAACATCACATCGAGGTAAGGAACAAAAACGAGCAAGCAAAAGAGACAACTCGAAACAACCAAGTTAAGATTTGAAACCAAATATTTATTTACATGAAGAATAAATAGATAAACATGCAAAGAACAAGTGAAAAAAAGATTGTTGAAATATTGTTGGGGAAGCGAATCTAACTACGGATATCTAGCGACGAGCAAAGTTCATAATAAATCATATCAAGGCAATCTAAGAGAGAAAATGGGGGGGGAGGGTAATTTACATATCGATGATGGGTGGCACAGGGCATGCCCCCTTAGAAGATATAAAAGTTCAATAATCAAGGAAATACCATGTTCCGTCGATAAGAAAGTCCATATAGGTAAAAATGCTAGTTCAGGGGGTATAACGCATTGAAGTAGGGTCGGAGTTCTGAGTCGCTACACACTCTTTATGTCAATATCAAAATGCAGTCTTCGGTGGGAAGATAACAATGTCACTGACAACAGCTAACTTGTGGTGATCGGACGGAGTTCGTCGTCACAGTTTTCGAATCCAATCGTTCTTGGCAGCGGTAAGATATCCCGAATCCAATTCCGGGTTCATATCAAACATAAATCACATTCGACAGCTACATGTATTTAAACGCTCACTTGAATACGAAGTTCGAAACGGATAATAACGTTATCTTCTTCTCACCTCACTTTCTTCTTCTTCTTCTTCTTCTTCTTCTTCTTCTTCTTCTTCTTCTTCTTCTTCTTCTTCTTCTTCATTTCTTTTCATCGGACCTGGTGGCAAAAGCTTGTCGACAATCTCTCTCTTTTCCTAGTATATATGACCGCCGGTCACGTGTCTGATTGAGTAAGCGGTTTGCGTGGGTATCTTGGTGGGGAATTCGAATTCTCCGCGAAAGGTAACATGCACTTTTTAAAGGTCATACCATGCGTCGTCTTGCGGTGGGGGTAGGGAAAGGGGGTAGGTTAACAGTCAATGGTTTGGTTAAAAAAAGGGGGGAAATGCCATATGACAAAATGACCTCTGCTTGTCTAAGGTGCAGTTAATAAAATATATTCGGCTTACAGAACCCTAATTCGTTTCTTCCAAGTTATACGTGACAATACAACCCTTTTTGATTCTCACTATTAAATGATGATGAAATATCGTATCAAATGCCACATATATAATATCCGCATTATCAAATATCCATTCATAATATCGAATTGTTTTCAAAATATTAGATATTGTTGATTTATCATGTTGATAACAATCATATATAACTTATATGCTATTTGTAAATGAAAAGCAATATCAATGATTGACAAATACATTTAATTCAGGAGAGTAGAAAGTGACTGGTCGGTTAACTTTCGGTATCCTCGTAACTCTCGCTTCCCTTATTTTGTCCTTTAGTCCTCACATTCCATGAGCGATGTTTCTGACAAAGAGGGAAGAATTACTATTTTCTGGGTGGGAATCTATCCATCTAACACTTATTGTTGGCTATTTTTTTTTTATCTTGAAGTAGTATTTTTTTTAGCTCCTTACATCAAGTGGCTTCATGCCTTGTCTGGAGCGATTTACATAGAAAAAAATAAAAATATAATTTATAAGCTACATTAAAAAACAAACAAACAAGTAAATGAGTGGAGTCTCTGCGAAGAAAGGAAGAGAGTGAGCATTTGTTTATTAAGTAAAAAATGAAAGATTTGGAGATTCTTATCCGTAGGATCAGTCCTTTACTAAAAGCGTAGTTCGTCCGCAAACAGTTTAGTAGTAGCTGATGATTGAAATGCAAACATCTAGCCATGATGTGTGGAAGCTTAAGGGTATCTGAGTAAGTGACTGGCGAATGTGTGCTTCCTGTGCCTTATACAATGTATGAGTGTTCATTCATTTAGGTTTTGCCCGCAGTGTTCCACATATTATAACTCCGTGGATCTTCTTGTCTTGTTATATATATATATTGAAGTGCATACTAATTAAGCCAATGGCCATTAAATAGAGGGAATGTAGGGATATGTTGGTCTTGCTTGTTACCGGGCACATTTCATAAATAATATCAATATATATATATATATATATATATATATATATATATATATATATATATATATATATATATATATATATATATATACATATTTATATATATATTATATATATATATTTATATATATATATTATATATATATGTATATATACATATATTTATATATATATGTATGTATATATAAATATATTTATATATTATATACATATGTACATGTACATATATTTATATATTATATATATTATATATATATGTATGTATATATACATATATTTATATATATATATATGTATGTATGTATACATATATTTATATATATATATGTGTATATATATACATATATTTATATATATATATATGTATATATACATATATTTATATATATATACATATATTTATGTATATATACATATATTTATATATCTATATAATATTTATAAATAAATATTAAATTATTAATACCTATATATATATATATATATATATATATATATATATATATATATATATATATATATATATATATGGAAAATGCAAAAATAGGAAAACCAAAATAATTTTTGCATTCATCAACGTTTCGTCTTTATTTCAAGACTTCTCCGAGATGATTTATTTGAAGAAATCATGCACAGGTACAAATATTTGAAACAGTTTGGCCCGTTTATGCCCTGAAAAGAATGTTTTTTTTCTTTACTTTGAACTAAACATAGCCGTTAGAATTTAATACGAATACTGTGTTCATGAAATAGAATTATTTTTTTATTTTTTTCAAATGAAAACATAGTCGTTACAATTAAGAAAACGTGGTGCAACTATGCCGTGAAAGGAATCGTGTTGTTCATTTTTCGAATAAAACATAGCTGTTAGAATTTAAAATGGGTGAATATTATTTGAATTTTTTTATCATATACTTTATATATATATATATATATATATATATATATATATATATATATATATATATATATAATGAAAAATTGAAATAATATCCACTCATATATATATATATATATATATATATATATATATATATATATATATATATATATAGTCATCAACATACAGACTGTTTCGCTGTTTCACAGCTCATCAGTGCGGCTGCTATTTATCTACGTCCCACACAGTAGAATGTGACACAAGGTCGGAAAGTGGGTATGCACTCCAGAGGAGGAGTGCTAGCGGCGTCTTAAAAAATTGCCTGGGCAGAGTGCCTCAGACATTAAGTATTAAACTTAATCCTCCCCAAAGAAGGGAGGCAAAGCCTGGGAGCGTTACTTCCCAGATCTGCACAGGACAGACCCATAGACCGGCATCACCAGGCCCGAAGACCCGGACAATACCAGTATGGAGTGCAGTATCCATCGGAACAGATACTACACTTTGATCTTAGCCAAAAGGCCAATTTATTTAGGCAGGTGAGTTCCTTCGGACAACCCTCATCTTTATCTACAGATGACGATTTTACAAACCTTGGGAACTCACCAGACCTTAGGCATAGTGCCCGTTATGTAGGGGGAGGGGGGGGGGTCGGGGATAAGTGAGACAAGCTGTTCAATGTTTTTTATTTCACAAAATTTTACAAACAACATAAAAAGAACATTTGCTGACTCTAAACTAGATTCTTGCACCAAAATACCGCATTCACTCTGTGGGTGGATCCCTACTTAATATATCCCCAAAAAACATCGATGTAAAAAAGAATTATCGTGGGAGTGGGAAAAAATATTAAAAACACCCAAAAAGAAAGAAAAATAAAGAACGAAATAAAATGGTAAAAAAGTTAGTATGGCCCGGCTTTCCCTCATGACTAAGTGTTAGACCGCCCACTGTTTTCCGGCACGAGACCGAAAACAAGCGGGTCGGTCACTAAGTGGGAGTGGGGACTTAAGAGAGGAGTGTTCAAAAAATAAATTCATCGGGAATGGGATCATTGAGTGGATGGCGTCTTCCAAGATAGTAATGCCAAGGGTTTCAAAAGACCGGGGACAAAATAAAACAGTGGAAGTGGGAATCTTTGGAAGCTCTCTAGTGCCGGCAAAAATAAAATAGGGACAGGATAACTTTCATTCCTACTAGTTTAAGAGGTTACCATTTTTTTGAAATAAATCAAAAAACTCTACAGGGGTGGGTTCCGTAGAACCCAGTACCGCGTGTGCCATAACTATGGAGGGAACACGAACTCAAACTTGGCGCCTCGTCGGATGCACAAACTAGTGTCATGCACCCATCTCCTATCGAAATCCATGCGATGTAATCGTTTCCAATCGCATCTGATCTTCACTTTAAGTTGATGTTTAAAGTAAACTACCAGATCCCGATCCGAAACAGATCCAACCCCATGAACCTCATTAAGACGTGTAACCCACGTCACTAGTCTTGCTACGGCTAGGATGGCTAGAAACACCATTCGTTTCTCCCCAGACCACGGCGGTGCTGCGTTGTTGATGACAGATGCTACATCCAGGACCATCGGCTGCTCGGCGTCGATGCGGGCCGTCACCTCCCTGACGTATCCCCAGAGATGTCGAAGTTTGCTGCAGGTGAAGAAGGCGTGCTCGGCCGTTTCTTCTCCGCCGTCTTCACAGCGCGGGCATAAGGGGACGTCCCTTAAACCATCTCTGCATAATCTGCCATAGAGGGGCAGTGCGTTCCGAACCAGTCGCCAGGTCAGAGAATACTCAGAATTGTTGAGATAACTCTGGCCTGGCGCCCAATTCCACTGGGAGCGGGCCTCCTCCCTCGACAATCCAAGCCGCTCCTTAAGTGGGTCCGAAGCGGTACCCTCCACTAGATCCCGATATAGTCTCTTCCTAGACCGGGCAAGGTTACTGGACCCCGGCAACGCTCTAAGCGCGGCCCGGCATTCGGCGAAGAACAAGGGCTCCCCTCTCGGCCTACGTCGTCCTTCGACCGAGAGGTCGGGTATGAGGTTGGGAAAGGCGCTCCCGACCGCAGGGACCCACGGAGTGTCTTCCATCAAAGTCCGACTCAGGAAAGCCAGTCTCTCGGCATGTCGATGACTTGCCAAGTCAGGCATCCCCAAGCCTCCCACACTCGGAACTTGAGTACAGACCTGTCTGCGGACGTACGCTTTCCGGCCCTTCCAAAGAAGCGAGAAGAGCAAGCGCGTGAAAGCGTGAAGGCGGGCCGCAGGCAGTGGTAGTACAGACAGCCGGTAAAGGATGAGAGGGAAGACGTAAGTGGCGCACGCCTCCGCTCTGCCCTTTAAGGAAAGCTTCCTTCGAATCCAAGCCCGGACCGACGATTCGACCTTTGTCTGTACTTCCGACCAGTTCTTTTCCAGCTGGAGGCCCGGCCCGAACCACACGCCGAGGATTTGAACCGGGTCATCCGACCAGCTGAAGTCACCTGGAAGAGCGGTCTCTCCGCTCCAGGCACCCAACCGCAGGCCGTTCGACTTGCTGCGGTTGACTATGGCCCCTGTCACTTCTTCGTACCGAGCGAGCGCCTTAATCACCGTTCGAATGTCAGTACGGCTCGACACGAAAACGGTGACATCATCGGCAAACGCGGAAACCCTGACTCGCGCTTTGCGAGGAGGGATAGCGATCCCGCGCAGGACTGGTGTTGTCGCCTCATCCCTTAATTTGCGAAGGAAGGGTTCCAACGCCAGGATGTAGAGCAGGGGCGACAGCGGACAACCCTGACGTACCGACCGAGAAACAACGAACGATTCCGACCTCTTTCCATTGACTTGCACCACTGCTGTCGGCGAGTCATACAGAATAGAGATCCACCTGCGGAAGTCCGGACCAAAACCGGCAGCCGCTAAAACAGCTTTCAGGAAACCATGGTCGACCCTATCGAAAGCCTTGGACTGATCTAAATTGATCAGCGCGGCTTCAGCGTCGTCTTCTGTCCCCTCTATGATCATGCGAATCAAATGCAAGTTGTTCTGAATCGACCTCCCCTTCACAGCAAAGTTCTGCTCAGGCTTGATCAAATCACCGATAACAACCTGCAGGCGGTTCGCAAGAACGCGGGCCAAAATCTTTAACTCTGTGTTTAGCAGAGTTATGGGCCTGTAGTCGTCTAAATTTCCCCCACCAGGTTGGTCCCTCTTCTTCGGTAATGTGACCACTCCTTTAGTTACCTGTCCAGGGATTGACTCCTGAACAAACCAGTGGTTAAACACATCCTTCAGAATTGGGACAAACATGGGCGACAGCCTCAAATACATTTCGTACGGCAGACCATCGAGTCCCGGAGATTTGTTCAAGCCGACCTGCTTCAACGCAGTAACGATCTCGCCCTCCGTAATCCTGCCATCACAGCCAGCTGCTCGAGCCGCCTCGAGGCGGGGCGAGTCAGCCAAATAGCTGTCAAACTCCTGGCCGCGGAGTCTGGGCAGTTGGGTGAAGCGTTCCTCCAAATGCTCACGGAACCCCTCACAGATCTCACGAGACGATACCAGGGTATGTCCTTCCAGGTTTTTCACCTTCCGAATGTACCCATCCGAACCACGACGTAAAGCAGCCTTACGCTCAACAGCGTCAACGTTCACGGCTTCGTTAGAGACTTTCTTTAATCTAGCTCTAACTACTTGACCTTCATATCGCTCGCTAGCCAAGCGATTGAGGTCCCCCGTAATTAATGCTATCTCTAGGGGATCCCCCCCCCAGCCACCGCCCGGGTCATCTTATCCTCTACTTGCTTTTGCGTCCTAGCCCTATCTTGAGCGAGGCGCTGGCTGTAGCGGACACAAAAGTTTCTAACCTGAGCCTTAGTTTTAACCCAGTACCTACTCCCGATAACCACCCCCACTAATCCCCGCTGGAGTAGTAACGTTAGCTGTTCCCGGAAGTCTCGTATCTCCAGTAAGGAGGTATTAAACTTCCAGTACCCAGCCAACCTAGGCCTATCACTTAAGTTCAACCGGGCCGTAACCAATTTATGGTCCGAATGTCCTAACCAAGTGAACGTGGGACAAGATATGAAATCTACGTCGCCTCTTCTAACTAACATTCTGTCCAAGTAAGTACTCGGACAGAAGGCCGCGCTAGTATGCCACGTCCACATCTCCCGCCCTGGGTGATCAACGCGAAATCTGTCGACAAGATCGCATGAGGCCATCAGGTCAGACAGACTGCTTTCCCACCTCGCCGACCCTCTATTCCCACCGACCTTATCTATCTTGGGGTCTAGGATGGCATTCCAGTCCCCCATTAAAACTACTCGCTCCGGACCCTTGAGGAACGCCTCCAACCGTCGAAAAAAGGAAACCCTCTCGCCAGCAATGTTGGGCGCATAAACCGCAACGATCCGAAACTTGCTGTTTTCAACGGCAACATCGACCACGACCAGTCGTCCCACTGCATCCGCATAAACAACGCTCACCGCCGCAGGCAGGGTGCGTCTCACTAACAAAGAGATGCCACAACTATGAGCATCGCCATATGCTGAGTAGACGTCATAGTCGTCAGTCAGCACATCACAATCCCCATACGAATCGAAGTGGGTCTCTTCAATCGCAGCTACATCTACCTCACGGGCCACGAGATCCCTCAGCACGCGAGCAGCCCTGCTTCGGGATCTCATGCCCCTCACATTCCAACAAGCCAAGTTTAAATTTGTGGTCCCCATCAATTAGTGTCACACACGGGGCTAAAGTCCTCGGGAGTGAGGACGCCGAAGGTCTGACCGAGACTGCCGGTCAGCAGTTCGGACGAAATCCGTCCGTCTCGTGCCAAACCTCCCACGTCCACGGGGAAAGTTAATTTTAAAGCCCGAAAAAATGAGGGGTGAACATAAATGGGGACCCTCCCACTACATTTGGACTTAATTTCCTTAAATGAAGGGTGCTCCTCTTCTATAAGGGGTTGCTCCGGGATTGCGTCCTTGGCCGCCCTAAGCATTCTCCATAATGCTTTGTCCCTCCCGTTCCCGGTTTCCTGCCTCACAAACGTTATAATTTTGGGTGCATTTTTAAAATTTCGGGGGTCTTGCACCTGTTTTCCTCCTACGTGGGTGAAGCTCTCCAGCTGCTTAATATATCGCCTCTGCCTTCCATTGAGGTCTGATTGGACCTGTAATGAATCCGCCTCACAGATCCTTACCCCCGGCAGAAAGGGGAACCTCCTAGTCTTCTCCCGTCTCCCTGGCGTAGGAGGAGGTGGTACGGGGACGACTTCTGGAATGACCTCTTGCTTTCTTCCTGGAACGACTTCTGGCATGACTCCCTCAGCAGCTCCTCCTGGTTCAGAGGCCGGCGGCGCTACTTGGATGGGAGCCTCCTCTTCCCTCTGTCTCGTCGACACTGGGGACCTATCCCGAGGGCTGTTTAAGGGAGTGTAAAACTTGAGAGGAACATTTTCCTGTTCCATTGACTCGGAGGGGGCTAAAGATTTAATGTTTTCCTCCTCTCTTGCTGACTCCCGGACTTTTTTTGCTTTTGGGTCCTTTCTTTTGGGGGGCTCCATTGCTGCTTCCACCTCCTTTCCCTCTTCCTCCGATTCTGATGAGAGGGCTGTCAGCTTCCTTTTCAAAGCTGCAGGCATCGGTCTCCCCTTGGTTGGTATAGGGGTCGGGGTGGGCTTCCCCCCTCCTCTGTGGACTCCTTGTCTACTGCTGCTGACGATGATGCCGACACTGCTGGCGCTTTTTGGGGAACAGCCGCCGGGGGCTTTGCTGTTATTCTTTGGGGGCAGTCCTTTGCCACATGCCCTGGCGTCTGACAGCGCCAGCAATGTGGCCTTCTTCCCTCCACGATGATCGACATAGACCAGGATTCGCATTTTAACTGTGCTGGAATCGCCTGAAACCCCTGCCGGTTGACCCTCATCTTCAGCCTGTATTCTCCTGTCAGAATACCATGCATTCCGCGAGTCGGCACCACCTCCTCGACGTCGCCATACTGCGACATTATCGCTCCCAGATGGTCGGAGTCGATGCAGCATGGGACGCCGAGAACCGAAACTGACGCGCTTCTCCTTTCCATATATTCGGGTCTTAATTTCATGCCCTTCCAGACTAAGTCTCCGCCCATTGCTAGCTTTTCTGCTACCTCCTGGGTTGGGAGCAGCACATCCCACATTGCAAAGCTTTTCCTGAGGATATAGGAAGCTGGGATCTTCAAGCCCACCAGTGCTTCCATGACTCTCTCCTTCAGGACTCCTACCAACCCATTCGCCTTTGCGTCCAAAGTTACGAAGGAGATGATCCTCTTCCTCAAATTTTCCAGCGTTCCCGGAGGCAGCTTCACTGTGTTTCCTTCAGTGAACTCCTTGTATTTTTCCTCGAACACTCTCCTATAATGTTCAGGAGTGTTCTGCTGTTTGGGCCCCCACACTGAACTAGTGGGTTTAGCGGAAGCCGTTACCTCGATCTTCTTTTTATTGGGGATCCGCGAACCAGAGTTGGACAGCCTTGGCCATGGTTCATTAGCCGCGATCCCCTTCCTCCTTTCCGGTCTGTGAGCTGGTTTACTTGGGCCCTCTCCCCCTGATAGACTTTCATCCCCTGAGGAGCACCCTACAAATAAACCTGGGCGGTAGTTTTGTTCCGCCACCTTTAAGTCCCACAGCTGGCTTTTCGTTAGTTTACTTTTATGAAAAGGGGTATCATCATACCCTTGGAAGAAAACTTCTGGAGACACCAATACTCTTGGAACCGCTGGCGGCTCCATTTCCAAAAGGAAATCCGACAACAATGGATTGTCGCTCGACGCGACACTCCCTCGTCGCGATGAAGAGGTGCCCTGCGTGGCAACACCTCCTGGGGAGCACTCGAGCGTGTCTCCCCCCGACCGAACTGGAGTATCGCACAGCACGACACTCCCCAACAAAGCACCAGAGGTGCCCTGCGGGGCAACACCTCCTGGGGAGCACTCGAGCGTGTCTCCCCCCGACCGAACTGGAGTATCGCACGGCACGACACTCCCCAACAAAGCTCCAGAGGTGCCCTGCGGGGCAACACCTCCTGGGGAGCACTCGAGCGTGTCTCCCCCCGACCGCACTGGGCCAAAGTGTGGCTGCTATTTTTCTACGTCCCACACAGAAAAATAGTAGAATGTGACACAAGGTCGGCTAGACCAGTTATATATATATATATATATAACTGGTCTAGACTGCTTTTAGAATTTATCCGTTATGACATCATATATATATATATATATATATATATATATATTTATATATATATATATATATATATATATATTTTAGAATTTATCCGTTATGACATCATATATATATATATATATATATATATATATATATATATATATATATATATATATATATATATATATATATTTATATGATGTCATAACGGATAAATTCTAAAAGCAGTGTAACGTCATAATGAATCGTATTTGCTGGAATGCGTATAATGTGTAAGTTTGTTGTAATATATAAGTTTCTTTGAAAGCAGCAGCAGCAGTAACAGCTGCATCCATATCAAGCAACAACAGTATACTAGACCGTTTATATATCTATCTATCTATCTATCTATCTATCTATCTATCTATCTATCTATCTATCTCTCCCTGTCTCTCTCTCGCTCTATCTATCTATCTATCTATCTATCTATCTATCTATCTCTAATATATATTAATAAATTAGTTTTACGTACATAAAATTAATACATAAAACTTAATAAATAAATATATATATAAGATAAAAATAATGACACTCCATATTGCAATATTCTTTACAGTCGAAGAAGTAGAAAATGCTTAGAAAACAACTCAGTTTCTGTCGCCAGTAAAAAATAACAAAAACTACGTAACTATATATATATATATATATATATATATATATATATATATATATATAAACACTAGTGTATGTAAGTAAAAAATAATTAATATCTATATATCAAAATAAGAATATGCGTTGGGCCTCCTTAAGAAGAATTAAACAAGCCGTTAACTTTAACGTAATGTAATGTTCTTACCTCGTGAGTTGAACACTATATGACATGCTTTCTGTGTTGGTGTGCCGACTTGACAATACATATCTTAATTCTCTCATTTTTCGTGGTGATTGTTGGTGGCTGTGGGGGAAGATGCCGGGTTGCAGAGTCCGCGGTGACTTTGTGGCCGGGATCGAATCCTTCGACCAGCAGTAATTATCATCTGTCCTACACTGATTACTGCGAAAGCAAGCAACACTGTAGGTAAAAAATAATTCATATGTATAATAAAGCTAGAAAGACACTGAAATAAGACCATTTTTACTATCAAAGCTAGAACATGATTTTGAATTAACATTTCAAGATATAGCAGAAGAATGTCAGCGAATAGTAAATCAACATCATAACACATGGAAGAAAGAGATATTTCACATATACACCACGTTGAAAGAAATAAAACAGGTAAACAGAGATTTTCTTTCAAAACTATTCCTCGTTATGGAGTCGTTCAAATACATTTATATAAAAATTATCTATTTAAAAATAAGAAGTACCATAACTGTGGCAATGAATGGCATAACTTCTCACATCGTAAAATGAACCCCAAAAGAAAAAGAATCAAACATTAAAAAAATATAGTTAACTCTACGAAAAGAGAAAACGCATCTATTCTAATGTAAAGAAAATTTTGAATTGTAAATATAAAACACCTCCTCCTGATGTGGCGCACAATCTTGCTGAGTTCAGCTGGCTTTCCCCGTAGGAAGTTTCTAGGGAATATAAAATTTGTTAGTGGTCTCCAATCCCCTTTGTACCCAACTCAGACAGCATCATTTTAACGACATTATTTTTTGCAAGAACTGTAAATATGAAATACCTCCTCCTGATGTGAGTTCAGCCGGCTTCCCTCGAAGGAAGTTTCTAGGGAATATAAAATTTGTAAGTGGTCTCCAGTCGCCTTTGTATCCAGCTCAGGCGGATTAATTTTAACGACAATATTTTTTTGCAGGGACGTGTTGCCGTTCTCCAACATACAATGCATCGTATTCTCAAATGGTTACCCATCTGGTACTGACCATGCTCAACGTTTCTTAACTTTGGTGATATAACGGGAACCGGTGTGTCAACGCGATTATGCCGTATATGTATACTATTTAGAATATTATAGAAACACAGGGGATACAATAAAAGAGATATAATAGTATGTCAGATACACAAAGTATTATATAAAAAATGGATACATCATAATAAAATCAAATGCCTATTGAAATCAAAATAGATTAGAAATAAACAAGCTGCGCGTGTGTGGCCCCCCTCTGTATGTGACTCGATGTGGCGAGTGTAAAATGCAATAAATTTGGGCAATTTGGGGCATTTTTGACGCTCGGTTGACCCCCTGGAGGCGCGAACCAGGATTTTTCTGAGGTCAAAGATGCTCAGTTTTATATCCAGAACAATTGCTTCTACATTTTGGTCAAGTTTCAGAAAAATTGAATGGATGGATCAAACGTTATTGGAGAAAAGGGTCATTTTTTGCCATTTTGGGGGCCTTTGACCCCCTGGAGGCGCGAACCAGATTTTTTCCACGGTCAGCGATACTTATTTTCTATTAGGAACAATTGCCTCCATATTTTGGCCAAGTTTCAGAGAAATTAAATGGATGGATGAAAAGTTATGGGGCAAAAAATGTCATTTTTTTGCCATTTCGGGGCCTTTTGACCCCCTGGTGGGCTAACCAGATGTTTTTCAAAAATCGGAGAATGTTACTTTCTAACTTGACTAAAGTTACAACTTCATGCAAAATTTCAGAGAAATTCAATGGATGGTTGCGGAGAAAAATCCGGACGGACGGACAGACGGACGGACGGTAGATAAGAATACATCTGAATACTAATACTCATAACAAAAGCAATAATCAAAGTAATCTAGCGGTGTGTCAACGTCCTCCCACATACAACGCCTGGTATTCCCAAATGGTCACCCATCTGGTACTGACCAGGCTCAACGTTGCTTAACTTCGTTGATCTAACGAGAACCGGTGTGTTAACGTGATTATGCTGTCTCAAATGCGAATGACACAAACGTTAAATTTCAGTTTGGCATCGGGTTCGATTTGACGATAATAGAAAAATCAATATGGGAAAATATCGGTAAAACAAGAAAATACCTGCAGAATAATCGGTAAAAAAAGTAATTTTTAGGTGAATGTTATGATAATACATCACTTTTGAAAAAAAAAATTAATTGAAAAAAAAATAATTCAGAGTATTGGTTAAGGATCGATCTCGAAATATATTCGGAACGAACTGGATGAAATTATTTGATTTATGCAAAATAATATAAATTTATGAAATAAATATGTGTTATAATAACGTAAAAAACATCTTCAAATAGTCCAGAAAAATTGCTAACGCAACTTTTAAAAGATTAGAAGTAAAAAACAGGTGGTGCATGATTAATCCAATGGATACCGTTGAAGATTATGGAATTGGCTATGCTGAGTTCTACTCCTATCGTATTTATTGTTATCATCTATGTGATAATAACGTTGGGTAATGCAGTCATACACAAGTAAAGTATGAGTAAAATAGTGGCCTGCGTTCTATTAATCGTATACAATTAATAGTTGGCAGATGACGGTAGCTAAGTGGTTAACGACACGGACTGACAAGTTCGAATCCAGTTCGTTCCACAGAAACACTTTCAGTTAGTATGTTGGTAACTCTCACGTGGCATTAAATAACCCCCAAAAGGTTACATTTCCGTTATTACCGTAGATTCTTTTAACGATGCAGAATTGGTTTAATTTGCTTGTTTTAAAAAAAATGGGTTTGATATACTATAACGCAGACACAAAAAAAAAACAAATTGATGTCTTAAAAGAATTTAGATTGCTATTGTAAACTAACCGATGCATTATTTACATCATGTGCTAAGGAGCAGATCGCCAATTAATTTGACCTCATACCTCAACTGTACTCGTGTTGGATAATGGCCCTGTGAGGACGGACGCATGTTGAAGTGGACGTATGTGTGAGAAATCGTTTGGTTTGGCTTGCGCGATTTAGTGCGGGTGGACCCGTACAGTCGAGTGCAGAATGGGGCTGTCCTCACGTTTGGAGCTCACGAACGTGACAGGGCCACCACGTTGACGAGACCTCAGGTCAAGGGTCAATGTGCATCTGCGCATAGGGGCTCTGTGACGTCACAGGCTTTTGTGTAGGAAGCTGTGTTTTGCCAGTCTGGTTAGTGGAAGCAAATCGAAACAACCGTGTTTCTCTATGTAGTCCGAAATGAGAAATGGGACTTTATTTCCCTAAGAGAATACAGGCATGAGATTTCTTTTCCCTCCCCTCATCGAATGGCTAAGGACTTAATTTAGGAATTAACTACGATAGAGTAGTAATTTGGTCTCTCCCTCGACGTTAGCGGAGCATCTCCAGCGGCGACAATGACTGACACCTGAAATAAACAGAATCAAAGTAAAAGATTGTTGCCTCGTAGATTTGTGTTATGAAGGTTTTGTTGCAGACACAACGGACGGCGAGGTTCACGGCAGAAAGAAAGAAGAAATGACTCAACCACTAGACGACATCGAGACGACACTCCTCCACGCGACAATGAAAAAGAGAAGGTACGAGAAATTAAAAGTTATGCAATGTATTCCTTTTTGGTGTTAAAAATGACCAGTTGCTAAGCGAGAACTGCCACGCCCCATTCCGGGGACGGTATACAACACTCGGCCCTCGTCTGATAACAGCAGCCATCTTTAAGTTCGCCATCTTTAATTGTTTAGTATGAATACTGAGGTTAGGCATTGAACCACACCAAAATGAGATGATATACCGTAAAACAAATACACCATATCAAACCAGACAGTTAACAATGACAAATTTTACTTTTCTATAATGAAAATATCGCCTTAAAATGTTCACCGTATATATATATATTGACGTTTATCAAATTAACAAAGAAATAAGTTTCTTTATTCTTGTTTTTTGATGAAAGAAAAAAAAAAATGACTCAATACTGGTCACCCCTGAAGAAGGAATTTTATTCCGTAATCGATAGGATTAATGTGAGAAAAAAAAAATTAATCTTGTATTGCTAATTTGGCTTATATTTCAATTTTATTAACTTTCCATGCAATACTTTGAAACTTGAACGATAAACACACACATTACTTGACAGCGTGCCAACGCATCTCTCGTTCGACACCGGTTTTTTGAATTCTACCCGCCATTCATAACAGCAAGGCGATGACGTCGTACCATCATTGACGTTTATCAAATTAACAAAGAAATAAGTTTCTTTATTCTTGTTTTTTGATGAAAAAAAAAAATGACTCAATACTGGTCACCCCTGAAGAAGGAATTTTATTCCGTAATCGATAGGATTAATGTAAGAACAAAATAAAAAAAAATAATCTTGTATTGCTAATTTGGCTTATATTTCAATTTTATTTACTTTCCATGCAATACTTTGAAACTTGAACGATAAACACACACATTATATATATATAAATATATATATATATATATATATATATATAAATATATATATATATATATATATATATATATAAATATATATATATATATATAAATATATATATATATATACATATATATATATACATACATATATATATATATACATACATATATGTATATATATATACATACATATATATATATATATATATATATATTTATATATATATATATATATATATATATATATATATATATATATATATATATATATATAGTCTAAAGAAGCTTTGAGTCATTTTAAACAAAAGAAAGAAAAGAAAAAAAGAAAAGTAAAATGCAGTTTAAATTCCTAGAGAAACTAACTAAATCCAAGATATTGCAGACTTAACATTCGTTGAAAAATTCACAAATAAATTAAAAAAATAAATAATATAAAATAAAAAAGCGGGGTTAAGTATCTAACGGTGAAACAAAAACAGGAGACCTTCAGCGTCTAATATTAACACGGGGATCATCAGCTGTTTACCATGTAACTGTTTCGGAGATTTAAAAACAGGACAGTTATAATATTCATGGCTCTCCAATGGTACTGATTAAATTACCATTTCCCTAATAATCAAGTGTCGAAATAATTCAGCTTAAAATTTCACTAATATATACATAAATAAATAATAATAATAAAATAATAATATATATGCAAACATTGTTTAAAATAACAGAATTCGTCTGTTTAATTTAACCTTTTTTATTTTTTCAATTTTTCTGATGGTCTTTTTGTATTGAAATCAAAAAATTAATAAATGTTCCACAGGTTTCAAGATCGTTTTCGATTCTTCGTCGAATAATCCTCAGATGTCAAAAGCAAATGAACAAAAAAGCTAGAGAAAGAAGAGAATTTTTAAAAAGACGGCAAAGAAACGTGTAGATAACGTTTTCGCATTGTTCCAGGAAGTCGTTGACGATTTAAATTCAGCAACGCTTTTTGGCAAAAGTTTTTATGCTTCAAGTTCTTTATATGTTCAAGTATTTATTAATGGTGTTTGTTTTTTGTAGAGGAAAATGTTTTTGTTTTGGGCTTCGCAGAACAAGGGAAAGGGGAAAACAATAACATTAATGTTTGGTGCATTTTGGGCCAGAAAGTCGGTATCTTCAGACAGCCTGATCTGGTAGCACCTGCTATAAATGAGTTAACACATAAAGTGAATGTGGTATTATGCAGTGTGAGTAAGTCGGAACACCGATTATGGTGAATGGCATTGTTGGTCTACACATGTCAATGAATGTGTATAACTACGAGTAAGATTTAAATAAGGTCAATATCCCCCATGCACACACTGTCTACAATTACATATCCTCCTCACCCCTCTACAAATATAATGATAAATCTTGCAGCTAAAAATGAAAGTTCTGGTTATTATTTGGAGTTCTTTTGTTACCTCATTAACTCAGAAAATGTCGATCTCTTGCTAAGAGATGATCTGGAACAATCCATTCATATCACAATACGCCTTAATGGCACCCGTAAAATATTTGGCTCGATTACAGAAGACGACATTAATGCGTAGCCATTTTATTTTATCTTACGAAAGCAAACAGAATAAAATGGAAGAAAAAAGAAAAAAACTTCGATAAAAATCGAAATCAATTGTTGAAAATGAAGAACGTATACTCGTTATATGCGACCATTCAATCTCCGCGTTTAGGAATAAAAATGCGATTTCAAACTCAGGAGTGACAGACTGACAAAAATGTTTTTTTTCAAACCTAAGCGTGACAAAACAAGAAAAATGCTATTCCAAACGTAAGAGTGAGAGACCGACCAACATTCTATTTTACACTTTATGCTGTCAGAACATAGAAACTATAATTTAAACATAAGCGTGACAGACAAACGACAATTTTATTTCAAACTTAAGCGTGACATACCGACGAAAATTGTATTTAAAACTTAAACATGACAACCACACGAACATATTATTTCAAACTTGAGCGTGACAGACTGATGAAAACGTTATTTCAAACTTTAGCATGACAGACCAACAAAAATTGTATTGCAAACGTAAGCGTTACAGACCCACGAAAATGTAATTTCAAACTTAAACGTGACAGACCGACGAAAATGCTATTTCAAACTTGAGAGCTACAAACTAAATTGCTTTTTCAAATATAAGCGCGAGAGACCAACGCAAATGCCATTTAAAAGTTAAGCGTGACAACCGACGAAAATTTAATTTCAAACTTTAGTTTGACAGATCAACCGACGGACAGTCTTATACACATATGCTTGGACACATCTACAACATTAACTTATGATTATATTCCGCTCCTGAATGAAAAATGTCGATGACTTGAACACAATATTCTATTCAATTACAAAATATGCATAAAAGTCAAGTAACTTATGTAAATGGAAGCAGACGATACATTGTTTTACTGAAAATATATCTTCCATTTTAGATTTCACCAATTTCAATAATGTTAAATTTTCAGATGACATGAAATATAATAATAGACATTCTAATTTTTTGGATGGAACAAAAAAAAATAATAAACCTCCATAATCTGGCACACCCAAAGAAAAGAAAAGTAATGCGCGGTAGCGCCAGCATCACAGAAAATGGTTTTAAAGGTCCAGGAAGGATGGAAAGACCGAGGAGAGATAACATCCCCCAGACCTCCAGTAGAAGGACACGAGGAGTACTGGAATCCCGAGGAAGCTTATTGTCACTTAAATTATAGAGAAAGTCAACGGCTGTTATCAGCGAGAACTCAAAGGCTGTTGCGATAACTTACCCTAACACTAGCTGAAGTTTGTCGGTTTTTTACAAAGTGTTCGTCTCTGCAGGGCAATTCAACTGGAGAAAATAGGCTTGCTTTGAATTGTAATAATTATATTTAAAAGACAATTAAAAAAAGTAAAGCATGAGTTGTTCCCCACCCCGCCCCACGTGATCATTACTCCTTAAATAATTGCAAACAATTTTTTTTAAAATCTCAGTAGAGACTAATGGGTGTACTTTTATATTTGTGAAAAATTCAATGTCTACTTATTTAGGGATAATTTCTTACTCCTAAGATGATATAATAATAAATAAATGCTCTGCCGAGCTAGCCCCTGTCCTCCCCAAACTCGATAAAAAATATCATGCCGAATCTTGCTTCCATGATAGCTGAAAAATTGCTTATCTGGTACCAGTTTTCAAGACTATTTGTAAAAAAAGTGAATCGCAAAATTATGGCCCGTAAGTATACTACTGTTCTTTACAAAAATCTTTGAATCAGTAATCGATCTAGCGATAGACCACCAATATGGTAAACTTTTTTCTGGCCAACGGTATGGTTTAGGCAATCTCGTTTTAGCAGGGAGGGGAAACCTGAGGGTTCTTTTTTTATTAAATGTAAATAATCATTAATTCTAAATGTTGGTGGATTTCGCGCAAACACTAATGAAGGAAATTTTAGCCATTTGCGGTCATTTTAGTCCCCCGAGAGACTATGACATAACACCCTTCTTTCGTGGCCCCCAATCGAAAGGTATTGTAGCAGAAATTATTTGTTTGTTTGTTGGTGTTTAAGGACCTTTCAACCATTATGAGGTCATACCAGGTCAAACATTTTTTGTTTTGTTACTTCCGAATCAGACAGTTTTCAATGTTTTTTCATTGTGAATATATTTTTAAAATGTGGGATTTGACTATTCGCGTGAGTGATTTCGTTTAATGTTTAGACTTTGATAATGCTTTTTCGTTTCTTTTAGGTTGTTTAAGATATTATTAGGGACATTCTTTTGAAGAGATTCTTTTTGGCAACAAGATAATTAACATTTCTATGAAGGTTAATTGGAATTTGTTTTTCTGTAATGTTATTTTGTTAATACCTACATTTTTTAACATTAAATATGTTCGTACAAATTAGTTTCTTTAAGAAATGAAGAAATCGGAAACAAGAAAGTTTTTTTTTTTTAGGTTACAATTTATTGCATGTCGACATTCTTTTTTAGAACACTCCGCTTTCACCAAAACCCAAACTGGGGTAGCAAAAGACAGGCCGTCCACTCTCTTCTATGGTCAAGTCTGTTTTTTTTAAAAATTCTATGTCGATTGGTGACGTACGTCTGCAATTACTGAATCAGCGTACATCAAAATAAAAACGAAATAAATGTTTACAATTTACATCTTAGCCTCAACCTTGCGATAATCAACACAATCGAAGTCGCATTCCGAACGCGACGCATACCCACACACCTGACCTAAACCACGTTACCATCTATCATTTTCATTAACTATCCTGCTTGTTTTTTTCGATCACTTCGGAGTAATCTCGTTTCAAGACGGCTCAATCAATTTTCATAGTCCTATAACTTTAGGCAACATTTCGTGAAAAATTAATCAACGACCTGATTAGTTGAATAAGGGAATAACTGAATGATTGATTAACGGAATAGCAGAATAACGGACAGTGAACAAAACCTTTCCTATTAAAAACGGGGAGAAATTATAATTTTTGATCAGTAACGTTTAACTAGGATGAAAATAAGTAGAAATTACTTCTTATCACTAAAAACATAATATTTATTGAGAACTAACGTTTTTGTTAACATTTTACGACACCAAAAAAGAGATTTCATTTTACTTACATTACAAACTGTGACACAAGCTATTTCGACAAGAGAAGTGGTTAGGTGAATAATTGCTATGTTCAGGTTTTATTTACTTAAACCATTTTTCAAAATCAAACTTAACCGTAAAGTAAATCTCCACACATTATAAATAGTCGAATCCCACACTCTAAAACACCTTTACAAATAAGAAACATTAAAAAAATCAAGTACTTATGAAATAGAACAATAAAATAAACTATATTTTTATATAAAGTTTAGAAGAGAGATTTTATCCTACTTACTTTTGATTGTACTTAAAGCTAGGGTCCTTTCAAATGAAAAATCGATCACATTTACGAACCAATATTTGTTTGTTGTTGCCATAAAATCCTTATCATATAGTAAGTCGTATGTGCTTCAGGTCTGTATCGGATAGAGAAAACGTTAAAATCAGAGAGACAGAGAAACAAACAAATATATATATATATATATATATATATATATATATATATATATATATATATATATATATATATATACAATTATACATATATACATATATATATAATATATATTCATATATATATTTATATATACAATTATATAAATACATACATATATATATATTTATATATATACAATTATACACACATATATATATAATATATATGTATATATATATATATATATATATTGTTATAAATCATGTAATTTAGGTTATAATAATTAATAACTCGTAAAACAAAATGGATGACTTTTCAACGGAAAGGTTTAACAGATTTATTAAAAGTGTAATTAGAATGTAATGAGTTATTTAGCCGCTGTAACGCGAGATGTCATTGGAGCCAGTCCGAACCGTGTTTAATGTTTACTTTTCACTCGGTAAGCCACTCAATAAGGGGAGATAACTCTTAAATGATCCAAGGGACATAATTCCGTTTTTCTTTAGTTATTCCTAACATATATATATATATATATAT
The DNA here is from genome assembly GCA_963556195.1 of Sepiola atlantica. NCBI lineage: Eukaryota > Metazoa > Mollusca > Cephalopoda > Sepiida > Sepiolidae > Sepiola > Sepiola atlantica. The sequence goes on from OY744534.1 coordinate 75,192,603, forward strand.
ATATATATATATATATATATATATATATATATATATATACATACATACATACATATATATATATATATATATATATATATATATATATATATATATATATATATATATATATATATATTTCATTATTTTTGCGGAGTACAGAATTTCATAATCGCAAACATGAATGGAAGACATGTTTTATCATTCATAATTAAAAGTTAAATTAAAAAAAAGCCAGCCGACCGGTTTCGCCTTCACTCAACAAAAAGAGCTTCATCGATAGAGTTTTAAAAAAAGGAGGAAGAAAGAAAGAACAGAAAATTTTATATATATATTGTCGTGCGCAAGAAATAATTTTTAAGACGGTTAGAAAAGTTCGCGAGAGGAAGTAATTGAGATAACTCTAATTATTATCTCCGGATACTACAGTTGGAAGATTTAAATACAACTCAATTGGAAGATTTAAATACAGGTCAGAAGAAGAAGAAGAAGAAGAAGAAGAAGAAGAAGAAGAAGAAGAAGTCACATTTGCAACATATTTTCGAAGATACAAGGAAATATTTAGAAAATAAAGATCAGTCTACATGGTCAGACAAGAAAAAGTTCGACTTATGTTAAGACAATTCAGACCTATTGAGGAGATATTTCATTTAAGAAAGCCATTTAAATTCCTTTCGCTAAAAATATTTGGTAATAGCAATCAACAAATAGTTTTGTCGAAATAAGTTTCAAGAATCTTTGGCAATGCTTTAATCTGACCAAAAAGGGTTCAGAAAATGATACGATATTTGCAAGCGTAGGAAACAAGGAAGGTGAAAAATTAAAACTCAGCCAATTTGCTCAAACGTTTAGAATAAGCGGTGTTCACTTCGATAATTCCGTGTGAAATAACTATTTATTTATTTCTCTCAAAGTATTATATCAGGCATATAATTATGTCTTATGGGAAAAAAGTGTATTTTGATATTATCTTGCTGCGTATTAAACGGTGCAACGGAAAATATGTCTCTTACTAAATATTTAAACGAAATGTTGAAGGAAAAATAGATGCGACAAAGCGGTGAATTTTTTTTTCACATTTCTCAAAATCTTAAAAAGAAAACAAATAATGAACAGGATAAAATATAAAAATCGAAGAAAGAAATCAAAAGTAACATTTTTCTCTTCTAACAACACGGACCAATATGTGCCCTATATCACTACAGAAAAAAAATTTCTATATCTAGCTTATGTAACGAAATCTATTGTGCACTAATGTAGGCGGACTAACTTTACTTTATATATTAGATTAGATCGATGATTTATCTTGACCATATATTGAATTAAAAGAATACCTGTTCCAAGAAGCGTAAAATTAATTCCCAGATCATAACAGTTTTGCACCACTTTTATGTCCCCTTACGAAGATTAAAGTGATATAGTGATACTAGACCTTAAGCTTAAAGGATCATAAGAAGAAATAGAAATTCAAGGAATCGTGCTTAATTACTGTCTAATTACTATTAATCAAATTCAATACAATTCTGAAATATTTGAATTTTCAAACGGGAGACTGTGCACATATTATGGCCCTTAAAAACCTTTAAAATACGCCAAGGAAACTGAAATTTGAAGAAATATTTATTAATTTAAGGAGAGTAGAAAGTGGACTTTGGGTTTACTTTCGGCAACCTCGTAACTCTCGCTTTTAGTCCTCACATTCTATAAGTGATGTTTCTGACAAAGGGGAAAGAATTACTGTTTTCTGGATCGGAATCTATCCATCTAGCACTTAGCGTTGGCTATTTTTTTTACCTTAAAGTAATATTTATTTCCTAGCTCCTTACATCAAGTGGTTTTATGCCTTGTCTGGAGCGATTTCCATAAATAAAAATTGATGTCTAATACTCATTATTAAAATTTCACAAAAATCAGATTTATGGATTCTAAAATTCTTAATGGTTGGTTCCTTAGTTTCGGAGTTAATACTATACATATGTAAGATAATGAAGAGTAGGAAAAATGAATTGTGGACGAGTCCATTGTGGGTGGGACGTCGAGAAAAAAAGAAAGCGACTTGATAACTGTTAAAAAGGATAAGGTTCCGCAGTGCAAGTGAGACTTGAAAGGCGGCGATTTCAGAAACGCGAAGAGCCGGAGCGCTTGATGATCGGAATATCGAAGTACCGGAAGAATGGGAGTTTACCTATGTTTTTGGCACCGATGAAGCTTTATTGGCTATGGTACCCAAGCCCGTCTTGCTGTTAGGCTTTCGTGCCCGCTGATTAGAAATGCGACTGATAAGCAAGTTGATACTGTGAAGGAATCCCCTGACTTGTATTTCATCAAACAGACAATTGGAAGTGCTTGTGGAACAATTGCTTCAGTTCACGCTCGGATAGACAATGCAGAGCAAATTGCTTTCCAATCGGATGTATATATGAACGAAAAGAAAAAGACTTTCATGAGACAAAAATATGTCAAAAAAATTTGGTATATGTGTGTGGGAAATAAAGAAAACCAAACTTTTTCTATATACGTTCTGTTCTTTGTCATTCTTGTTGGATCTTACCGGGTACCCCGAAAGAACGGGTAATGCAACACGTACACATATATAAACATATGAACATACCAAACTTTGGTACTTTTATAGAGAACACACCGCGTTTCCGTGACTTCGTGTCGTCAACGTTCGGGCAGGTCTCGGAAGCGCCCGGGTGTTGACGAGGTGAAAACTGTCAAACGATAAATTGAAGATTGGCACACGATAAATTCAAACGAAGAAAATCAAAGTAAAATACATATATAAAAGTAAAGAACCAACAAACCATAGCTAAACAACTGTTATTAATCAGATGTTTATTTTTTTTGTTAAAGCAACCATTGTTAATCAAATGTTTTTAAATAACATTTTTTTGCGCACCGAAAAGTTTCAAAAGATAATTTCTTTTATATAAGAAACTATGAAACCACTGTTTTTAACCAATTTCTTGTTTGCTTTTTTCTTTTTCATTTTTCTTTTCAATGTTTTTTTTCTTTCTAACATTTTCTGGATTAGGGTTCAGGATTTGGGTTTAGGGTTAGGGTTAGGGTTTAGTGTTAGGGTTAGACTTTCGCTAGAAGTTACCGTTGCTGACACAACTGAATGAGTCCTTCAGGAGATTTTGTGGTTTAGGGTTTAGGGTTTAGGGTTTAGGGTTTAGGGTTTAGGGTTAGGGTAAGGGTTTAGGGTTTAGGGTTTAGGGTTTAGGCTTAGGGTTAGGCTAGAAGTGACCGTTTCTGACATAACTCAATGAGTTCTTCGGGAGATTCAACACGCTGACACAGATCGTAGAAATTAATTTCCTTCAAAAGTTATCGTCTGCTTGTTTACAACCTGATTGTGTAATGCCTGCTGCAACCTGATCGCTTCCGAGACATGCCCGAACGTTGACGACGCGAATCACGGAAACGCGGTGCGTTCTCTATAAGAGTGCCCAAACTTTATATAAGTAGAGATAACTTCGCTCTGCGTTGTGCATATATATATATATATATATATATATATATATATATATATATATATATATATATATATATATATATATATATATATATATATACAAGCGTAACCAATGTTTCTTATGTGTAAGAGTAACAACATTAGTGTACACAACATTATGTGTAACATGCCTGGACAAAATAACACACAAATTGAAGTGAATAAATACTCCTATTTACTTGATACCCTACGATGGCAATACACAAGCACAGACACAACGTCTATTTTTAATGGGGGGGAAAATCCGGCTCCACCAAAATGGGGCACTTCAGATTGGAACAAAAAAATGTGCCTCAGTCTAGAACGGAGGAACGAATAGATTCCTCCGGAGTGCATTCCCACTTTCCGACCTTGTGTCACATTCTACTGTGTGGGACGTAGATAAATAGGAACGAATAGATTAACCGAATAAATGTCATCTTAATTACCATTATGACGTAAATGCGTGACGTCTTTTTTCAGAATACACTCATTTTTACCGTATTTATATTCCTAAAATGTGACACAAGGTCGGGAAAGTGGGATTTGAAAAGCCAGCGCCCGAGAAGGTTAGCACTCCGGCCTACAAAAAATGCCTGGGCAGCCCTGTCGGCACTCCCCGGCAGGGGCGCCCCAGGCAGTAAGCGATAAACTTACTCCACCCCAAATAGGGGAGGCGAAGCCTGGGTGGGTGGACCACCCCCCAGAACTGCACAGGACAAACCCACAGACCGGTGGAATCAACCCCTGAAGGCCAAGACGACACCGGTCTACAGGGTGCAGTATCTATCGGAACAGATACTACACCTTGATCCTAGCCAAAAGGCCAAGTAAGCGCACTCAGAACCCCGTTTACTAATTTTATCCTCTGTGATCCCAACTGAATTCGGATTTACCGTAAGATTTTACCATAGAAAAGTTGTTTTCAATTGCAGAGATATCACATTTAGAGTATAAGAAGAAACCCCTAATCCTAAACCCTAAACCCTAAACCCTGAACTCTAAACCCTAAACCCTAAACCTGAACCCTAAACCCTAACCCTAAACCCTAAACCCTAAACCCTAAACCTAAACCCTAAACCTTAACCGTAAACCGTAAACCGTAAACCGTAAACCGTAAACCCTAAACCTAAACCCTAAACCCTGCTCTAAACCCTAAACTCTAAACCCTAACCCTAACCCGAACTAGGACGGGTAAAATAATTCTTCGACCAGAACAGTTTTACACTACATTTATGACTCCTTACGAAATTTGAAATTATGTTATAATGATACAAAACTTTATGTCTAGAATCCTTATTCCAATATTGATCGAAATCTATTGAATGATTTTTATTCTAGCCACTGTCTCAAATTTAAGTTTTTTTTTAAAGGAAACTTAAGAAGAAATTGAAATTAAGGAAATCTTGCTTAATTGGCATCTAATGACTTTGGATCAAATTCAATACAAATCTGAAATATTTGTATTCTCAAATAGGGAGTTGTGTTCATATTATGCACTCCCCAATAAAAATCCTTTAAAATACGCTAAAGAAACTGGAATTTGAGGAATATTTATTAATTGATGTCTAATCCTAATTATTTCACACACATCGGAGGTATCTGAATTTCTTCACAAAAGGGCTTCCACCCAATTTTTACCCTCTTTTCATGAAAGGAAATATAACCCACATTACCCATCTTTACGCCTTAGAGCCGTGTTCCGAAAATCATAATGATCGATTAATTACTTTAAAAGTGAATCCTGTGCATGTAAATATATTAACACATACACATACTTAACTTTATATAGAGAGAAATATTACATAGATACAACACGTATTATTAGATCAAAGTCTTTATTCTCAGTTGGATCTAAGCGTTTGAAATATGGATGCATTTGCCCTGCAGACTGGTACGTGAACCTTATATCCGTCCGGGTGTTCCCGGTTGGTGTACTTCCGGTCGGCGAAGTAGATCTGTCTGAGACGGCAATTAGCGAACACTTTGACACGCAACGTCTTCACATATACGCTGCTGAATTGTAATTTAGTGTAATGCGCAAGATCCAACGTGATCTTGTTCCAGCCGTTGTCCAGATGTAGCGGGACGCAGCATCGGTGTATCGACCACTGGACCTTGAACCTCTTCGTGGTAGCATAGATCTCGCGCACGACGCCATTGCTGTCGACGACGTGCACCTCGAAGGCGAACCATTTGTCCATGTTCTTCATCACGATTGTCAGGAACGGAAAGGAGATATCCAGGTTTACGCGGGGATCGGCCGGGCAAGAGATGCACACCGAATGCGATTTAGGACCGGAGAGTTCTTTTATCATCGAGCTGATATCATTGTCGAAGAGGTTTCTGATGCGCCCTCCTGAGGAAACATGCCATTTCCATTTCGGTAGATGTATACGTTTAAAGCTGAATAGAATTGGAATAATACTTTGCGTCTGCGCATTGAGGTCTCTGATTTCCCACATATTTGGGAAAAGTGTGGTCATGGTAAAAGTAGGAAACACTTTTTTTTTTCCCGGTCGTTTCAAATGGATTATTTGGTCTTTTCTTAAACCTAAATCGTTGCCACACATTGAACCGTGAAGATAACTGAAGTTAAGCAACGTTGAGCCTGATCATTACAAAATGGGTAACAATTTAGGCAGATCAGGTGTTGTACGTAACAAAAAATTCTTCCGAGCTCCAGCGACAGATGGCGCGAATTATCGGTAGATTATAACTGTCAAAATAAAAATAATCTGGGTGAACAATCCAGTGAGGACCCGCTTTAGCGTGTTAAATATATATATATATATATATATATATATATATATATATATATATAATGAACCACTGTATAGTGTAGGCCTTTTTCAAGACACTTTAATCCAAGAACTTTTTACTCTTTGTTAATTTTTCTGATAATTTTGTAGTGTTGCAGAGAAGATATTGACATAAAAATGTTGTGTGGTTCACGACCAATGAAACGGACCGTAAAAAATATCTCACAGAAATGTTGTTTTTTTGTAAATGTGAAAAAAAAAAAAAAAAAAAAAAAAAAAAAAAACCTGGTTATTGGAATATAAAATGAACCTGATTATATATATGTGTGTGTGTGTGTGTGTATGTGTGTGTGTGTGTTATGCGTGTGTAATAATGTGAATGTGTGTATGATGCTCACAAAATGAATGTAACTTTACAGCTTTTCTCTTTAAGAGTGATTAATTTGCTATATATGCATACGCAGGCTGATTCGCTGTATCACAGCTTTTCAATGTGACTAGACGAGCGAGTGTTTCAAGCTGAGCATAGAAAGTCGAGCGCTTTGTCGTCACTTGAAGTATCTTACCCCTTTGCTATGGACCCTCGCTACGAAGAAAGGGACATTTATAATTCATGTATATGTCTGCTAACGCATTATCAACTGCCTAGAGTGCTCTATGCTTCATGAATATATATGTATATCATATATATTTTAACTGTAACGGTTGACGATCGGTTCCTTGCAGTAATGCCGGTCTTAGAAGTCACAAAAGAAGTCACAAATGGATGGAAATATTTGCCTATGTTTGACTTGTGTTTTTACATGCAGAGTATGTGAACAGTAATATACATCAGTTGGATGGGGCAGACTTCATATGAGTGTCCGGCAGAAAAATGAAGCTGTTTCCTTTGCAAGGGGTCTGCATGCTTTTCAGATTTGTACGAGAGAGTTTAAGTCATTGGCGGAGCTAAAAAAACACATTTATTCTACATATGTTGAAAAAGATATATCAGGCGATGGCTATAGTCTAGCATGAGTTACTGACCTCATACATATATATATATATATATATATATATATATATATATATATATATATATATATATATATATATATATATATATAGTCGGAAAGAGCCTTAGCAGAGTGCTAACGAAAATAAGAACGTAATATTTATTTATATATGTATTACAAAAGACGCTACCGATTTTGTTCTTATGTTCTGTAATACATATATATGTGTGTGTGTCTGTGTGTGTATGTATGTGTGTGTGTATTTCTATATTTATGTATATGTATAGATCTATGTGTATATTTACATATATATGTATATGTGTGTGTATATATGTGTGTGTATTTCTGTATTTATGTATATGTATATATCTATGTGTATATTTACATATATATATGTGTGTATATATATATGTGCGTGTATTTTTATATTTATGTATATGTATATATGTATATATCTATGTGTATATTTACATATATATATATGTGTGTGTATATATATGTGTGTGTATTTTTATATTTATGTATATGTATATATGTATATATCTATGTGTATATTTACATATATATGTATATATACGTAAGTATTATTTTGATTATATAGTCATATTACCGCATATCTTTGTGTACGTTTTCCCAGATTCCTTTCAGCAGTGCACAATATACAGAAATACAGAATAAGGGCCTGCAATCGCCTGATATCGAAATGCGAAACTTTGTATGCAGCCAGCCAAACATATATTATCATTATATATATATATATATATATATATATATATATATATATATATATATATATATATATATGTGTGTGTGTGTGTGTGTGTGTGTGTGTGTGAGTGTGTGTCCTTAAAAAGAGGGTTAACTTTCCAAGTGATTACTTCCGCTATCTATAAGAGGCGAAACTCAAGCGTATCACGCCTTATTCCCACAATCGAAAGAAATGGCGCCATAAATCAGGACGATACGTAAATCGCATTAATGCGAAAACGTTATTAATGCGCGCACGAAAATCGAAAGTTTTTTGGATTTATGAACGACAACACAAAAACGTGTCTTTCGTCATAAATAAAGAAAGCAAAATTCAACGTCATATGAAGACAATTTTCTGTTACGTTTTAATATATTTTTATGAAAAAAAAAAAAGAAAAGAAATCTAAACAGCATCCATTTTTATTATGCTTCAGAACTTTTAAGATGAGGATTAATAATTTGTATTATTTGTATCATTCGGACTACTGTTCCCATCTTAGATGTTACTCTTACAACGTTTTGGCCGATATAACCTCCGACCTTATGTTTCAGAATATTTGAGATAAGGATTAATACTTTGGATTATTTGGATAATTCGGACTATTGTACTCATCTTGGATTTGATTCTAACTTTCGACCTCCTTCAAGCATATTTTGTTGAACTCGAAAATCTTCATGCGAAACTAATCGATGAATTTCGACGCGGCTGCCCAGGGATATTTCCTGTAGGCAAGAGTGCTCTACGTCTTGGGCGCTGGCTTTTCAACCCCACATTTCGACATTGCGTCACATCTTTCCCCAATGGGAGGGAGATAAATAATAAAAATATCGGTGGAGATTACATCGGCCCAAAAGTAGTGAGAAGAAGAAGAAGAAGAAGAAGAAGAAGAAGAATAATAATAATAATAATAATAATAATAATAATAATAATAATAATAATAATAATAATAATAATAAATAACAAATAAAAATGATAATAATAAAAAATAATTAATAATAATAATAAATAATAATAAATAATATCAATAAAAATAAAAATTTAAAAAAATAAAATAAATAAAATAAAAATAAAAATAAAAATAAGATTAAAATTAAAAATAAAATTAAAATTAAAATTAAAATTAAAATTAATTTTTTAAAAAAAAATAAATTAAATAAAATTAAAATAAAATTAAAATAAAATAAAAATAAAAATGGCCATCGTGTGTACTGACTATAGTTATTAAAAGTGTATTTTCTTATTTTTTAAAAGTAGTTTTCGTGTAATATTTGATTGTGTTTGAAAGATAAAAGCATTAAGTTAATATATAAAAGAAAACAAATGTATATCCACGTGTGAGAAAAATTTAGAATGAAAAATGTTATCAAAACGGCTAAAAGGCAAATAATCAATTAAAACTGCAGATTCAAGTTTTTAGGAAGTGTTTCAAATATAATTATTAAATTAAAGTCTTAAGAGAGTGAATTATAAAAGAAAGTTCCTCTTGTTTTTACTAAAAATTGCTTTATTATATCAAAAAAAGGGAAAGTTAGGTTCCGGACATCTTTTCGCTGTGCTGTAATTGTAAACAGAAAATACGGCTACAAAATCTCAAAGTATGGAAAACTAAAACTGCAGTAATAGTTATTTGTTTTAATTTTACGTTACAAACTGCGTCAATTTTATTAATTATTTTTACATGATGAGTGATTAAAATCTTAGGAAAATTACATTACTCGATTTATTCTTTAAGAATTTATGTAATTTTAAATTACAGTAATTCGTAAAGAATAAATTACTAATTTATGTGTCGTAACGATAAATTACATTAATTCTTTTAAAATAAAGATAAAAGAGTATTTTTTAAATTTTAAGTGTGAAAAAGTAAATAAAAGTCAATGACTACACTGACAACATTCATTGAAAAAAATTTAAAACATTAAAAATTATTTATTAATAAATAACTATAAGAATTCAATATAAGAAAATGTAAAATTTGAATTCTATTTAATTATTAATAAATAATTGTTTTAAACTTTTAAAATAATATTTATTAATGAAAAAAATGAAAAAAAATACAAACTTACGTTTTATCTTTCCAAATAATTGACGATGAATTGTGAAATTAACGAAATTTCTGAATCTCTGAAAATAACATGTTGAGAACGGTATGGAGGGAGTGAGTGGTGGTTGGTGAGCTAATCCCGCCTGTTTATTACAAAACAGGGCTACCATACCTTTCCAAGTCAACTGTTAGTAGAAATTATCCAATTTAAAAAATCCTTTTTTTCGTTATGATTCTGATTCTAATTTTTTTCCATTTTTTTTATCTTCACGATTATAAAAAAAATATCATAATTAAAAAAAAATGCATGCATTGTTTTTATTAATACATAAAAATATAACTTTAGTAAAAGTGTATTTTGTTTTCACCAAATAATGCATTTTCGCTAAAATTTTAAAAAATAATGGTTTCATTATGTTACGTGATCGTTGATTAATAAATACTGAAAATTTAATTAAAATTCTTTGATTTAAGGAAATCAACCAATTTGGGTGAATTTTTAAGTGAAGAGAGAATCAAAATGTTTTTACATTTTGGGGATCGGCCATTGATTTTACACGTACCTATATATATATATAAATAAGACATATTTGTTTTATATTTCAATAATCATGGTTTTTATTTTCAATTCTTATTTTGGTACTGCTATCGATCCCGGACCGGATGTCGTGACGTGCGACTCGGAATCGTTCGGCTGGCCTACGCTAACGGCCGAGTGTTGACGAGCCGAAGCAGCGAGCAGCCGATAACTTTTTTACAAATTGAAAATAAGTGCTTTCGAAGACGGATTTTTTGTCAGGAGGTTTTTTTGAAGAAAATAAACCCAAAATGAATTACGAACAGCTTTGCACTGCAGTTTTATTTATCTTCCTCTCACAAGGCAAGATGTGGCACAAGGTCGGGAAAGTGGGAATTGAAAAGCCAGCGCTCGAGAATGTGAGCGCCTTGGCCATTAAAAATTGCCTGGGCAGCCCCGTCGGCATTCCCCGGTAGGGGCGCCTCAGGCAGTAAGCAATAAACTTACTCCTCCCCAAAGAGGGGAGGCAAAGCCTGGGAGAGTGCACCTCCTAGAACTGCACAGGGCCGACAACCAATAGACCAGCGTAAATCCAGACCCGAAGGCCCGGACAATACCGGTTTATTAGGCGGGGTAAAAATCGCGAGCAAGTAAGAATAAATAATAAAATTAAAATATATATCGTGATAAAAGTAACTTGGTACGTTTTTTTGGTTTCTTCAAAAAAATTCCTTGTAAATAAAAATACAGTATTCATTTTATAACAGTAACCTCGCTATGTTTTTTTCCTCTTTCTTTCCAAACAATTCATGTAAATATGTTTAATTTTCTTTGTTTGTTTCTTTAAAAAAATTCCTTACCCTAAACCTAACCCTAACCCTAACCCTAACAAATAAAAAAAAACAAGCAAAACTTATCATCATAGGACGCAGCACCGTATAAAAAATGTCGTCTGGAACAAATCGGCTCGTCAACTCTCGGGCGTTTGCGTAGAACAGCCTTCCGAGTCGAACGTCACGAACGCCGGTCCGGGATCGATAGCAGAACCCTTATTTTTTTCAAATTTTCAAAAAACATAACATTCTTGTGATATATATATATATATATATATATATATATATATATGTGTGTGTGTGTGTGTGTGTGTGTGTGTGTGTGTGTAAAATAATGATGCAGACATATTGAGTAATAACGCATAAGACGTCACGGGAAGGCTAAAGCAATAATGAAGAAAAGCCGAAGACTGGATACATTATCAATTAGGCTAAAAGAAAAACGGAAACGAATCGTTGACCTTTAAAAGAGTCAGGTGCACGAGGTCAGAAAAAGAAGGCACCCCGAGTGTAAAGTCAGAAATTAAAACGGCGGTTTGAAACGAAGGAAGAAGGCGCGCTTACGTAGCAGAGATCGAGTTTGGAGGATATAGAGAAAAACTTGCCTTGGGTCAGCCCCGAAGAGAGGTACCTCCATCACGTCCGAACTAGATTCCGGGAGAAGACTGCTACATAACGTATTGTTGTGTTTCCCACTAGGTTACAAGGTAAATCACTCTGCCTGGTTTTCGTGAAAATAAGCTACGTTTGGTAGAGTCGAAAATCAACCGCCGTCAAGGTGAAGAAGAGGTTTCTTCGTAAGACAAGGGAAATAACAATAATGCCAAAGGACTCTTGCTAACAAATAAATATTTAATTATATATACGTGTATAGCCAACTTACACCAGCTGGTGGTGAATAATAAAGAAACAGAATTTCTTGAACACGTCTTTGCAACAATTGTGATGTTTTTTGATGCTACCGAACATATATATATATATATATATATATATATATATATATATATATGTGTGTGTGTGTGTGTGTGTGTGTGTGTGTGTATCGCAGGTATGTTAAGTTTGTGAAAAATGTGAAAAAATAAAGCTTGAAAATAAAAACCATGAATATAAAACGATCTTGTCTTATACTGATAATTAAGTAACGAAATAGATAAAATTTGAATAGTTTACAAGTTTATTAAACTTATCAACCAAAGAATACAAAATAAAAATTTACCTATAAACCCTGGCTTTTCAAAGATAAATAAGACAAGTTTGTTTTATATTCCAATAACCATGGTTTTTATCTTCAATTTTACTTTTTCACATGTTCAAAAAACGTAACATTCCTGTGATATATATATATATATATATATATATATATATATATATATATATATATATATATATATACAATGACAGATCTTTCAATATAGGAGCAAAAGATATCTTACACATGTTTCCGGAAAAAAATCAGAAAAAACGTTTTACAAATCCAAGTAACCACATGCACATCTGTACAATATCCAGGCGAAAATCAATGCAAAAAATGCCCCCAGAAAAGTATAAGAAAACGTCAATGGCGATATGGATGTTATATAGGCCAAAACCTGATTAAACATTTTTTAAACGTCAACCGGAACCGTTTATTTCAACAACGAGGGTAATTTGCTCTTGTTTCTCGGCCTTTTGGTCAAGATCAAAGTGTAGTATCTGTTCCGATGGATACTGCACCCTATAGACCGGTATTGTCTTGGCCTTTGGGCCTTGATTTACACCGGTCTATGGGTTTGTCCTGTGCAGTTCTAGGAGGTCCACCATCCCAGGCTTTGCCTTCTCACCCTTTGAGAAGAGAATAGTTTATTGCTAATCGCCTGAGGCGTCCTACCGGGAATGCCGACGGGACTTCCCAGGCATTTTTTGTAGGCCAGAGTGCTCAACTTCTCGGGCGCTGTCTTTTCAAATCCCACTTTTCCTGACCTTGTGTCACATCTTACCGCTGTGGGAGGAAGATAAATAACTTGCTCTTGTTTCGTCAGACATGCCCGAGTAGAAGTCTTAAGTAATTCGTAATTCATAAAATGTTGGCGAAAGTTACCATTCATTCTTCATGACGTCATCTACTTAGAAGTAAATACTTTATTGTAAACACATTATTATCAACCAATGTCAAAGTTAAGAAATTCTATATTTTATAATATATGCATATAAAAAATACTGACCCAACGGGTCACAGGTGTTCTACTATAATATCTAAAGTCTTTGGAAGAAGAGGTTTGTTTGAAAGCAGCAGCCGTAACTGCTGGCTGCTGCTTTGTTTGTTTATTAGGCGAGTTGAACTTCTGCATAGAGCTTAGTAACACCGTTCTTCAGGATTATATGGTCTGCATGAAGTCCTCCTCTTTTGATAGCAACTATTCGTTTAGCATACAGGATTTTTACAGTTATTATGTTGAAATGAAAGTATTTAGTTACTTATAGCTGACCCTGTACAATATCCGTACGAGGGCCAAATTTGACGCAATGTTGAGCCGCAATGTAGGTCACGCTCAAGGTCGGTCTATAAAAAAAAACACGAAAACCGCCGGAATATGATCAAGAAACAAAAGTATTTTTTTAAATTGATAATGTCACAAATAAGCTTATTTATTATATTTTTTTTTGGGGGGGGGGGAATTTATCTTCTTCCCACAGCGGTAAGATGTGACACAAGGTCGGGAAAGTGGGATTTGAAAAGCCAGCGCCCGAGAAGATGAGCACTCTGGTTTACAAAAATGCATTCGCCGGTAGGAACGCTTCAGGAAGTAAGCGATTTTATTTAGGCAAAAGTAACGGTTACAGCAAATATTTAATATGAAAATAAAAAACAATGCATGCAAATGTTCCTGTTCGCGTTAGGCACAAGGCCCGAATCGTTATGGGAGTGGGGGAGTCGTTGGTCATACAATTGGTCTATGTGCACTTTATCCTTAGCTAGACTCTCTCACCAAAATACCTCATTCTATCTGTGAGTTGGACCTACTTAGGTGATCCCCAATTTATATAAAAAAAATTATTGGAAAAAAATTCATCGCGGGGGAGTGGGACAACATTTACAAGTTTTATACAAGATTAGTAGTGGCCCCCCAACCGTTCAGGAAGTAAGCGATAAACTTACTCCACCCCAAAGAGGGGAGGCAAAGCCCGGGAGGGTGGACTTCTTAGAACTGCACAGAAGAAACCCACAAACCGGCGGAATCAAGACCCGAAGACCAAGACGATACCGGTCTATAGGGTGGAGTATCCATCGGAACAGATACTACACTTTTAATGTGCCAATAGCTATTATACATTGTTTATGATGCCATCTGACAGATGTTTTTATCTTTGTTTTATTTTTAAAATGTGCCAATAGCTACTATACATTCTTTATGACGTCATCTGACAGATGTTTTTATTTTTATTTATTTTTATTTTTTCGGTCATAATTGAATTTTTTTTCTCTCTATTTTTCTTAGTTTTCCAGTCCAAAAAATTGACATTAGCCATGTTGCATGCAGTTATGTCGCTTTACGTTTTACCACGCTCTCTAATGAGATGTTTTCTTCCATTTTGCAGCTGCACATATGCGTGATCATTATTACGCCAAAGATGTTGCAGACTCATATCTCTGAAGTACAATATGACAGAACGAACATGGGTTGGGAAGAAAAAATTTGCCCTGAATGGAAACAAATATATCATATTTGCATTCAATTTGATCCATAGTCATTAGAACCCAATTAAGAAAGATTTCTTGAATTTCAATTTGTTCTTAAGGTTAAGCCTTATAATGTTGATCAAAATTGGTGTGGTTTTTGTTTTACAGTCTTAAATATTAAACATTTTCTAGAATAAATATGATGTAATGAATTTTGATCAAAATTGGTTTTGTTTTTGTTTTACGGTCTTAAATGTGAAACATTTTCTAGAATGAAAATCATGTAATGGATTTTGACTCAGATTGGTTTGGTTTTTTATGGCCTTAAATTTTAGACATTTTCTAGAATGAATATCATGTAATGGATTTTGGTCAAAATTGGTTTTGTTTTTGTTTTACGGCCTTAAATGTTAGGCATTTTCTAGAATGAATATCATGTAATGGATGTTGTACTCAGATTGGTTTGGGTTTTTTATGGCCTTAAATTTTAGACATTTTCTAGAACGAATATCATGTAATAAATTTTGATCTAGATTGGTTTTGTTTTTGTTTTACGGCCTTAAATTTTAGACATTTTTTAGAATGAAAATCATGTAATGGATTTTGGTAAAAATTGTTATTTTGGTTTTTTTACGGCCTTAAATGTTAGACATTTTCTAGAATGAAAATCATGTAATGGATTTTTATCAAAATTGATGTTGTTTTAATTTTACGGCCTTAAATGTTAGACATTTTCTAGAATGGATATTATGTAATGGATTTTGACTAAAATTGTTTTTGTTTTTGTTTTACGGCCTTAAATTTTAGACATTTTCTAGAATGAAAATCATGTAATGGATTTTGATCAATATTGCTTTGGTTTTGTTTTACGGCATACCAACCTCTTATGGATGATTTAATGCCGAAACATTAGTTTTTAATGTTTATGTATTATAGTATCATTTTTTCTTTTAAATAAACTCAAGCGAAATACGTTTTTATAGCGACAATAACATGGTACAGCAATGAGAAATGAAAAGATAACTTCATATCTATAATAAATAATACATGTTTCTATTTGCCCTAACCCTAACCCTTACCCTAACCATAACCCCAACCCTAACCCTAACCCTAACCACTCTTTTTTACGATGCACGTGTCAACAAAGCCTTACACCAACATTAAACAATTTTTCTCAAGTAAAGTTTTACAATAAATCTATTAGGCGGTTTACAATAATATTGTGGGATCTTAAAAATTATAGAAATAAAAAATAATAAAAATGGCAATATAGGGGTTCAGAGCTTGGAGAAACTCTGAATCTTTGTTCTGTAGGTAGGCATCCGCAATTTACATAACATCGTCAGTCGTGGTGAAGCGTCGTCCCGTCAGATGTTGTTATATTGTATTTTTCGGTCATAATTCAATAATATTTCCATATTACCAGTTATCCGGACGGGCGTAGATAATTAAAAACAAAAAAATCTATACCGAATATAGTGCCAATAACATGGTAGAGTAATAACAAATGTAAATTTGCTAATCAGAATCAAAGTTTAACATGTCAGCTTAAATGCTATTTAGATCTTAAATGCTATTTAGATCTTAAATGCTATTTAGATCTTACAATCTTACAAGAAAACTTTATATGTTAACTAGTACGTGAGTGATTTTAAAAGTTCTCAACCTCCAAACAATTTTCCAATGTTATGTTTCAATATATTTCCCCTCGAAGTCAACACATTTATTTTCTAGTTGTGTCGAAGGACTTTTACACACTTACTGTACAACTCTGCAATTAGATGTCGACAGCCTCCATCTGCATCCGTGTTGTCTGGTATGATCTTATTTCTCGGAAATAGATAGAAGTCGGATAGTGCCAACTCTGGCAAACTAGGTGTGTAGCAGCGAAGTTTACCCTGTGGTGCCCAAAATGAAAGTGCTTAAACTCGTTTCTGCGCATACGGCTTTGTTCACGCATCCGCCAGAATTGACCCAAAACAAATAATAATATTTTGAACAAATCAGCAAATTTTTCTAAATTTATATCAGTTGTCCTTTTGGAGCCAACTCGACCCCATATAAGGCCAGATTTTACCTTCAACTGTATGTTTAGTCCAAATCCATTACAGAGATAACATCGACATTTCTCCAGTCCCATCGCCCCCTCTGTAGGGCCTAGGAAAGCTGAGAATGCATTTTCTAAACTCACGCACACATAGCAACACTGACACTAACGCACACATATACAATGCATTGACGCACATACACTCCTTGAACCCCCCTCAATGTCGTCTTCTGGTTAAAATAAATTTATAAACTGAGCCATTTTAATACATCATACATTTCTCACTGAACCTTCTAATATGAAAACAAATAATTATTGACTCTATTGAATAACTTTCAATGAAATGTAATTCATGTAATTGAGTGAGGAAGTTTTGATTACGATTTTCAGACCCGTGGATAATTCACAGCCCTTCAATTATCGACTCAGGCTTCCTCGATATCCCAACTAATGATTCTCTCTTGTTCTGCAAAGACACTCAAATATGAACAATTATTCTATGTTTTCCTATTTAGTAGACTTCCATTTTGAACATATCTAAAATATTTCTTGTAAAAAGTTGTCATGGAGTGCTAATCCATTGGGGTATCCCCGCATGAGTTCGAATCTCATCCTCGTCGCCAATTATTAAGTCTGTACCGTTCACTGAGTGTCAAGACACAAGCAAGTGCACACTTGTTAAAGTCCCTTCTTTATATATTCACAATAACAACAACAACAATCACAACAAAGGCGCCCTCTGGGCAGGATGAAAAACTTCACCCAAGGGCCGTAACTTGATACATTACAGTGAACTTGCGCTTTTGTACTCTTCATTCTGTCTATTTATCATATAACATTTCTCTCTCTTTTTCTCACACATTTGAATATTACTTAAAACTGTTTTTCTTTCAAATGTGTCTGTAAAACTCGGCTCTCCCAGAATTTTCCCCCCGAAACTGGAACTCTAAAAAGGGTCATCCAAAGGTGGACGGGAGAGGAGTCAGAAGTCGCAGTCATGAATTGTTGCCATCGCCACTACCGAGGTATTCCCGATACTCGGTTTTCTTCATTTTATAGAAATGCGCCACTCTATCCTTCAAATAAACAACCTGTAAAATAAAACAAAAAATGTCTGAACTTACCAACTTGGAACTTAAGTATATAAATTGTGGCAGAATACGAAACTACTACTACTACTACTACTACTACTACTACTACTACTACTACTACTACTACTACTACTACTACTACTACTTCAAAAGAGTAACGATCTCTGAAATAATCTATGTTTATTTGGTCGAAATATCTAATACTGATTGGATAAAAAATACTTAATGTCGAGTGGTTGCCTATATCGAACTTCAACTAATCTGAAAGAGTCGCCACTGGGAGCCGAGCACCCGTTCGCGTTATCTATATAAGCTAGCACCCAAGCGTTGTTGTCACTGAGATGCAGTGAGAACACCAACTTGCCACAGGAACACTTGTCAGTCATAAGACTGATGCACATTCTCTTGGCGGGCAAACGAACTCTGGTCGTAGCCGCTGTCCATAGGCATTTCGACGAACAACAAAAATCATAGTACTGGACTACTAAATATAGCGACAGTTTTTCAGTTTCACGAGATCGCTTACAAGTCCACGTACACGAAAGCACTTTCTTCGATTAGACCTGTGAACAAAGCAACACTTTCTTCGTCTAGACGTGTGATCTCTCTTTAACAAAGCAACACTTTCTTTGTTTAGAGCTGTGAACAAAGTAACACTTTCTTCGTCTAGACCTGTGCTCTCTCTTTAACAAAGTAACACTTTCTTCGTCTAGACCTGTGCTCTCTCTTTAACAAAGTAACACTTTCTTCGTTTAGACCTGTGAACAAAGCAACCCTTTCTTCGTCTAGACGTGTGATCTCTCTTTAACAAAGCAACACTTTCTTCGTTTAGACCTGTGAACAAAGCAACACTTTCTTCGTCTAGACCTGTGATCTATCTTTAACAAAGCAACATTTTTTTTCGTTTAGACCTGTGAACAAAGTAACACTTTCTTCGTCTAGACCTGTGATCTCTCTTTAAAAAAGCAGCACTTTCTCCGTTTAGACCTGTGAACAAAGCAACACTTTCTTCGTCTAGACCTGTGATTTCTCTTTAACAAAGTAACACTTTCTTCGTTTAGACCTGTGAACAAAGCAACCCTTTCTCCGTCTAGACCTGTGATCTCTCTTTAACAAAGTAACACTTTCTTCGTCTAGACCTGTGCCCTCTCTTTAACAAAGTAACACTTTCTTCGTTTAGACCTGTGAACAAAGCAACCCTTTCTTCGTCTAGACCTGTGATCTCTCTTTAACAAAGTAACACTTTCTTCGTCTAGACGTGTGATCTCTCTTTAACAAAGCAGCACTTTCTTCGTTTAGACCTGTGAACAAAGTAACACTTTCTTCGTCTCGACCTGTAATCTCTCTTTAACAAAGCAACACTTTCTTCGTCTAGACCTGTGATCTCTCTTTAACAAAGCAACACTTTCTTCGTTTAGACCTGTGAACAAAGCAACACTTTCTTCGTCTAGACCTGTGATCTCTCTTTAACAAAGCAACACTTTCTTCGTTTAGACCTGTGAACAAAGCCACACTTTCTTCATTTAGACCTGTGAACAAAGCAACACTTTCTTCGTTTAGACCTGTGAATCTCTTTAACAAAGCAACACTTTCTTCGTTTAGATCTGTGAACAAAGCCACACTTTCTTCGTCTAAACGTTTAAACAACTCGTTTCTTCTTAACTCTTTACTGTTGTCTTTTTCAACAAGGCGTAAATAACAAAATTAAATAAAATGGTCGACCGTAGTCGAGGGCGACCCGAAGGCTCGCTTTTTAATTAATCGACGAACAACAAAAATCATAGTACTGGACTACTAAATATAGCGACAGTTTTTCAGTTTCACGAGATCGCTTACAAGTCCACGTACACGAAAGCACTTTCTTCGATTAGACCTGTGAACAAAGCAACACTTTCTTCGTCTAGACCTGTGATTTCTCTTTAACAAAGCAGCACTTTCTTCGTTTAGACCTGTGAACAAAGCAACACTTTCTTCGTCTAGACGTGTGATCTCTCTTTAACAAAGCAACACTTTCTTCGTTTAGAGCTGTGAACAAAGTAACACTTTCTTCGTCTAGACCTGTGCTCTCTCTTTAACAAAGTAACACTTTCTTCGTCTAGACCTGTGCTCTCTCTTTAACAAAGTAACACTTTCTTCGTCTAGACGTGTGATCTCTTTTTAACAAAGCAACACTTTCTTCGTTTAGACCTGTGAACAAAGCAACACTTTCTTCGTCTAGACCTGTGATCTATCTTTAACAAAGCAACATTTTTTTTCGTTTAGACCTGTGAACAAAGTAACACGTTCTTCGTCTAGACCTGTGATCTCTCTTTAACAAAGCAGCATTTTCTCCGTTTAGACCTGTGAACAAAGCAACACTTTCTTCGTCTAGACCTGTGATTTCTCTTTAATAAAGTAACACTTTCTTCGTTTAGACCTGTGAACAAAGCAACCCTTTCTCCGTCTAGACCTGTGATCTCTCTTTAACAAAGTAACACTTTCTTCGTCTAGACCTGTGCCCTCTCTTTAACAAAGCAGCACTTTCTTCGTTTAGACCTGTGAACAAAGTAACACTTTCTTCGTCTCGACCTGTAATCTCTCTTTCACAAAGCAACACTTTCTTCGTCTAGACCTGTGATCTCTCTTTAACAAAGCAACACTTTCTTCGTTTAGACCTGTGAACAAAGCAACACTTTCTTCGTCTAGACCTGTGATCTCTCTTTAACAAAGCAGCACTTTCTTCGTTTACACCTGTGAACAAAGCAACACTTTCTTCGTTTAGACGTGTGATCTCTCTTTAACAAAGCAACACTTTCTTCGTTTAGACCTGTGAACAAAGCCACACTTTCTTCATTTAGACCTGTGAACAAAGCAACACTTTCTTCGTTTAGACCTGTGAATCTCTTTAACAAAGCAACACTTTCTTCGTTTAGATCTGTGAACAAAGCCACACTTTCTTCGTCTAAACGTTTAAACAACTCGTTTCTTCTTAACTCTTTACTGTTGTCTTTTTCAACAAGGCGTAAATCACAAAATTAAATAAAATGGTCGACCGTAGTCGAGGGCGACCCGAAGGCTCCCTTTTAATTAATCGACGAACAACAAAAATCATAGTACTGGACTACTAAATATAGCGACAGTTTTTCAGTTTCACGAGATCGCTTACAAGTCCACGTACACGAAAGCACTTTCTTCGATTAGACCTGTGAACAAAGCAACACTTTCTTCGTCTAGACCTGTGATTTCTCTTTAACAAAGCAGCACTTTCTTCGTTTAGACCTGTGAACAAAGCAACACTTTCTTCGTCTAGACGTGTGATCTCTCTTTGACAAAGCAACATTTTCTTCGTTTAGAGCTGTGAACAAAGTAACACTTTCTTCGTCTAGACCTGTGCTCTCTCTTTAACAAAGTAACACTTTCTTCGTCTAGACCTGTGCTCTCTCTTTAACAAAGTAACACTTTCTTCGTTTAGACCTGTGAACAAAGCAACCCTTTCTTCGTCTAGACGTGTGATCTCTCTTTAACAAAGCAACACTTTCTTCGTTTAGACCTGTGAACAAAGCAACACTTTCTTCGTCTAGACCTGTGATCTATCTTTAACAAAGCAACAATTTTTTTCGTTTAGACCTGTGAACAAAGTAACACTTTCTTCGTCTAGACCTGTGATCTCTCTTTAACAAAGCAGCACTTTCTCCGTTTAGACCTGTGAACAAAGCAACACTTTCTTCGTCTAGACCTGTGATTTCTCTTTAACAAAGTAACACTTTCTTCGTTTAGACCTGTGAACAAAGCAACCCTTTCTCCGTCTAGACCTGTGATCTCTCTTTAACAAAGTAACACTTTCTTCGTCTAGACCTGTGCCCTCTCTTTAACAAAGTAACACTTTCTTCGTTTAGACCTGTGAACAAAGCAACCCTTTCTTCGTCTAGACCTGTGATCTCTCTTTAACAAAGTAACACTTTCTTCGTCTAGACCTGTGATCTCTCTTTAACAAAGCAGCACTTTCTTCGTTTAGACCTGTGAACAAAGCAACACTTTCTTCGTCTAGACGTGTGATCTCTCTTTAACAAAGCAACACTTTCTTCGTTTAGAACTGTGAACAAAGCAACACTTTCTTCGTCTAGACCTGTGATCTATCTTTAACAAAGCAACAATTTTTTTCGTTTAGACCTGTGAACAAAGTAACACTTTCTTCGTCTAGACCTGTGATCTCTCTTTAACAAAGCAGCACTTTCTTCGTTTAGACTTGTGAACAAAGTAACACTTTCTTCGTCTCGACCTGTAATCTCTCTTTAACAAAGCAACACTTTCTTCGTCTAGACCTGTGATCTCTCTTTAACAAAGCAACACCTTCTTCGTTTAGACCTGTGAACAAAGCAACACTTTCTTCGTCTAGACCTGTGATCTCTCTTTAACAAAGCAGCACTTTCTTCGTTTACACCTGTGAACAAAGCAACACTTTCTTCGTTTAGACGTGTGATCTCTCTTTAACAAAGCAACACTTTCTTCGTTTAGACCTGTCAACAAAGCCACACTTTCTTCATTTAGACCTGTGAACAAAGCAACACTTTCTTCGTTTAGACCTGTGAATCTCTTTAACAAAGCAACACTTTCTTCGTTTAGATCTGTGAACAAAGCCACACTTTCTTCGTCTAAACGTTTAAACAACTCGTTTCTTCTTAACTCTTTACTGTTGTCTTTTTCAACAAGGCGTAAATAACAAAATTAAATAAAATGGTCGACCGTAGTCGAGGGCGACCCGAAGGCTCCCTTTTAATTAGCTACTACAGAGAGATGTGAGGGAGGGCACCACTCATTTCCTATGATTACTCCACTTACCCTTTATCTTCACCTTATGATACTGAGTGTTTAGCAAGAGAGCATAAAGTACAATTTAAAAAAGGTTTTGGTATGACTCGATTGAGGATTGACCTCTCGTATCTCATTGTGTTAAATGAGGCGGTTTAAATAACGTTTGAGCATTTCTCTTTTTTTTCTTAACTCTTTATTTTCTGCTGGTCAACAAGGTGTAAATAAGT
>OY744534.1:75220796-75253296 GCA_963556195.1 Sepiola atlantica
CCTTACTTTATATGAATAGCTATTCAAAGAATGATACAGACAGTAATCAGTATTTATCAAATCCGGGCTATTTAAAGAAATTTGGGCTATTTAAACAAATTTGGGCTATTTAAAGAAAAAGTAAAGTTTCATCAAGGAACAATTTTATAAAACTTTAGATGGGCCTTGCTGGTTTTCTACAGTTTTAAACACATGAATCTGCTCATTATTTAGTTGTGCGATACTATCCCGAACAATTGATGCTTGCTCATGCGGTTGGTAGCTAATAACTCACATGCCCATGCAATAATGACCGGATGTGTATTAAATCGATCAGGCGAGGTAATTTTGTCAATGTTTTACCATTTATCGCATGCTGTATCTTCGATATGAACCAGAGCCACATTGAAGATGTCGTCTGAAAATGTTATATCAATCTCAGATAGTTGACTGCGTTATCTAAGAAGGAAAATCTTCACTATTTTGTTTGATTTTACTTCATTGGAAGTTCTTTTTGTTTCATTTTACTTCAGTCGAAGTTCTCAGAAATCAAGGGGTCCCTAACACTTGATCTGTATATGAGATGCAGAGATATTCGAATATTCTATCAAAGTTCTCCTTTACCTATTAAACGCTGAATTTGTAAAGAAGTTAAGAACATTAATTTTCCTCTTCTAATTGACCGGTTAACTATGTTATAGTATGTCTTTCTTGTGGTCTCTTGGTCTAACCGGATTCTACGACAAGAATTCATCCAGTCTGGTGGAGTATCTTGCTAAGTGCTGTTACTATCAGCAACATCACTTGGAGAAGGTGCAGTATTTCTCGTATAAGCCAGTGTGGAGTAGCAACTTTATATGTGCTGCGAATAGTATGTTATTCTAAATATTTGGTCAGGGTTCACTTGTAGGGAGAAGTATCCTCATGTCAGGTTATCCTGACAAACCCTTGTACAGAAAGACAGAAGACACTAGGTAATTCAAACTTCTCTAAAAATATGGAACGCTTCACGAATTTTCGTGTCATACCTGCGCAGGGGCCATGCTAATATTCTCTGTATCGTTCCAATTTTAGTATATGTTACTGCCGAAGCTAGTACTCGCTTTTTAAAAAAAATTCTTATCTTTCTGTTTTTCGCTGGGGATAGAGCATCTTACCGGATGCTAGACACCCACCGGCTATTTCAGACATTCAAGCCTAGAGATCTTTTTAAGATTCTAACCGTCCCTTTAAGTGAAATTGTTTGTATTTCTCTTGCATTGGGTTGACCGGGTATACTCGCCAGATAGCTTTTGAAATTCTTTTTCATTAGTCCTGTTGCTCCTATAACTACTGGGACGATGGAGATTTTCCTAATGAATGCTTTTTAAATAATAAAGCGATGTGATTGGGTGAATATGTAAGATGATTAACCACAGTAAAATTATCCGTATTGATCGTGAAGTTTATCTTACTAAAACATATATCCGGCTGAATATATTATGTAATCGATGAAATCGATTGGAATTACCTTTCTTGTTTTAATAGTTGATCCAAGAAAGAATCAATTGTTTCGTTGAAACTTCATACTTTGGCGGAATTGGAGAGCATTTAAATTGTCGAACAGAAAGTCATTTAAACTGGCTTTAAAGTTCTTAGCAAATCCTTTAAAATGAAAGTCATCGGACTGTAACGCCTAAGTTTTAAATCAAGTTGTCATCATTAACTGTATTGGGTGAACAGACGTATTTTGAAAATATTCATTCTTGATACAATAATTAATAAAATTTATTTCATTTTTATATTCTTTCTTAGCATTGACGTTACTTTCATTACATCAGCATTTGGGAATGCAAATATTTCATCCTTAGACACTATTCATGCATTTTATTGAATTAAACACGTTTTTTGACTTTGCAAGGTTCATGATTAATGGATACATGGATAGTTTTATCTACGATGGCAGTTTGATTAATGACAATAGGAGTATAGACAACAACCAGTGGTATTTCCTGGAGTCTGAGTGACAACAAGTCTCCCCAGATTTCCAGTATTCTTCACCTCTTTTCGATAACGATACGGTATCGCAACAGCCTCTTACCATTGATTTCTCGCTGGTAAAGACAATTAGTCTTCTCTGGGATTTAGGTGGCAATAAGCCTCCCCAAGGTCCCAGCATTATTATTATTATTATTATTATTATTATTATTATTATTATTATTATTATTATTATTATTATTATTATTATTATTATTATTATTATACAAAAAGATACTGTCTGCGGACAAAACCATTTCAAATTTGCTAAAAAATATGTGTCTATGAGCTGTTTGTCTTAGAGTAGATGGCCACCGTTTTATTGTTTTAAATTCTAAAAAGATAATCCTATTTCTTGGAGGTCAAAGAGTTTAAGGAAACTCAACACTACAATACGTTCTGCGAGCAAACAAAAAAGCTAAGTTATCGGTGATTTAGTATTATATATATATATATATATATATATATATATATATATATATATATAAGTATTTCATGTATCCACATAAAATTTTATAAGGAGATATAATTTTTTTAAGCCTCTGTGTAGCTTGATTGCCATATATATTTTCATAGCTTACTATATATATATATATATATATATATATATATATATATATATATATATATATATATATGTACGTATATATATGTGCATAAATATATATATATATATATATATAATATACAATTGAATGTATATATATACGCATATAATATAAAAGTAATATAATATATTGCGTATGTATATTTTCAGTATTTACTTCAATACGTGAGTAGCGTATAGTAGCAGTATGGACATCTATTTGTGACAGGTAAGTTACACAGAAAAGTTTACCTTTCATTCCCGGGGGAAATCCTCAGGTGATTGTCATATATATATATATATATATATATATATATATATATATATATATATATATATATATATATATATATATATATATATTTATATATATATATATATGCGATTTAAAAAAAATTATCACTCAGATATTACCATCAAAACTGATGAAAAATGTGACACTAGGTTGGAAGGTTGGAAGGAATAGCCAGCAACCCAATCGTAGACACAGGCTTGTCTAAAAAGGGAGCCTGGGAAACCCCGTCAACATTCACCAGTAGGCAATTGGCAATAAACCAACTCTTTCCAAAAGAGAGAAGGCAAGGCTTGGGAAGATGGACCTCGTAGGACTACCCAAGACATATTCCACAGTCCGATCGATTAAGGCCACCGAAATGGACAGTCTATGTCGGACTGATCGTAGAGAGCGTATTCTGGACTGTTATTTAGGAGAACGAATCATCAGGCGATTTTCTTCCGCTCAAAGACGGAATCCGCCCGTTCTTTTCATTCTTGTTGATTATTATCACGTCTGGTCTTCACCCTTGAATAGGTTTATCTGTTTGTACTCCCATCTTGCAGAGCATTTTATGATTTTCATTTTCCAATACTGGCACCTGTTTTTTTAAAAAATCTCTCTGTACAATTTGTTTACATGTTAAAAGTTCAGACGTTTTTATAGTTCCTAGTGGATAACTTTTCTAACGCAGTCATATCTGTTCTTGTATTTCTTTGGGCTAGTTTCCAGCATTCACTTTTATGTGATTTACCGTTTCGTCTCTTTGTTCACATAGTCTACTTTTACTGTTTCCTGAGTCTTTTCTATTTTGCTCCATTTTAATCGTGTTGCGTAGTGATTTTTTTTGAATTTGTATGTAGCTTTTCATATAATACATTTAGTCTGGCATTTACCTTTGGTAGGCCAGGCGATCATATTCATACAATTTCAGGGTCAATCTGTAATATTGCTTGACAGTTATAATTGTGTTTATTAACCGTACTAATATAAATCCGGCATGCAGCAATAACTTAGTTTTATAGTTTTTCTATTAATACATGTGTGTAATGTATTAGACGGGGAAAAGTGTTAAAATGTACGACCTATTTTGGATTTTACCGCTATATTATATGACAGTACAAATGTTGTCAAGAAGCCGAACATTCTTATAAGATGAACTGGTCTACAAGAAACATGCCGATATAACGCCTTCTCTGTAGTACTTGGGTATACCAACTATAAAACGACCATGAGTGTTCAATCATGGTTTCGACATTTACCTTTGAGCAGTCAGACGGTCACATTCATACAATTTTTGGGGTTAATCCGTAATTTTGGCTGTTAGCTATAATTGTGTTTATTAACAGTAATTTGTACGCACCGCCTTTAGTGCACAGTAGCTAACAGCTCCGCAATTGAATCCAGTACCACGATCATCAGGAGGAACCACTCCACAGTGTCGATCCCTACTCCTCTACTGCATATCTGAAGTGGCAGGACCCTTCCACCAGGAGGTCGTATTGGTACTGATGTAAGCTACTTTTCTGTTCAACATTCATCGTTTCTTTTTAACAAGATACAGGATGATGCCGTCTCCGCTGATTCTTGTACGTCTTTCACAAATTTTTTTTTTACCTTTCTGTTCGTACAACAGAAAGGATTTCGTAGTGTGTTCATTAGCTTTCGCTCAACATATTCCCGAGCTCCCACAGCCAAATGATAGTATTCTACAGTCGATCCTTTTTCCTGGCATTCGATCAGTAGGTCACTATATCTCTCACCCTTCCTGTCTTCTGAAATTACAAAATTATCCTCCCAGGATACAGTCAGCTCTAACATAATTCCAACCTTATTTTCTTCGCTCCACACTACAAGGTCTGGTCTCTGCTGCGTAAAGTCAAGTGGGAAAATCAATATATTCTGGAGGTCAACTACTAAGTTTCCATTTTTCATCGGTTTTCTGTATTTTTTGAATGACTTTTCACCATGATTGTTGATCCAACTCTGAAGGTTAACTTTCTTAATCTTCTCTATTTTTGGCTGCTCTCCTTCAGTAAACTTATCTACTTTTTGATGTAGTAGTTTTTCGATTACTTTCAGGACTTGGTGATTAGTTACAGTTGGAACGAAAATACCCGAGAGTAAAAGGCCTCCATCAGTAGGTCGCATTGGTACTAGTGTAATCTACTTTTCTGTCAAAAACTCATCGTTTCTTTTTAACCAGATCAAGTATGATGCCTTCTCCGTTGATTCTTTTACTTCTGTGTTTGTACAACATAAACGATGTCGCAGTATGTTCATTAGCTTTCGCTCAACTTATCCTCGAGCTTCCACAGCCAAATGATAGTATTCCACATTCCATCCTTTATTCTGGCATTCGGTCAGTATTGATTTACTCCTCTCCAGGAGTTAGGCACAAGGCCAGTTTTTATCTTACTCCCACAAGTAAGATGTGACCCAAGGTCGGGTCGGGAAAGTGGGGTTTAAAAATTGCCTGGGCAGTCCCGTCGGCATTCCCCGTTAGGGGCGCCTCAGGCAGTAAGCAATAAACTTACTCCTCCCCAAAGAGGGGAGGCGAAGCCTGGGAGGGTGGACCTCCTAAAACTGCACAGGACAGACCCATAGACCGGCGTAAATGAGACCCCGAAGGCCAAGACAATACCAGTCTATGGGGTGCAGTATCCATCGGAACAGATACTACACTTTGATCTTAGCCAAAAGGCCAAGCGGTCAGTAGGTCACCATATCTCCCACATTTCCTGTCTTCTGAAATTACAAAATTATCCTCCCAGGGTACAGCCAGCTCCAACATAATTCTGTTGCGGAATTGCTGATCTTGAGCCAGACTCGAGCGATGGGGGTGGTCCGGACTTAGTTCTTCCCCGCAGTAAGAGGTCCGCCTTTGCCTGGCTTGCAGATGGAAAGGGAAATAAGTTTTGGCTTACTAGTTTTCTAGTGAGGATTGAACTCACAACCTCGAAGTAACAAATCTACTGGTTGCTGCACAATAATAATAGATTTAATTATCATGACAAATAGTGAGCCAGCGGATTATGTTTTTTTTTCTGATTGGTTAAGCGGAATTAACTGAGGGAAAATCTGCTAATAAAAATGACAAGAAAATCAGAAAAGGCAACGAGAAACGTGAGTGTCGAGTGAGATTCTGCGGTGAGCCGAATTGTTCTCGTTCATTGAAGCTCAAAGTTACACAGGAATTGAATCGAACTTAGTTTTTTGTTTGTTTGTTTAACGTTTGAAGTCTAGTCATAGACTTTTGAATTCCCAGTTATAAATTCTAACCTTTTTTTCATCGCTCTACACTACAATGTTTGGTCTCTGCTGCGTAAGGATCAGTTGGGAATATCAAGGTATTCTGAAGCTTAACTACCGAGTTCCATTTTCCTTGCCATTTTCATCGGTTATCTGTATCGTTAAATGACTTTTCAGCATGCTTGTTGTTCCAGCTGTATGAAATCCGGCATGCAGCAATAACTTAGTTTTATAGTTTTTCTATTAATACATGTATGCAATGTATTATACGAGATAAAATGATCGTCTAACTAGTTTTAAAATGTACTACTCATTTTGGTCTTCGGCACCATATTATATAGCAGTGTAAATGTTGTGAAGTAGTTGAGCAACCGTACAAGATTGACTTGTCTAAAAGAACAAGGATTCTCTGTAGTACTTGTGTCTACAAACGATCAAAAGACCACGAGGATTCAATCATGGTCCAATATATTCACCCAAAGAAGGAGACGACGAAGAAGAAATGGTTTGGTTACCGGAGCGAACTATTTGTTCAAGTTCCGTTCGAGCCCTAAAATTAATTTCACTTATACAATTGGGAAAGTTATGGACGCATACCTTACCCCCTGGTTATGGATAAACTAGTAGGTTAGACCAGACTCCCAATGTAACGAGATTACCCCGCGGTGATCGGTAAAAAACAGGACAGTGAATAGGAATAATAACATAGATGGTAACGAGATATAGATGAAGGTTGAAAGTAGATGTCGACTGTGATTGTTTTGATAATTGCAAGGTTGAGACTAAAATGTAAATTGTAAACGTTATATATATTGTTTTATTTTTAAGTATGCCGGCTGAGCATTATATTGAAAACAATGGCAGAGTTACGGTACCGATCGAAAGAGGATCGGGGAAGGAACATATGCACAGATTAAAGTAAGCAGATGTTCCGTCTTTTTCTCGCTCCTCTCAGCTGGGGTTGGGGAGTTGGCGGTAACTATAAACTTGTAATAAAGTGTAAGCTATATATAAAAAATTTAAAAAAAAGTTTTCAACTGTTTCATTGCTGCTGTAACACCTTTTCGATTTGAAGACTAGTAACGAACACGGGGAAAACATTACACCAAGCCATAGTAGAGCAACTGGTCTGTGAGAAGCAAAATTTCAAAATAATTCTTTTTGTAATACTGGTGACTATAGAGTATACTAGTTAACAACAGAGGACTCAATTATTACTTGACGCCGCTTATTAAATGAAAGAAAAAGAGAAGAAATTTGATAATTTTTATATTGCTCCATTTATCTTCTAGACGGCAAATCCACCGTTTTAGGATTAATTGTATGTGATTAATTGAACAAAAGTTGTTATTTAACCCAAAAGTGAGTAAAACTGCACCTTAATACATTTTCTAACGGTGTTGGTACCTTCAATAAGAATCGAACTCGTCATGACCGATTCTATAGATCGCCAAGAAAGAAAATAATTCTTCTACCGTTTGTGTTATTCAACCGTACTTTGTGCCCTCGGGGATTTAAATAAATTGCTAAATCGATAATATGGATCGAATTAACTTAGTTCGACGAAAGCTTCACTGGATCGATAAATGCCCGCTTGATTTTCACGATCATTTATATGCGAGAAGATCCACTAATTAATGGATCAGATGTGATAGTGCATCGATGATATCCGTGAGAATTCATATCTTTCCCTTCGATCAGTAGAATCTAATTTTATTGATTAAACACCAAAGATTTAATAAGATTTTCATGTACGTGTTTACAAAGTTTAACCTCGAATGAGCTGCACATCAAACATTGAAAAAAAAAACACAAGGAAATATATTATGTTGCGTAAATCGAGATGTATATGTGTGCTTGCCTTGAAAATCTGAGTTATTATGGATTTTATGTAACCAGGTTCCTGAAAATGTAGAAACAAACACAACATAGTTTTATAAAGAAACTAGCAGGACCCGTGTCGCAGCGTTGCCCGTGGGAAATATAGCAGACTGATTTTAATTTTAAATAATAATGTTTGTGATGTGTATTAATTGGGCGAATGAAGGTTGGAATTAATTATTATTTTAGTTCCGTAAATTCTATTTTCGTATGGAGCTTGAAAATCAAAAAAATCTCATGTGTTAGTCAGTAAATACTGTTTTAGTCAAGTATGAGTAAAACGATGAAACTATTATCATTTGCCAATGGCCACGTGTATAATATCTATTAAGAAAAGTGTTCAATGAGTAATAGTATTTTCGCTAAATCGTTCTAATACGTACGGTTGTGGATATTAATTAATGTATTAAGTCACAACGACGAATGTGTTGTCTGTGAATGGAAAACATACCTAATTACCTACGGTTGAAAGAATGATGGCCTGTGTATAATATCTATTAAGAAAAGTGTTCAATGAGTAATAGTATTTTCGCTAAATCGTTCTAATACGTACGGTTGTGGATATTAATTAATGTATTAAGTCACAACTACGAATGTGTTATCTGTGAATGGAAAAAATAGCGAAATTACCTACGGTTGAAAGAATGGTGGTCTGTGTAAAGTGGCAACGTGTTCGTTTATAATTCTAGAGATATTGAAACTGCAATGAAAACGAAGACGTAACGCGTAAAATATTTAATCTAGTATTCTGAAACCATTGAATAAGTGTAGAATAGATGTTCGTTAAAGAAATTTATTTTTAATGTTGACGAATTAAAAATGTATTAGTTGGTTTAAATTAAAATATTCTTATTATGTTATGTTTATTTTTAATGTTATTAAATTAAGAAGCGTGAAAATGGTTTTGTTATACTGTGCGTGATGTGTTTGTTTTAATATAATCCGTTATTCCGTAACGTGTAGATGTTATGTGTTTGGAATAGCGGAATGATATTCTCGTAATCTGTACTTGGCAGTGTTTCTGTTGAACAGTTCCGAATGAAATAAAAGTCCCCGGTGTTATGAATGGCGCGTACAGTAGATACTTTGCAGTGAATAATTATAGTGATCACTTTCTCTGTAGATGTTGTAATTAAGAGAGTGAATTATCAAGGAATAAATATAATAATTATTATATGTTGATGAAATTATGCGAAAGTTTCTGCAAACATGCTTGAGTGAATAAGAGTATTGCAGTGGGTAGTTTAGTAGTGTATTTTAGTAGTGTATTTTAGTAGTGTATTTTAGTAGTGTATGATGCATGTGGTTATTTTCTTACTCTAGTTAAAGGTACAGGGGGAAAAACAAGTCCACTTTATATAGTAGATATCGGTATTTCTTTATTAGCTGTGTCTGCATTATTATTTCGGAAACGAACTCCTTCTGTTTAAAGTCTGGTAAAGAAGATTAGGATGGAATTTTTCTTTTTACCAAATGGATCACCATTTATTAAAGCCAAAATACACTCGAGGACAAGGGTTAATGAGGTCCGAATCGGAGCTATTGTATGCCATTTACGCATTAATATGGCTGGGAAAGGTATTAACCTGCAACTTTCACCCTTATCTCTGATAAAAATAGCAACTTGTGTTTAAATAATCGTATTTTGACGTTGCATTAAATAAATTAAAAAGGGTTGGTATGCCGTTAAAACGACAAAACAAAGAAAATCAAACTAAGGCTTAAATACTTATTTTAAAAAATTCAAGACCGATGTCTGTGTCGGTTTTACGAGTAAGTTATGATAGCAAACTGAACCCCTCGCTAAAAAATCAGTTTAAAAAGTTGGTGGGATAATTGTATTATAGTAATGCCTAATCAATAATAATGTGAAGTTTTTAATTGAAGTTTTTAATTGAAGTTTTTAATTGAAGTTTTTAATTGAAGTTTTTAATTGAAGTTTTTAATTGAAGTTTTTAAATTTCATAACATACTCATACTTCATTAATTTTTCTAGTTTACCAATTTGTGAATTTTATAAAGAATGGTATTAATAAACGTGTGAATGCGAATATATTCGACAAGATTTAAACTAAGTTGGCACAGTATTCAACCTGAGCTGCTTGTCGGCTTACCCCGAAGGAGGAAGTTTCTAAGAAATATTAAATTCACAGGCGGTCCCCAGTCGCATCTATATCTCGGTCAGGAGAGGTTTTGCATGTTTCCTATTTGCAGGGAGGTGTTGCCGCCCTTCCACATACAACACCTGGTATTCCCAAGTGGTTACCCATCTAGTACTGACCAGGCCCAACGTCGCTTACCCTCGGTGATCTAACGAGAACCGGTGTCTAAACGTGATCATGTTGTATTCCATGTCTGTCTACGAATTACTTAAAAAAGGAATCTCTTTGAACGATACGGAGAGTAGCGAAACGAGAAACAGGAAAGTGAGAAAAGCAAAATTCAAAGCAGACTGCTCGGACTCTTTATGAGACTAACAAAAAAAATCGCTCTCGAAGGAACATGGACATGGCTAGGAAAAAGAAACTCGAAAAGGGAAACGGCATGATACTGACATCTGTACAAAACAACGCGATAAGAACAAACTACAATATAAACAGGACTCAGGAAAACAACAGATGTTGACGAGATGACGAAACAGCAAAGACACCGGATATGATAATAGTCAACAAGAATAAGAAAAATCTGCCAAATAGTAGATTACGCCGTCCCAGCAGATCGCAGGGTGCAGCTGAAGGCGACAGAACAACCCCTTCTCGATAGTTTGTTTCTTAAATTCCAGAAACAATACCCATGGTAAACGATGCATTGTAAACGAACCATTGAAGCCGACGCGTTGTTTTACTCATAGCTGTATCAGTTTCCAATAGCATGAAGATATCACTAAATGCAATATCACTAAATGCAATATCACTATATGCAATATCACTAAATGCAATATCACTAAATGCAATATCACTAAATGCAATATCACTAAATGCAATATCACTAAATGCAATACTACTATATGCAATATCACTAAATGCAATATCACTAAATGAAATATCACTAAATGCAATATCACTAAATGCAATATCACTAAATGCAATATCACTATATGCAATATCACTAAATGCAATATCACTAAATGAAATATCACTAAATGCAATATCACTAAATGCAATATCACCAAATGAAATATCACTAAATGCAATATCACTAAATGCAATACTACTATATGCAATATCACTAAATGCAATATCACTATATGCAATATCACTAAATGCAATATCACTAAATGCAATATCACTAAATGCAATATCACTATATGCAATATCACTAAATGCAATATCACTAAATGCAATATCACTAAATGCAATATCACTATATGCAATATCACTAAATGCAATATCACTAAATGCAATATCACTAAATGCAATATCACTAAATGTAATATCACTAAATGCAATATCACTATATGCAATATCACTAAATGAAATATCACTAAATGCAATATCACTAAATGCAATATCACTAAATGTAATATCACTAAATGCAATATCACTAAATGCAATATCACTAAATGTAATATCACTAAATGAAATATCACTAAATGCAATATCACTAAATGCAATATCACTAAATGTAATATCACTAAATGAAATATCACTATATGCAATATCACTAAATGAAATATCACTAAATGCAATATCACTAAATGCAATATCACTAAATGCAATATCACTATATGCAATATCACTAAATGCAATATCACTAAATGCAATATCACTAAATGCAATATCACTAAATGTAATATCACTAAATGCAATATCACTATATGCAATATCACTAAATGAAATATCACTAAATGCAATATCACTAAATGCAATACTACTATATGCAATATCACTAAATGCAATATCACTAAATGTAATATCACTAAATGCAATATCACTAAATGCAATATCACTAAATGCAATATCACTATATGCAATATCACTAAATGCAATATCACTAAATGCAATATCACTATATGCAATATCACTAAATGCAATATCACTATATGTAATATCACTAAATGCAATACATATGGCGAGATTCGAGTTGATCTTCCCTTTTTTTCTGTAACGTTAACTACTGCGCTGCATACGATGACCGTTGCAAAGGTTTTAGATCTTATCCGAAAGCAAATCAGAGAAATCAAAGTTTTAAAGTTACGTAGGTAGGGGGCATCAGCAAGTATATACTATATCCTAATGGATTTTCCTGGGTGTCATACCTTTTTTTCTCATATTTTCTGACGGCTCGGGCCTGTTTTGTAAATTTTTAGATTCATTGCACACTTTTGTAAAAGACCCCCCCCCCCGCCTTCACAGAAGTTAAGATAGAAATCTGAGTTAGTTTTTTTTTAGTGCTATGAGATGTAGTGGTCTGGCTACGAGAAAAATGTTCAGCTCTGGCTCTAGTTACTGTGTAAGGTATCTACACTTTTTAACGATTCTGGTACACCCACTTGTAAAATTCGTTTTTTTTCTTTCAAAACACACACACACAACCACAGCAACACACACACACGCACACACACACAAGCAATGAGATTCAGGAAAGGAAATTCGATTAACATCCGAACGCGCTGAAAGAGGTTGATTGCTAAATTTGTCTTCATAGCATTTTCAAAATCAAAATCAAGGCGAGTTTGTCGGAGCAAACAACGAAATATTTTAATGTAATTAATGTTCTGTTAGAGAAAATATTTTAAAAATTTTTTGTGAAAAAAACCCCCAAACTTTTTGTTCTTGTTGCGACGACATAATTTTATATTTAGCTTCTCCGTCTGTGATATTATTAAAACGTTTATGGGTACCTTTACAAACTGTACGTTCAGAACGAGGGCAGATTTGGCCGGTGAGTTCCAGGCCCGGTAAGATTGTGGATTTGTTTATAGATATAAAGCTGATAATTTTATTCACCTCTCCATTGGAATACGTAATATCATAATAACATTTTTTAATAATGGAGATTATGTATCTGTCTGTCTGTCTGAAGTCAAAACTATACTATTTAAGACTATTTTACCTATTATGAAATAGTATAGTATATACTATTTCAGACTAATGTACTATCTTTAAATGCTCAATTCAGGGGCATAGTGTAGTATCTGCTCTGTTGTCATGATACCATCCTCCCAGGCATTACCTCTTCCTTTTTTTGAAACATGTGGATGTAGTGCAGTATCTGTTCTGTTTTCATATCATCCTCCCAGGCATTACGTCCTCCTTTTTTAGAAGTCTGGAGGTAGTGTAGTATCTGTTCTGTTGTCGTGTTACCATCTTCCCAGACATTACCTCCTCCTATTTTGAGAGGTGTGGAGGTAGTGTAGTATCTGTTCTGTTGTCATGATACCATCCTCCCAGGCATTACCTCCTCCTTTTTTGAGAGGTGTAGAGATAGTGTAGTATCTGTTCTGTTGTAATGATATCATCCTCCCAGGTATTATTTCCTCATTTTTGAACGGTGTGGAGGTAGTGTTGTATCTGTTCTGTTGTCATGATACTAACCTCCCAGGCATTACCTCCTCCTTTTTGAGAGGTGTGGAGGTAGTGTAGTATATTTTCTGCTTTCAACTTGCAAAAATATGCGACCGGAGGGAGCATATTTTTGCTAGTATTACTAAATAACATAATCCACGGGGCTGGGTTTCACAAGGGATGCCGTAGATTACTATGAATAGTTATGCCGAGTTCAAATTCAATTGTACCTATTGTCATTTAAGTTTTAATATAACTAGAAAAAAGTAGGAATTTACAATTTATTCACTAGTATAATTGTGATACTATGGAATGTCTCCACAGACAGGATGTCGCTCTGATAGTTAATTGTTAGTTTCTGGATGGACAAATAGCAATAAGCTGAGAAGAAAAAAACGGATGTAGTCAATTCCGGTGACCAGCTGAGAGTGACCGAGAGAAAGACCGCATACTTAGGGTTCCAAGTCGAAAGTAGATATATTTAGAGGACGAGCAGATCGAACATATAAGATTGGGGTAGACCCGGGAAGTAAGGCGAATTAAAAGGCTCGGGACATAGTAGAAAAGCGGACGAGTTCTAAGAGGCCGTACAACGAAGTTGGTCTTAGCTGAGATTCTGAATTTGAAAGACTGGAACTTAACTCAGATGTGGACGCTAGCGACAGGGCCCCAATGACACACACTCACACAGACACAGACAGACGCATACACAAGGTTACCAACAAGTCAAAAACACAATGCATATATCTGTGTTTGTACTTTTATTATGTGCCCTCGGTGATCGCTAATGTGAGTGACGACACAGCTAAAACAAGATGAAGGAGAAGGAAACCCACGCTACAAACGTTGGGAGATCGACAGTCGTTGGGGGGAGGGGGCAACATAGTTATACAAAATAGCAACTTGCATTAAATTAATTGTTTACAATTGACATTATATAACCCCAAAGTGATAATTTCATCTAAATCAGACAAATAAACACTATATATTAGATCAGGATTTTAAAATTTAAGGAGATAAAGAGGACATTACGTTATAAAAGTGGTTGACTTTTTTTGTTCACAAACCTTGTAACCCCTTCCTTCCCCATAAGGCTCTTAAAGGGCTTGCTTTTTGGCTAGCCTGTTTGGGGTTCAGGGGATTAAACGGTGGTGGTGGAGTTTCATTTGGGCTTGGGTTATCTTGAGGCAATTCTACCTTCCTCCTTCTTTATATTATTAGAATTAGTTCCTTTCATCAAATGGTTTCATGCCTTGTTTGAAGCGACTTCCATAAAAAAGAGAGAGATTAAAAGGGCAAGAGGAAGACATAACTCCCGAGGGAGAGGATTAAAGTCAGAGGAATTTAACTAGTAGAACAGTATTTTTCCAGGATTAGTTTATAGAGGCAGAGTTTCCTCCCCTTACCCGGAAAGGAACTAGAACATAATCTGCTGGCCTTAACATTGATTGACTGCCAGTTTACACTTGATCGGTTGAGGCCAACTTCAATATTGCTAATGCAAAAGTACGAAAAGGGGCGAGGGACGAATGTGTTACACCTATTTAAATTTGAGGAAAATATTGATTACGGAAATGATTTAAAAACTAGTTCGCGGGTCGCACCTGACTTGCAAACCGTATGTTTGAAACCCCTGCCTTAGATGAACGTGTATGGATATATAATTTCGTAAATATTTTAAAGTGATTTATTAAAAACAGGTTGTTTTTTAGCAATCAATTGGTAGTGCAATGGTTAAAAGTACTTACTATTAATCTATTGATAATTTTGATAAGAATTAAGCTCTAATGTGATATTAGAAGGCCCACCCGGTGTTTACCGGTAATAAATGAGTACCTCTGTGTACTCCTGTTCCCAGCTCTGAACACTGCATTACAGTTTTTTTAATATTCTGCAATTGTCAAGTTTTACACTTTTCTTTATTTACGTCATTCATTTATTTACGTTATCGTCTTAATCTCTTTTGTTTACACTGCTGCTACCATTACTCCATCTATTCTCTTCGTCCCACCAATACATTTATCATGAATTAACGTATAAATCAAATAAAACAAGTGAAAAGTAAGAAATTAATAATAAATCTGAAAACTATGTGATTGGGCACCTATTAATTTAAAATGTCTTAAAAAGGGAGATAATACTTATTTTTTTTAAATTAAGGAATTCTTACAATGTTATATAAAATAGAAATATTTACGGAATTGAAAAGAAGTAAAAATCGGAAATAGAAACTTGGTTCCCTGTTTCTGAAGACGTTCGTTAATCCGAACAAAACCGGTAAATCTTTTGTTTTGATGGTTTCTTCATGTGTTTAATTGTTTTTTTCTTTTTTCATACATTATGTCTACACGGCATTTTATTTTATGAGATATCGTGTATTTTTACCTCATATATATATATATATATATATATATATATATATATATATATATGTATAAAATGTGAGGATACCAACATTCGTAAAAGGTTTTTCAACAATTGTTTATTATTTTATTATTTTATTATTTTAAGCCTTCGTGCTGCTCTTCGTGCTGCTTTCGAGCCTTCGTGCTGTTCTCGTCAGATATATATTCCATTTTAAAAAAAATGTTTTTATTTTCAACAGCTTGGTGTTTCTGCACATGTTCACGAGTGTGTGTATATGTGTTTTCATATTTTTTGTTTCTCTGAGTCAAAGTTATGTGTTTTTTAAAAAATTATGTGTGATTCTGATTTTTATTTTTCCGGTCAAGATGTGCGGTGGTTGAGTATATTTTGTTCAGAATGCTTATAGAATTTCCCTTGAAATTTTAAGACTCTGTCGGTACTGTGTGTGTGTGTGTGTGTGTGTGTGTGCGATTAGTTCTGGATTGTGTACGTAGGCGAGACCGCGCGCATACATGCGTTTTTGTTTTTGTTTCTTTCTATCTATCTATCTATCTATCTATCTATCTATCTATCTATCTATCTATCTATCTATCTATCTATCTAATAACAATGTTTTTATTAAATTGTTCGCTATTATTTAAAACCATTTATATATTTTGTACCTTGAAACACACACGCATATATATATATATATATATATATATATATATATATATATATATTACCTAAATATTTAAGTGATAAAATCGTATATATTTCCAGGCAAGGCGTCATAGTCTAGAGGTAAAACGCTAGACTATAAACTTGTCCAAGTTAGCCATGCTGATGAAGGCTATGAGCCAAAAACCCGTGTCCATGGATTACTTTTATGTTCGTATAAAATGTTTATATATATATGTATATATATATATATATATAATATATATATATATATATATATATATATACATATGCAATACTTTAAAACTTGAACGATAAACACACACATTACTTGACAGCGTGCCAACGCATCTCTCGTTCGACACCGGTTTTTGAATCCGACCCGCCATTTCATAACAGCACGGCGATGACGTCGTACCATCAAAGACGTTTATCAAATTAACAAAGAAATAAGTTTCTTTATTCTTGTTTTTTGATGAAAAAAAAAAAATGACTCAATACTGGTCACCCCTGAAGAAGGAATTTTATTCCGTAATCGATAGGATTAATGTAAGAAAAAAATAAATAAATTAATCTTGTATTGCTAATTTTGCTTATATTTCAATTTTATATATATATATATATATATATATATATATATATATATATATATATATATATATATATATATATATATATATATATATATATATTGACAAGTTAGAGTTATGTCATGCTGTGATTTATTGTCAGTTTCGAAGCAAAGAAAAGTTAATAGGTCTTTCTAGAAGATTAAAAACAGACGTGAAAGAAATTCAGGTAGTAAACAAAAATTTCCCGTCATTTTTGTTTGGAATTTGATTCACATAAGAATCGATCTAAAATATATAAAATAACTGTTTTTATATTATCACCCACGCACACATATCTATCTATCTATCTATCTATCTATCTATCTATCTATCTATCTATCTATCTATCTATCTATCTATTGTTTGTTTTCATTTGTATTTGTGATAAACTTAGTAAGTAGTTATAAATAACAAAATAACCGGAGTGTAAAGGTCTTAAAATAATCGATTTATTCCAACGTACATATCTTGTACAAACAATAGTAACTACAGGTAATCCAATAGGATTTAACAGAATACAATCGAATCCTCCATACTACTGTTCGTAGTTGTATTTATTGTCCAGACTTGTTCACTTATTTAGTGACTGAGGGGAGTCCAGTATCCCATCACAACAAAAACAAAAAACAAAAATACAACAAATAACTGTTCCAAACGCAATAAAATTTACTTTTCTACCTAATTGAAAGGGGAAAATGACGAAAAAGAAAAAGTAATCAGAATTGGCGTTATAAACAAAATAACCAGAGTGTAAAGGTCTTAAAATAGTACGGTTCATTCCAACGTACATATCTTGTACAAACAATAGTAACTACATAATCCAATAGGATTTAACAGAATACAATCAAATCCCCCATACTAATCTTTGTAGTCGTATTTATTGTCCAGACTAGTTCCCTTATTTAGCGACTGAGGGCAGTCCGGTGTCCCATCACAATCTTTATGTTTTGCTTGTTTATTATCGTGGTAGGACATATATGTGGCTAATATTCAGAACAACGCTTTGAACTGGGTAACATTGAGTTACCTTGCTGGATTTTCTTCATCTCTGAATGAATTCCTTTGCAGTATGACGAAATGATGTAACAACGGAATTAGACTTATTCAAGCAATTCTTCATCGAGATCAAATGAAGCATAGGATATACATTTTGTTTGTCTTCATTTATATAATCAGGCGGGTTCAAAAGGCTTTTGATATGAATTAAGATTCAAATAGATATAATAGTAAATATATTTAAGCAAAACAATTCAGTTCAAAAACCAAAAACAATTCAAAATATCCGCAGGAGTTCAATTAATAGAAATTTTATTTCTTTTTAGCAAATTTGATCTCATGAATCGCCCAGGATATAATTAAATATTGAAGATAATAATAAGTCCAATGGTTAGCAGGTTATGCCAAACAGAGCTTTCGTATTATAATTGGGTACATTATAAAATTTATGACATAATTAATCAACATTTTTAATAATTTATGTTTTTCTGAAACGCGCGTACGTATGGATAAACATTGATAAGTGTTTATTTTTAGAACTTGAAACTTCAACATTTTAATTAATTATGTCATTAATTTTATAGTCTACTAAACGTAAATATAGATACATTTTAACTTACGTATATATAAAAACATTTTCGTTTTTTTAAAGTTATTATTGAATTAGTTGTTTAGATTTGATTTTATGATTTGTTTTATGTAAAGAAATTTCATTTTTAATCAATCATTATGCTCTCTCTTCATGGGACAGCCATTTCAATACTATCTAAAAATACGCTTTAAACCGGGTAACACAGCCTCCCCTTGCTGGAATATTTTTTCTCCGAACGAATTATTTTACAATGTCACTGAAGGGCGTAGCAACGGAATTACCAGGATTGAATCAGCTTTTAATGTTCCAGTTTTTGTCTTCTAAAGTCTTTTAAAAACCACACAGACAGTCGAAATCGATATTCTAAAAAGAGATCTGGATGTTTCATGCTTTTTACCATTGTTTTCTTGTAGATATAAAGAACTTCGTTTTTTACCATTAGCTTTTTCACAAACTTAAGAAAACTCAGATTTAATATACACACAATCGAAGAATAACGATAATAAAAACATAATATATAATATGCATGTGCAATGTGTAATGTGTAATATGTAATGTGTATTATGTAATGTGTATTATGTAATATACATGCGTAATGTGTAATATGTAATATTTAATGTGCAATGTGTAATATGCAATGTGTTATACGTAATGTGTAATATGCACGCGAAAGATGTGATCTATAATATGTAATGTGCAATATATAATGTGTAATATGTAATGTGTAATATGCATGCATAATATATAGTGTGTAATGTGCATACCTAATGCGTAGTATGTAATATTTAATGCGTAATGTTTAATATGTAATGTGTAATATTTAATATTTAATGTGTAATATGTAATGTGTAATGTGTACTATGTAATGTGCGATGTGCATGCGTTATATATAATATGCAATATGCATACGTAATGTGTAGTATGTAATATGTAATGTGTAATATGTCATATGTAATGTGTGATATGTAATGTGTGATATGTATCCTTATGGAATCCTTAGTGTCATTTAAAATATCAAAATGTCACGGAAAAAGCAAAAAGCATACAAACTTAAAAATCAACCAAAAATAAAATCGTCAGAAAAAGAAGATACAAAAGTCATCTAAAATATAAAAAATAACAAAAATTTAAACATTTTTGATATAATAAACATTCCTTTAATCCAATGTACATTCAAAAAATAAAAAAGTCCTCCAGTGAATAAAAAGTAATCCCCTAAAATAAAAAAAACATCACCGAAAAATGAAAAAGTCTAAAGAAATCACAAAAAAATATTCAAAGAATCAAAAAGTCATTAAAAATCCAAAAAGTAACTAAACCATGAATACGTCATACAAAATTGAAAAAGTCGTCAAAAAAACCAAAAAGTCATTCGAAACTCAAAAAATCGACAAAAAATGTATAAAACATGAAAAAATCAACTAAAAATGGAAGCATCACCAGAAAATACAAAAACACATCCAAAATATTGAAATATCACAAAAACATTAAAATTCTATCGATGTAATAATAAAAAT
The DNA here is from genome assembly GCA_963556195.1 of Sepiola atlantica. NCBI lineage: Eukaryota > Metazoa > Mollusca > Cephalopoda > Sepiida > Sepiolidae > Sepiola > Sepiola atlantica. The sequence goes on from OY744534.1 coordinate 75,241,035, forward strand.
TCCCTAAATCAATGTCATTTTAAAAAATTAAACAGTCCCCCAATAAATAAAATGTCATTCCAAAAAACGAAAACATCACCGAAAAATGTAAAAAGCATTCAAAAAATAAAAAAAGATGATTTCCCAAAACGAAAAAATCATCATTAAAATTAAGTCATTAAATATTTATGAAGTCACCGAAAAATAGAAAAGTCACTCCAAAAAATAAAAAAAAAGTTTCAAAGAAATCACGAAAATTTTAATGTCATACAAAAAAATCAAAACATTCCCCAAAACGAAAAAAAATCATCATCAAAATTAAAAGTTATTTAAAATATTCATGAAGTCACCGAAAAATAGAAAAGTCACTCCAAAAAATAAAAAAAAAGTTTCAAAGAAATCACGAAAATTTTAATGTCATACAAAAAAATCAAAACATTCCCCAAAACGAAAAAAAAAATCATCACCAAAATTAAAAGTCATTAAATATTTATGAAGTCACCGAAAAATAGAAAAGTCACTCCAAAAAATAAAAAAAAGTTTCAAAGAAATCACGAAAATTTAAATGTCATACAAAAAAACAAGATTCCCCAAAACGAAAAAAAATCATCATCAAAATTAAAAGTTATTTAAAATATTCATGAAGTCACCGAAAAATAGAAAAGTCACTCCAAAAAATTTAAAAAGTTTCAAAGAAATAACGAAAATTTAAATGTCATACAAAAAAATTCAAAAGATTTCTCAAAACGAAAAAAATCATCATTAAAATTAAGTCATTAAAATATTTATGAAGTCACCGAAAAATAGAAAAGTCACTCAAGCAAAATAAAAAAGTTTCAAAGAAATCACGAAAATTTAAATGTCATACAAAAAAATCAAGATTCCCCAAAACGAAAAAAAATCATCATCAAAATTAAAAGTTATTTAAAATATTTATGAAGTCACCCAAAAATAGAAAAGTCACTCAAACAAAATAAAAAAGTTTCAAAGAAATCACGAAGATTTAAATGTCATACAAAAAAATCAAAAGATTCCTCAAAACGAACAAAATCATCATTAAAATTAAAAGTCATTAAAATATTCATGAAGTCACCGAAAAATAGAAAAGTCACTCCAAAAAATAAAAAAAAAGTTTCAAAGAAATCACGAAAATTTTAATGTCATACAAAAAAATTCAAAAGATTCCCCAAAACGAAAAAAAAAATCATCACCAAAATTAAAAGTCATTAAATATTTATGAAGTCACCGAAAAATAGAAAAGTCACTCCAAAAAATAAAAAAAGTTTCAAAGAAATCACGAAAATTTAAATGTCATACAAAAAAACAAGATTCCCCAAAACGAAAAAAAATCATCATCAAAATTAAAAGTTATTTAAAATATTCATGAAGTCACCGAAAAATAGAAAAGTCACTCCAAAAAATTTTAAAAGTTTCAAAGAAATAACGAAAATTTAAATGTCATACAAAAAAATTCAAAAGATTTCTCAAAACGAAAAAAATCATCATTAAAATTAAGTCATTAAAATATTCATGAAGTCACCGAAAAATAGAAAAGTCACTCAAGCAAAATAAAAAAGTTTCAAAGCAATCACGAAAATTTAAATGTCATACAAAAAAATCAAAACATTCCCCAAAACGAAAAAAAATCATCATCAAAATTAAAAGTTATTTAAAATATTTATGAAGTCACCCAAAAATAGAAAAGTCACTCAAAGAAAATAAAAAAGTTTCAAAGAAATCACGAAGATTTAAATGTCATACAAAAAAATTCAAAAGATTCCTCAAAACGAACAAAATCATCATTAAAATTAAAAGTCATTAAAATATTCATGAAGTCACCGAAAAATAGAAAAGTCACTCCAAAAAATAAAAAAAAAGTTTCAAAGAAATCACGAAAATTTTAATGTCATACAAAAAAATCAAAACATTCCCCAAAACGAAAAAAAAAATCATCACCAAAATTAAAAGTCATTAAATATTTATGAAGTCACCGAAAAATAGAAAAGTCACTCCAAAAAATAAAAAAAAGTTTCAAAGAAATCACGAAAATTTAAATGTCATACAAAAAAACAAGATTCCCCAAAACGAAAAAAAATCATCATCAAAATTAAAAGTTATTTAAAATATTCATGAAGTCACCGAAAAATAGAAAAGTCACTCCAAAAAATTTTAAAAGTTTCAAAGAAATAACGAAAATTTAAATGTCATACAAAAAAATTCAAAAGATTTCTTAAAACGAAAACAATCATCATTATAATTAAGTCATTAAAATATTTATGAAGTCACCGAAAAATAGAAAAGTCACTCAAGCAAAATAAAAAAGTTTCAAAGAAATCACGAAAATTTAAATGTCATACAAAAAAATCAAGATTCCCCAAAACGAAAAAAAATCATCATCAAAATTAAAAGTTATTTAAAATATTTATGAAGTCACCCAAAAATAGAAAAGTCACTCAAACAAAATAAAAAAGTTTCAAAGAAATCACGAAGATTTAAATGTCATACAAAAAAATTCAAAAGATTCCTCAAAACGAACAAAATCATCATTAAAATTAAAAGTCATTAAAATATTCATGAAGTCACCGAAAAATAGAAAAGTCACTCCAAAAAATAAAAAAAAAGTTTCAAAGAAATCACGAAAATTTTAATGTCATACAAAAAAATCAAAACATTCCCCAAAACGAAAAAAAAAATCATCACCAAAATTAAAAGTCATTAAATATTTATGAAGTCACCGAAAAATAGAAAAGTCACTCCAAAAAATAAAAAAAAGTTTCAAAGAAATCACGAAAATTTAAATGTCATACAAAAAAACAAGATTCCCCAAAACGAAAAAAAATCATCATCAAAATTAAAAGTTATTTAAAATATTTATGAAGTCACCGAAAAATAGAAAAGTCACTCCAAAAAATTTAAAAAGTTTCAAAGAAATAACGAAAATTTAAATGTCATACAAAAAAATTCAAAAGATTTCTCAAAACGAAAAAAATCATCATTAAAATTAAGTCATTAAAATATTCATGAAGTCACCGAAAAATAGAAAAGTCACTCAAGCAAAATAAAAAAGTTTCAAAGAAATCACGAAAATTTAAATGTCATACAAAAAAATTCAAAAGATTCCTCAAAACGAACAAAATTATCATTAAAATTAAAAGTCATTAAAATATTCATGAAGTCACCGAAAAATAGAAAAGTCACTCCAAAAAATAAAAAAAAAGTTTCAAAGAAATCACGAAAATTTTAATGTCATACAAAAAAATCAAAACATTCCCCAAAACGAAAAAAAAAATCATCACCAAAATTAAAAGTCATTAAATATTTATGAAGTCACCGAAAAATAGAAAAGTCACTCCAAAAAATAAAAAAAAGTTTCAAAGAAATCACGAAAATTTAAATGTCATACAAAAAAACAAGATTCCCCAAAACGAAAAAAAATCATCATCAAAATTAAAAGTTATTTAAAATATTCATGAAGTCACCGAAAAATAGAAAAGTCACTCCAAAAAATTTAAAAAGTTTCAAAGAAATAACGAAAATTTAAATGTCATACAAAAAAATTCAAAAGATTTCTCAAAACGAAAAAAATCATCATTAAAATTAAGTCATTAAAATATTCATGAAGTCACCTTAAAATAGAAAAGTCACTCAAGCAAAATAAAAAAGTTTCAAAGAAATCACGAAAATTTAAATGTCATACAAAAAAATCAAGATTCCCCAAAACGAAAAAAAATCATCATCAAAATTAAAAGTTATTTAAAATATTTATGAAGTCACCCAAAAATAGAAAAGTCACTCAAACAAAATAAAAAAGTTTCAAAGAAATCACGAAGATTTAAATGTCATACAAAAAAATTCAAAAGATTCCTCAAAACGAACAAAATTATCATTAAAATTAAAAGTCATTAAAATATTCATGAAGTCACCGAAAAATAGAAAAGTCACTCCAAAAAATAAAAAAAAAGTTTCAAAGAAATCACGAAAATTTTAATGTCATACAAAAAAATCAAAACATTCCCCAAAACGAAAAAAAAAATCATCACCAAAATTAAAAGTCATTAAATATTTATGAAGTCACCGAAAAATAGAAAAGTCACTCCAAAAAATAAAAAAAAGTTTCAAAGAAATCACGAAAATTTAAATGTCATACAAAAAAACAAGATTCCCCAAAACGAAAAAAAATCATCATCAAAATTAAAAGTTATTTAAAATATTTATGAAGTCACCGAAAAATAGAAAAGTCACTCCAAAAAATTAAAAAAGTTTCAAAGAAATAACGAAAATTTAAATGTCATACAAAAAAATTCAAAAGATTTCTCAAAACGAAAAAAATCATCATTAAAATTAAGTCATTAAAATATTCATGAAGTCACCGAAAAATAGAAAAGTCACTCAAGCAAAATAAAAAAGTTTCAAAGAAATCACGAAAATTTAAATGTCATACAAAAAAATCAAGATTCCCCAAAACGAAAAAAAATCATCATCAAAATTAAAAGTTATTTAAAATATTCATGAAGTCACCCAAAAATAGAAAAGTCACTCAAACAAAATAAAAAAGTTTCAAAGAAATCACGAAGATTTAAATGTCATACAAAAAAATTCAAAAGATTCCTCAAAACGAACAAAATCATCATTAAAATTAAAAGTCATTAAAATATTCATGAAGTCACCGAAAAATAGAAAAGTCACTCCAAAAAATTTAAAAAGTTTCAAAGAAATAACGAAAATTTAAATGTCATACAAAAAAATTCAAAAGATTTCTCAAAACGAACAAAATCATCATTAAAATTAAAAGTCAATAAAATATTTATGAAATCACCCAAAAATAGAAAAGTCACTCAAACAAAATAAAAAAGTTTCAAAGAAATCACAAATAAAAATGTGGCAAAAAATAGATGTATCCTATTTATTGTTACAAGTTTAGTGATGTGAGTCACGTGACAATGTAGTATTTATCTCATCTGAACCATCTCTTATTCTCTCACACACGCAAGTTATGTACTACAGTTAAAAATAAACTTTTTGTTATAAACTAACCAACAAGTGTTGTTGTATGTAACTTTAATTCCAGCGAGAATCCACCCCTAACCCTAACCCTAACCCTAACCTCAGGAGACGATCGTGGAATGGATAGCTCAATCACGGAGTATTGATGTAGTTTAACGTCGAAGACACTAGGTATGTATTTTAACGTCAGCGTATTTAATTTGGTTGTTACTTGTGATACATTAGACCTCCCCTTATAGGGGAAGTAATGTAACAATAAGTAGAACACACAAAACAAGTTTACAGATTTGTGTCACGTGACGAGAAATGAGCAGTGACGTGGCGAACAGTAAGTCATTCCCGGAAATGATTTGGTATGGTGAGACGTGACAAAAAGCGGACGAGACACGCTATCTCTAATTTTGTTTGCGAGACGAAGTAAGGGTGCTTTCCAAAGAATCTTTTATCACTCCCTCATAAGATGGCGTATTGGGAAAAAAGAAACTCATAATTTGTAACTGTTTAAGAGTAATTTAAAAAGAAATAAAACTAAGAAAAATATTAAACCTAAAATTATGTTTTTTTTTATTGCACATTTGCTGACTACTACGAAGAGATACACTATGCCACAACTGCGATTATGAACAATACTAGCAAGCACTGACAATATTACACAATATGCACAGGCAACACCTGTTTACATTTCGAAAATTCGTTCGCTATATTACAGAAAGTTAAGTGGCTATATTACACTTGGTACCATGCATAAAGCAGACGACATATATTTGTATGCATCAATAATCGATGAAGAGTAAACGAACTATAGCGTTGTTGAAGATCTGTGCTTATACTTCGGAAGGCGTTGATAACCACGAGGCGAGACATAGTGATGAAACTTGAAAATGCACAGATTCCAAACAATGGCGCGACACATTTTTTATCTTTGCATTAAAATCACATAATATTTATTTCCAAATGGATGAATACTCTGCCCAGACAGAGATTACAATTTGGATAATGTATTTCCTTTTAAGTTTTGCAAAATAAAATCAATATATATATATATATATATATATATATATATATATATATATATATATATATATATATATATATAGTAAGTTATGAAAATATATTTATGGCAATTAAGCTACTACCTAGCTCTACTTACGTACTGAGCACTATTGAAGTAAATACTGAAAACTGATACATGAACAATTATGATATATATAAAAATAGTAATATATATATATTTATATATATATATATATATATATATATATATATATAATATAAATTACTTTATTTATGCAAACATTATTGGCTACATATGTGTATTTATATTTTAGCAGCAATCTCTTTAGAAATAAAACTTCATCGGGACAATTTATAAACGGTACTCAGTTTTTAAAATGGCCCTATAAAACTGGATTTTGAACGAGATCGCAGATGAAATATGTATGTACATATGTAGCGAATAATGTTTGTATATAAAAATTATATGATAATACAGATTTTGCTGTTATTGAGAACTATTTTATACACACTGGAGTTTCATTGCATTTACATCTAGGATACAACAACAATACAAGTACTATATATATATATATATATATATATATATATATATATATATATATATATATATATATATATATATATATCTTTATGTTTATATATATATATATATATATATCTTTATGTTTAAAATTCAAAAGATTCTTAAAAAATGAACTATCCCAAATTCATAACTACCAGCGACCATGCTCGATTTAAGTTCAATTTAAAACAGACATTTGCACCGTTAGTCCACAACATCGGACGACACTTCTACAAACCAGGAAGGATTATTACGAAAAAAAAAGGTTAATACTTTTTATTTGTCTAAAGCTCAATCGAGGCTTGTTATATCAAGCAAAATATTAGATAAAAAAAGTCAAGATGAAGAAGAAAAAATGTTTTTATTTTTTATTTTCATTTAATGAAAAATATCTGCATATAACACATGGTTTCTTATGAAGACATTTTGCCTATATCTTTCTGTTCATATATATATATATATATATAAGATTAATGTAAAAAAATATATATATACATTTAAATAAATCTCGCATTGTTAATGGCTTACATATTAATTTTATTAATATATTTATATATATAAACACACACACACACACACACACACATATATATATATATATATATATATATATATATATATATATATATATATATATATATATATATATAAAGTAAGATATGTGTGAATGTTTATATATTTCTATGCATCGGATTACTTTTTTATGCTAATTAACCGGTCATTATGAATTTTCGAACATAGCTGTTAGGTAAAAAGGTAAGTAATGTGGGCTTTATTTAGTTTAATTTAGTTTTATGCAAAGGGAGAAAATGTAGATACCTGCGGTTTCTGTAAAATTGTAACAATAGGTACTAGACATCAATTTAATTAATATCCCCAAAATTTTAATTTCTTTGGTGTAGTTTTAAGGGTTTCTAATGATGATATTGGCACAAGTTCCCATTTGAAAAATTCAAATGTTTCAGATTTGCATTAAAGTTGATCCATAGTAATTAGACGCCAATTTAGCAGGGTTCCTTGAATTCGTTGTGTCACTTCGCGAATTTCCGTTAATTTGAAAGCAGATATTTATCTACCTCCCACAGCGGTAAGATGTGACACAAGGTCGGGAAAGTGGGATTTGAAAAACCAGCGCCCGAGAAGAGAGCCCTCTGGCCTACAAAAAATGCCTGGGCAGCCCCGTCGGCATTCCCCGGTAGAGGCGTCCCAGGCGATTAGCAATAAACCAACCCCTTCTCAAAGGGTGAGAAGGCAAAGCCTGAGAGGGTTGACCTCCTAGAACTGCACAGGACAGACCCATAGACTGGCGTAAATCAAGCCCCGAAGGCCAAGACAATACCAGTCTATGGGGTGCAGTATCCATCGGAACAGATACTATACTTTGATCTCGGCCAAAAGCAGTCGGTAATTTTATTATCTAATTCTCTGGATGTATTTCTTTTTAGATATCTATTAACCGTAACTTAATAGGTTAAGGACATTTAATGAATACACTAATATAAACCGGTTAACCCCTACGTAACAACCCAGATAATTATCTTGTTCTGGAGGGCCTTGCTCCAAATATACGCTTGTATATTTAATCACCTCAATTTATTTGTTGGCTCCCGCAGCACATTGTAAAATTTGCCATGGGGTCACCGGTTGTTTAATGCGTTCTGATCGTTGTTATTTATTTCCTCTAATGTGCAATTGTATCATGTTTGTTACAAACTTGTGGGAATAATTGTTTTTTTATAGTATCATGTCTGTTACAAACTTGTGGGAATAATTGTTTTTTTATAGTATCATGTCTGTTACAAACTTGTGGGAATAATTGTTTTTTATAGTATCATGTCTGTTACAAACTTGTGGGAATAATTGTTTTTCTAGTATCATGTCTGTTACAAACTTGTGGGAACAATTGTTTTTTATAGTATCATGTCTGTTACAAACTTGTGGGAATAATTGTTTTTTATAGTATCATGTCTGTTACAAACTTGTGGGAATAATTGTTTTTCTAGTATCATGTCTGTTACAAACTTGTGGCAATAATTGTTTTTTATAGTATCATGTCTGTTACAAACTTGTGGGAATAATTGTTTTTCTAGTATCATGTCTGTTACAAACTTGTGGGAATAATTGTTTTTTATAGTATCATGTCTGTTACAAACTTGTGGGAATAATTGTTTTTCTAGTATCATGTCTGTTACAAACTTGTGGGAACAATTGTTTTTTATAGTATCATGTCTGTTACAAACTTGTGGGAATAATTGTTTTTTATAGTATCATGTCTGTTACAAACTTGTGGGAATAATTGTTTTTCTAGTATCATGTCTGTTACAAACTTGTGGCAATAATTGTTTTTTATAGTATCATGTCTGTTACAAACTTGTGGGAATAATTGTTTTTCTAGTATCATGTCTGTTACAAACTTGTGGGAATAATTGTTTTTTCTAGTATCATGTCTGTTACAAACTTGTGGGAATAATTGTTTTTCTAGTATCATGTCTGTTACAAACTTGTGGGAACAATTGTTTTTTATAGTATCATGTCTGTTATAAACTTGTGGGAATAATTGTTTTTTATAGTATCATGTCTGTTACAAACTTGTGGGAATAATTGTTTTTCTAGTATCATGTCTGTTACAGACTTGTGGGAACAATTGTTTTTTATAGTATCATGTTTGTTACAAACTTGTGGGAATAATTGTTTTTTATAGTATCATGTCTGTTACAAACTTGTGGGAATAATTGTTTTTCTAGTATCATGTCTGTTACAAACTTGTGGGAACAATTGTTTTTTATAGTATCATGTCTGTTACAAACTTTTGGGAATAATTGTTTTTTATAGTATCATGTCTGTTACAAACTTGTGGGAATAATTGTTTTTCTAGTATCATGTCTGTTACAAACTTGTGGCAATAATTGTTTTTTATAGTATCATGTATGTTACACACTTGTGGGAATAATTGTTTTTCTAAACAAGCTTAATGTGTGTGAAATCATCCATTTTTGCAAATAAAAAGGTGTAACATGTCTGTCCCATCTGCCATCCATACTATTATATAAACGAAAAGTTGTCTGTCAACTAAAAGTAGAAAACTACACAAGGCACACCCCAAAAGCTGACATATTCAGTTTCGCCATAGTCTGAGGCAAAATATAGCCACATTTTGTAATATTCAGTCTTTTTGGGGATCAACAGGAATAGTAAGAATAGTAAGAAGGGCTGACATTTAGAGCGACTTTTTAATGTTATTGTGTAGTAATTCGTCAACAATTTTTTCAAGTTACTAGAGAAAAGGGGACGGGGTTTGAAGAGAAAGAGAGAGAAAGAGAGAGAGAGAAAAGAGAGAGAGAGAGAAAGAGAGAGAGAGAAAGAGAGAGAAAAGAGAGAGAGAAAGAGAGAGCGGGTGATAAAGACGCCTGAAAGAGGAAGGATAGGGGAAGATGAGGAGAGAGAGACAGACCAGAGAAGAGAAGATAGAAAGGTAATGGATAAAGGGGAGGAGAGAGAGGAGAAGAGAAAGGGAAAAGAGAGGAGAGAGGGAACAGGGAGAGAGGGAAATGTTTTCAAAGAAATATGTTAACACACTTTTAAACTCTTCTATTTTGTTTCCCATCCCCCCCCCCCGGGCAACGCCGGGTATCCATGCTAGTATATAATTATTTAAACAATCATTGATCACAACTTTTATTGATTTTGGAGCAAACTAAGGAAGTGTATTTTAAGTTTATTATGAAAAGGTGCATTTTAAAAAGCACATTTTTCAGTGCTTTTAGAGAGTCAGAGGTTTCATAGTTTCATTTAAATAACAATACAAGAATATTCTTTATTCATTAAACAAAAAGAAATAATTTGTGAAATACAAACAATGAGAGCCAAATAAAATATGCAGAAGGAAAATGAGGAAGGTTAATAAATATTTATATAATAAAATGTTCATTTTCGAAACCAACATGCACACATCAGGAAGTTCCATAGAATGTCCGACTGGCCTGGCAGGCTGAGGGCGTTTCGACGAATAATGGCAACAGAGAGGCGCTCATAATGCCAAGTCAATTTACGATTGTGCTAGGTGTTGGGCGTCATTAACAAGCCTGCCAAGGAAGTCGCTTGTGGCGAGGCCTATCACACCACTCGTCTCCACGGCAATCGGTTGAAACAATAAATAAATAACAATTAATCCTAAATTTTGGTGGATTCTGAGCGAAAACCAATGAAGAAAATTTAGGATATTTCCACATAATTTATTTTGTCATTCAGAATGGATTTTTAGTCATTCGAAGAACAAATGTATCGTAATCACTTAATCAATGTTTATAATTTGTTTAATTAATCCAAAATCTCGGATGCAAGGGAGACAACACACGGGTGTGTACCTTAGGTGCCGCCCAGCGTGAGCAACTACAAGTGTTAGCCGGACAGTATCCATAGAAACTGAGTCAACTGTAATCGCTGCGTCGATTCAGGAAGTAACGTATGAGACAGGTCAGTTTATACTATTTACAAATGCTATTAAAATCAGCTTTCCTTTTTCTATTTTCTTCTGTCTCCCCTAGTGAACTACTTATCGTTCCACGTTTACTGCACTGACCGCGATCGTCTCATCGTGATTCTCGCCCGAATTCGTCATAGTGTTAATCATGGGGTCTCCGTCAGCGTTACAACAGTGTGATTTCCTTTCCGAAAAAGAAATCGCAACTCAAAGTTTGCAAAAAGTAACGATGTTTTATTTTGAGAAGTCAAAATGCTAGTTCGTTGTTTAGTCAAATACATCTGTAGACATCTGCAGAATTTGAAATTGAATCAGAAATTATTATTTATGACCTGCAAAGAATACCTATATACATAAAAGCGGGTTGTTAACATACTTTTACGGGGTTGGTTTGATACCTTAATACGTGGGAAAGATGGGGGAGCTTAAGGAATACCCTTATAATTGATTCTGTATCTTCTAATGTAGATCTTTGAATCGACACTGGAATTGTATTAATCTGAACTTTTATAAGCTTTGATTCCCCAATAAAATCACAGTCCATATAACATTCCTTTGTCGATAAATTCTTAAACCTCAAATTATTAAGCGCTCTTTCCCCCTCCTCACGTATTACCATTCGCAAACAAACCCCAGAAATTATCTCAACAATCTCACATACTTTTTCAAAACATCACTCCTTTCAGTTTTCAGAATATGGTTATTGATGTTAATAGTTTTTTTTAAGAATGCTGAATAGTTTATTCTGTATCTTGAATTTAGATCTTTGAATCGACACTGGAATTGTATTAATCTGAACTTTCATAAACTTTGATTCCCCAATGAAATCACAGTCCATATAACATTCCTTTGTCGATAAATTCTTAAACCTCGAATTCTTAAGCGCTCTTCCCCTTCCTCACTTATTACCATTCGCAAACAAACCCCAGAAATTATCTCAACAATCTCACATACGTTTTCAAAACATCACTCCTTTCAGTTTTCAGAATGTGGTTATTGATGTTAATAGTTTTTTTTAAGGATGCTGAATAATTTATTCTGTATCTTGAATTTAGATCTTTAAATTGACATTGCAGTGGTATTACTCTGAACTTTTATAAACACTGATTACTCTTGAAGCTCTTCTTCCCTACGTACAACATTTGATCAACGGAATTCCTTCCAACCTGACATTATCCTATATCTCTACAAAGCCACCATCCGCCCATGCATGGAATATT
>OY744534.1:75258296-75268296 GCA_963556195.1 Sepiola atlantica
GCGCCTCAGGCGATTAGCAATAAACTAACCCCCTCTCAAAGGGTGAGAAGGCAAAGCCTGGGACGGTGCACCTCCTAGAGCTGCACAGGACGGACAACCGATAGACCGGCGTAAATCCAGACCCGAAGGCCGGACAATACCGGTTTATTGGGCGGGGTTACGATGCCCTTCATGTCCACATGAAAAGATGTGATAATTTTCAAGAGCCTGAAGGGGGGGGGGGCATCCAATTTTCTGGAGCAGAATAAAAAGTCCCATTCTTACTGATAAGGTTAAAGGCCTTGGTTAGGTCGATGTTCATGGCATTTTTCTTGGAGCTGTCGTAGGGTAAAGATCATGTCGACAGTTGATCTTCTCTAAACCCTAACCACTGTGCCTCGGGATATTGATGTCTATAGTCCAGCGTTTTACCATCGGACCAAGACGCTCTTTCTAGAAATATGTACGATTTTCATCACCTAAATATTTAATGTATTTTTATGTAATTATTTTTATTGGTGATTGTAGCGTTCGTTGTTTTTTTGCTTACTATTATTTCAATTTTCTCACTTCCTAAGTGATTAAGATGCAGATGACGTCTGTGAGCCAGAAACACGTGTCCATGGATTACTATATCTCTATATAAAACTACATGTTTTTGTGTATGTGTGTGTGTCTATGTTATATTTGTCTTTACCCTATAGAAAGGTGTGATCATTTACATAAAATCTAAACGTATATTCTAACCTCCCGGGGAAGACAATGGAAATGTCCCCCAATCTAACAACTAAGGGACTATGAAGGCATAACCACTTAACACTTCAAATATATTCTATTTTTATGAAATTTAAATCCGATGTACGCATTTTTCTGAGGGAAGACAATGGAAGTGGTCTCAAATCTCTAAGTGCCCTCCTAACCTAGCAGAGCTATGAGGACCGAACCACCTTTACATCTTCAAATATATCCTATTTTGATGAAATTTACATCATGTGTATTAAATTCTTTGGGGAACACAATGTAAGTTGTCCCAAATTTCTACGTTCCCCTTCATGTGCCGATTATATACACGCGCCTACCTCTAAGTGGCCCGTGGGGATAGACCTTTGTTAAAACTTCAAATACGTATATCCGCTTTTTCTTTTGAGTGTTATTCTAAAAGTCAACTTAGCAAATATCTGAATTGCTTAGTTGGGAAAGTATCAGACTAAACACATGGAGTGTGCAGTTTCGATTCTACCCTCGATTAAAAAAATAAAATTATATAAAATCTATGAATATATTTGTCCTTTTTTATATTATATTATAAAATGCAAGTGCATAATTTTGGTATATTTAGCACGTAATGCCTCTCCGTCTGTCTGTTTGCTTTCCCCTCTCTATCTCTTTTTCTCTCTGTCTCTCTTTTACACTCTCTATATCTCTCGCTCTCTCCCCCTCTCTTTATATATATATATATATATATACAATAATATTTTTATAAATAAATATTAAATATTTAAAATACCCAGAGACATCGATGTTTCATGCTAACGCAATCTTCAGTCTAGGAACTAATTCTCAACGGTCGGTGGGCGCGAACCCCGAACACAAATCGCCACTGATTCGTAGTCGGAGATCTTACCCGCAGGCCATTGCCAACCAGTTAGTAAATAGAGAGGAATTTTAACTGTAAATAGCGGAATTCGGCTACTACTATTCACCAAGCAGCTAAGAGTGATCTACGAAACGTCGGACCATGCATATAGCTATTTGTACTGCTTGTTATTAAAGCTCCTCGAAAAGTGCCCATATATATATATATATATATATATATATATATATATATATATATATATATATATGTGTGTGTGTGTGTGTGTGTGTGTGTGTGTGTAAAGGAGAACAACCCTCTCTCTGTGTGCATGTCTGCCCCTAAAAATGAAGACGTACTAGGGAGTGAACCTTAAGTATAAATGTATTCTCATATAAACATAATGGGAATAGTTCTGCGTCTCTAGCTGTCCCTTCGAAGAGGTAATGACACTTTTCTAACATGTTACACAATAAAATTAATCTATTTATAGGCGATAACTTGCGAATATCAACAGCTCAGTGGGTAAGATATCTAGCTTACAATATCCAGGTTGTTGTTGTTGATGAAAACTTTTCTTAATATCATGTTGCATATGACGCTATACCTTCACTCTAACGCAGACAATGTCGGATAACCCTACTTGTATTATAATAATTGATTATAGTAATTTGGAACATAGATCATGGGAAGATATCGCTATTTATATAAAGTTAAGTGTGTATATATTTATATATTTGTATGTTCAGGATTCACTCATAAACTATTTAACCGATATGAATTTTAGAGTGAACATTCCGGTGGAAGGGGTTGTACTGTGGACTATATTTATTTTATTTTTAATTTATAAAAAGAGAGTAAAAAGGGTGTGGCAGACCTTCGTGAATATTCAGATACCTCCGATTTTTTGTGAAATTTTAACAATAGAAATTCGAGTTTTAGAGACCATAATATGAGCACGTCTTCCCATTCGAAAATTCGAATATTCCAGATTTGCATTGAATTGGATTCATAGTCATAAGAACTCATATAAGCAAGATTCCTTGAATTTAAATTTCTTCTTAAGACACATTAAGCTTAAGATTTAAATTTTAAACTTTTTCTAGAATAAAACTCAAGTACTGGATTTTGATTAAAATTGTAATAAGGATTCTAGACCTAATGTTTAGTAGCATTATATGTTCGTTTTAATGTCCGTAAGTAAAAGTGGTGGGAACGTAAAAGTGGTGCAAAACTGTTATTTGGGGGAATTAATTGCCCCCTCCTGGCACAGGTATTCTTCAATTCTTCTAGTATATATATATATATATTGATTAAACAGGAGTGCCAACTTCTGCTTATTCAGCTTTTGATCCGTTTTTTCAAGTCTTCGCACGACGGATTTGATGTTATAATCCAAGGAGTGTAAAAAATCTCCGTATTTTGTGCGAACGTTTTCGACCGACATCGGTCGTCGTCAGGCGGTTTCAAAATGAAGTAAATTGGTAAATCCATCAAGACAGCGTTCTTTTAAATTATTTAAACAGCACTTTTATACACCTTCACCCCCCCCCCCCCATAACGGGAATGGTTGATGTTTGGTTTATTAATGCGTATAAACAATGCTTTCATTATGGGGAGGCGAACACTACAACCCGAAACCACCAGAATGGATGTTTTATTTGTTAAAATGTTCCTAAATTCGTTATTTGGGATGCCATGCTTTATAAGATGTTGGTATATGGAGCTTTGAGGGAAGGTGATGTGGCAAGTAAATACAGAGATTTTTTACACTCCTTGGATTATAATATCAAATCCGTCGTACGAAAACTGGAAAATACGGATCAAAAGCTGAATAAGCAGAAGTTGGCACTCCTGTTTTATCAAACATGTATAAGGGAGGGAATGCTGCCCAATTATACAAATATATATATATTCCATGATAAATGCCAGTATACTGAAATCATATGCCCTTAATAGGGTTAAGATGAAAATTCATATACACTCAATGTACAAAAGCAAGGAAATTCCCAAATTTTTACACTTTTATTGTCATTAAGGGTATGACTACATATCAACCAAATCATTTCATTATCACATCATTACAGTATAAATCTCTATGCATGAGTGGATTAAGTGTGTGAGGTGCGCTGAAAAAAAATGCCTACCAGTAAAATACATAGCCCTGTTGTGCTCGCATACCCTTAATGACAATAAAAGTGTAAAAAATTGTGAATTTCCTTGCTTTTGTACATTTAGTGTATATGAACTTTCATCTTAACCCTATTAAGGGCATATGATTTCAGTATACTGGCATTTATCATGGAATGTCACTACTTTTGTAAAGGCTATGCCTCAATACAATGGTCATTTTAAAGTTTTTTTGTAATTTTCTGGAAAACTAAGGTATATGGTAAACTGAAATTAAAATGCCATCAACTAGACCCTAGAACCTCTATCTCTGCCAAAAATCAGCTGAATCCATCAAATAGTTGATGAGATACAGGGTGGCACATATGTACGTACGTACGTACGTACACACAGATAACATGATTTCATGATTGAACTTTCTTGATCTCTGGGTTGCCTTGACTAATGATGCTGAAATTCTACACACTTATAGAACCTATCAAATAAAAATTTTGTGCAAAGTTTTTACTAATTTGGTTTTTGAGTTATGATTGATCAAAGAAATGAGATTTCCAGCATAGGCCATTCGTATAGTCTATTAAGGGATAAAGCGCTCTCGCGCCTCCCTTGATATGCAAAATGAAGAGAAATTTATATTTGAAACTTCAACTTCGGTTATTCTCATTTTGCAACATTGTGAATTTTTTTATAGAAAAGACTTACAAACTTTCGCGCCCATTTTTAAATAAGATAAAGACCCATAGTTTTTTTTTTTTAAATCTCTGATTTTCAAACTAACTTTAGTTTGAGACGATCACCGTCTCCGTTCCCATCAATTTTCTCAGAGATTTTAGTCTTTCCATTCGGGTTTATACAAAGGCGCCATTGTTGGCCTCGAGACAGAAGCGGCCATTTTACCATTTTCTCTTTCGTGCGTTGAATGAACTGAAGTCACTTCTCGTCTCCATTCCTGTTTTATTTTATTCGCTTACCCTTTCTCGGTTCTGCTGTAGAATTCTACGATGAAAGGTGATTAATGGAATATCCAAAATTGATCTCTTTCAGCTTCTTCTTGGACATCCTGAAGGCATGACCTTTTGTTAAATAACCCTTTAATGGGGCCTACGGATGTTGTTCCTTTGTTGGAAAAAAGAACAAAAGACATACTTTCCACCATTCATCAATAAGAGTCATTGTCAAAATACCCCCGAAGAAGGTCGGAAGTTACATCGGCCGAAACGTTGTGAGAATAACATCCAAGATGAGAACATGTGGTCGCTACATCTACTCGGACTTTTAAAACCCCACTTTCCCGACCCGACCTTGGGTCACATCTTACTTGTGGGAGTAAGATAAAAACTGGCCTTGTGCCTAACTCCTGGAGAGGAGTAAATCATTACTCGGACTTTTAAAACTCTCTCTCCATTAACAACAGGAGGATTCGGTAATCTTCGACGACTTTGCCGACAGATTTCGACAATGAAGGAAAAAAAAAGAAAAAATGTCTGTACAACACTGATGATGGCATGTTATGCCGAAATTATTTGTTAAAAATTAATAAATGAATGCTTATTTAAATAAACACCTTGCGTCGTTTAATTTGGTCTCTATCCGATTTCACATAATACATATTGTATTTTTATTTCATCAGTTTTACTATATTTGTTGGTTTTGGAATCATAACGAGAGACACT
Organism: Sepiola atlantica; assembly: GCA_963556195.1. Taxonomy (NCBI): domain Eukaryota; kingdom Metazoa; phylum Mollusca; class Cephalopoda; order Sepiida; family Sepiolidae; genus Sepiola; species Sepiola atlantica. The sequence goes on from OY744534.1 coordinate 75,263,652, forward strand.
AATAAACATCAAAGTGCAATTTGGATTATTTCACTTACAGTCTTCCATAGTGTTAACCAAGCGTTTAACACCTTCTAGACATTAACACCTTTTTCTTATATATTGTTATTGGACTGTCATGTCTCGTGGAGTCTCCTGTCACGTACGAAGGCGTGATTATAAAATAATGAAACTAATTTCGCTGTGTAATTTTAGCGTTGAAAAAAAACAAAAAAAAACAACAGACATGTAGATTTGGTTGCTATTTATTTGCGCGGGAGGTGACGGCGGCTAAGTGGTTAATGACCCGGACTTCGAAGTTTCGAATCCAGTTCGTTCTACAGAAACACTTCCGGTGCTTCTTTCGTTTCACAATGACATGTTAGTTCTCTCTTTAAAGAAATAACTAAAGAAATGTATGAACTTTGTTATGTACTTACGTGGTAGCTGAAAAGAAGACTGTACACTAATACTTACGCAAATTCATCCAGTATTTATTAAATATAAAATAAAAATAAAAACGATTTGATCGGTCGGTCGCCATATTGTATATATAAATCGCCAGATGTTATCATGGGTCGCCCAGTAATCTCCCTTGCTTAACAGTAAGCTGAACTGGTTACAAAATGTCTACCGATACGTAAAATCGTTTTGTCTTCTTTTTCTTATAATTTAATAAATATTGGATGAATTTGCGTAATCTTTTCTGTACAATCTTATATTCAGCTAACACGTAAGTACATAACAAAGTTTATACATTTCTTTAAATATTTTCATGTCATTGTGAAACGAAAGAAGTTCATACTTTTACTTAAGATGTTGGCAACCTTCACATGGTCACTTCTGTAAGTACCCGATGTTTGTCTAGAAAGTATTCTAATTAGAAAGATATCGGGGAAACCAATGCCAACAATAGAACTAGCTGATTGAAATGAATAAAATGAATTAATTTATTTGTGCAACTACAAAGACGAACATTTATAACATTTTTTTTTCATATGGAGAAGTCAAGATCAAATTATTGGACCATATTTACATTTAGTACCCCAAACTTGTAGAGAAATTTAAAGTCAAAGTTTCGTTTAATAACGGTTCTCTGTAGTAAACACCTATGGGAATTAAATTACGTAGAGTAAAAAAAAGTAAATTTATATAAATTGTAATAGTACGGCATTTTTAACTGGTTTTATTCCGTTGTTAGCATTGGTTTTCAAAACTCTTTCTAGAATCAGCTACTTACAGGAAGGGCTACGTGAAAGTTGCCAACATCCATCGCTAAAGTGATGCTATGGAACTGATAGGATTTTTATTTTAACTGGGTTCACCTCAAACAAGGCAAATTGTCACTGTAGACGTAAGGGGCTACTGAGAATTAGGGTTCAATTTTAGGGGATCATCCTAAATTGGGAGATGTGCAGCTAAGTGTTTGTTCACATTAGTTTTAAATTTCTGCATGTCGATACAGTCGGAGAAACAGGGAGCAGTGAGGGAGTTCCAAACGCCGGCAGGAAAGAAGATATTTTGGAGTAGAAGGATCCCGGAATCTGGGGACCTCCACAGTGAATGGATGGGATTGAGCTGATTGTCGGGTTTGTTGAGTGTATGTACGTCGAGGGGGCACAAGAGCAGCAAGTTCATCGGAGCACATTCCAGGATTCCAACTTTGCATTTACAGATTTTCTGTGTCTTGTTTAGTTTGGCTTTTATGCAGTTAGTTCTAACCCATCATTTTTTACGGCTATCAATATCGATTCTGTTTCTCTGTTCAAGTGTCCTTTCCGTAGCTACGCCAAATTATTTTTTCAGATGCAATTTCTTTGGTCCGTCTTATAAATAGTTTATATAGCTGCTTCTCATCGAAATTTTCTGTTTATCTTTTTTTGTGTGTCCCGTTTTGCTGCTCTCAACGTTCTTTACCTTAGTAGTGCTTTGTGCGGCGGTAATTAGCCTCTCTGTATTTTGTCTAATGTATTTTTCTAGTTCTTTAATGACATCGTTAACGCAATTTTCGATTCAACCAAAGGTCGTCAAACCACGTCGGTATCCACTTCACAACGACCACCTCCCATTATGTATAGTAAAAGTCAACTATGTATTTATTGGTCTCTAATGTTAATCGGAAACGAGTTGCTCTCTTGTTTTTATCTTTTATTCCGTTAGTTTTCTGATTTTCTATAGATAATGTATATATATACATTTATACATATATATACATATTTATACATTTATACATATATATATATATATATTTATACATTTATACATATATATATACATATATATACATATATATATATATATAGAGAGAGCATTATATATAAATACTAGATATATATATATATATATAAATATATATATATATATGTATATATATTTATATATATATATATTTATATATATCTTCCTCTCTTTCTCTTTCTGACTCTTTATCTCAGTCTCTCAGTGTCATTATTTCTTCTTACTCTTTCCTTCTCACTCTCTTTTGCTCTCTCTGTCTCTCTTTATCTCCTCTTTGTCACTCTCTCAGGCTCAGTCCTTCAGCTTCATTCATTTTGTGCTCTCTTTTCTTGCTCTCGTTCACTCTCTCTCTCTCCCTCTTGTCCGTTTCTGTAATCCGTTCTGATCCCCAAGGAGGAGTCTATGACTGTTTAGGGAGTGGTGCTTGGGAAACCCCTCTCTGCTTCATGTTTCCCTGACCCTACTAATATGCAAAAATTTAAATGTAATGTCAACAAATATGTTGCTGCCCATGTTGCCTCTATAAATCTGACACCTATCACAGTGGTCCCTTTCCGCTTCAGTGGCGATATGCCTTGTTTCGCGTGACTAAAAAAACAGATAGGTTTCGCAATTAACATCTTCCACTTTATCCATTTACCTTTCTTTTTTTAACTACCTATCTATCTATTTATTAAATGCACAATGTACCAACGTTGACCCGACGTGTTATGTGTTGACTAGTATTTATTTACACGCAGGGTTAGGGGTTAGGCTCAGGGTTGAGGACGACTTGATGCTATGGTGAGAACGCTAAAACTTGGTACTTCACCACGCTTAAGTGGGTTCAATGCACGAGAATAAAACCCACTTACTCCCAATTAGTTCGACTTCAAGAAAGACAACATAAAAGATGTCGACTTAACCAGCTTGAGTGGAAACGCTTCAATATCTTGCAACAATGCCTTATAGCGACGTTTTGCATTGGTAAGGTGTTCAATCTTCACTAGTCAGAAGATATATGTATCAGATGGAACGTCTTTCCGGTAAGAATAATATTTTGGTTAACGTAGACATAAGGTTCAAGGTTAGTAGGAGAAATTAAAGCTTCCACTTTGTCTGTCGTCATCAGGTCATACAAGGCTTTACAGCCATTAATATCAGCGAAATGCTGAATATCACAAGCCTCCCGTCGCCATCCTTCATCCTTCATCCTTCATCCGTCTAAGTTCTCTCTGAAACTCTGATCTAATAGCTAAGTATGACTGTTCATCAGACTTCAGATCTTGAGGTGACAAGCCGCTCCCAATCCACGAACACGAGTCGTGTTTTTAACTCAGATTCCGACGCTTTAGCCCACACGGCCACTATAAACAACCTGAAAAAAGCAGCGAGAGATTGAACCCATTAAGAGTAGCTGTCTTCAAGAGTGTTACACTCTTTAAGGAACATGCATTACAGCTACGATGACGACTGTGTTAATACTACTCACTACAGTGCCCAGCCTAGATCGGGGGGCGACAAATAATTATAAATATTTGTTTATATCTACACACGTATACGTGTCACCTTTTTCGGGAATCGTCAGTGTAGAGATGATTATTCATACCGATCGCAGGACTCGAACCCCGGAATACGAGTGATGTTTTTAACTCAAATTCTAACGCTTTAGCCCACATGGCCACTATAAACAACCTGATAAATCAGTGAGAGATTAAACCTATTAAAGGCAGCTGTCATCAAGAGTGTTCAACTACTGAAGGAACTTGTATATATATATATATATATATGTATATATATATATATATATATATATATATATATATATATATATATATATATATATATATATATATGAGAGAGAGATAGAGAGAGAGAGAGAGAAAGAGAGAGAGAGAGAGAGAGGCTCATGCGTTTCATCCCCGGGGGGAATCTTCAGGCTAAAATGCATGGAGTTATTTTTGCCGGGTGTTTTTATATACACGGCTAGCTAGTTAACCAATCAGATTATTTGTTGTTCTCTCAGCCAATCGTTGGGCTTCTCGCGAACAAAGGTCCTGTTGGTGTTACTTCCTATATCCTGTTCTATTGTTCTGTTTTCTATAGATTGGCCTATATCCTGTTTCCTTTGTTGTGTCAATATACTGGGTGAATTTATTTTAACATGTGGTTCCTTGTATTTCTATTTTAGGTTTTACTTTTTAAATTGTTAAATTTTTGTTTTGTTAACTAACTAGCCGTGTATATAAAAACACTCGGCAAAAATAACTCCATGCATTTTAGCCTGAAGATTCCCCCCGGGGATGAAACGCGAGAGCCTCTGTGTAGCTTAATTGCCATAAATATATTTTCATAGCTTACTACCTAGTTCTACTTACGTATCGAGCACTGTTGAAGTAAATACTGAAAACTGATACATAAAAAAGTATATCTCCTTATAAAATTTTAT
>OY744534.1:75270796-75280796 GCA_963556195.1 Sepiola atlantica
ATTCAGTTGTTTGCACATTTCCCGGTGTACTTCTTTCCCCACGCTGTCATGTCTGTTCTTGTATTCCTTTTGTGCTAGCTTGCTGCATTCACTTATTATATGATTTATCGTTTCGTCTCTTTGTCCACACAATCGGCATTTGCTGTTTTCCTGGGTTTTATCTATCTTTGCTTTAATAAAGTTTGTCCTAATCGCATTGTTCTGTGCGGCCGTCAGCAGAGATTCCGTTTCTCTGTTCAAGTGTCCTTTTCTTAGCCATGCCCATCTGTTTTCATTGGCTTCATCGCTCGTGAGTCTTATAAAGCGTCCATGTAGTTGTTTTTCTTCCCACTTTTCCTTTCTTGTCTTTTTGTTTCTGGGTTCAGTGCTTCCGGAGTTGTTTGTTGGGCTGGTGTCTCTTGCTGTGGTGATCAGTCTTTCCGTGTTCTGGGTTACATATTTCTCCAGCTCTTTTTTGGTGTCTTCCACACAGTCTTCTATACTTACCAGTCCTCTACCTCCTTCATTTCTTTTCATGTAGAGTCTGTCCGTATCGTCTTTTGGGTGCAATGCATTGTGCATAGTCATTAGTATTCTAGTCCTTTGGTCAAGGTGCCTGAGTTCTTCTGTGGTCCAGCCTATGAATGGTCCAGAGTATCTTATTAGTGATACAGCCTATGTGTTTATCCCTTTTACTAGGTTTCTGCTAAGAGTTTCCTTGTTCTTCGTAGATATTCTTTTCCAATCTTCTCTTTTATTTCTGTATATTTGATTGTGTCTGCTTCCAGAACTCCCAGGTATTTATAACTAACTTGTTCTCCTAGCGCCCTCATCTCCTCTTGGTTGGGGAGTTCTATACCTTCTGTCATCTCCAGTTTTCCTCTTTTGATCTCTAGCAGTGCACATTTTTCTATTCCAAACTCCATTTGGATATCCTGGCTGAATATCCTGGTTGTATTTATCAGCTTTTCCAGTTCTTTTTTGTTTTTTGCAAAGAGTTTCAGGTCATCCATGTACATCAGGTGGTTTATTCTTTGTTCTGTATCCGTAAACCTGTATCCGGCATCACACTTTCTGAGTATGTAGTTGAGTGGCATCATGGCTATTATAAACAATAGTGGTGATAGAGAGTCTCCTTGAAAAATTCCTCTCTGTATTTTTATCTCAGACAGGTATTGTCCTCCGGCTGTCAGTTTTAGTCTCCATGTTTCCATTGTTTTCTGGATGAGATTAATAATCCTGTCGGGTATCTTGTTTATTTTTAAGCATTCAATTATCCATGTTTGGGGGATCCTGTTGTAGGCATTCTTGTAGTCAATCCATGCCATGGTTATGTTCTTTTGTCTGCTCTTCACCTCCTTCAGGGTCTTTTGATCAATGTATAGTAGATCATGTGCCCCTCTTTGTCCTTTCCGGCATCCTTTTTGTTCCTCGGGGAGCAGTCCACGTTTGTCTAGGGATTGGTAGATTTGTTCTCTCAGTTGTGCTGTGAGAATTTTCCACATTATTGGTAGACATGTTATCGGTCTGTAGTTGCTGGGGGTCGTTCCTTTTTTGGGGTCTTTTTGTATTAATGTTGTTCTTCCTTCCGTCATCCATTCTGGTACGTCTGTTTTGCGGATACATCCACTCAGTTTCTGCGCTAGTCTTTCATGCAGGGTCGTGAATTTTTTAAACCAGTATGCATGTATTCCATCGTGGCATGGTGCTCTCCAGTTTGCCATTTTTCTTAGGGTTTTCTTGATCGTTTCTTTGTTGATTTCTGTTTCGGTTCCTTCTTCGATTTCCCGCAGTTCATCTTTCATGTTTTTCAACCATTGGGCATTCTTGTTGTGCTTTTTTTGGTTCTTCCCATATCTTGCTCCAGAATGGCTTTGTTTCTGTTGGGTTCGGTTGCTCTGTCGTTGTTTTTTCTCCATTTACGTTTTTGTAAAACTGGCTTTCATTGTTTTCAAAGGTCCTGTTCTGTTTGCTCTGTTCTGATTTGTACCTGTATCGTCCCAGTCTTCCTTCTATTGCTGCTATCCTTTGTTTTATTTCTTCATGTTTCTCATTTAGTTTTTCCTTGCGTTTCTGATTTTTGCTTCTTAATACTTTCATGTCCTCCTTCCTTCTGTTCACGGTTTTAGCTTCTTTCCGAAGTTTGGTGATCTGGGTTTCCAGTCTGATTTCCCATCCAGGTTTTGTCGGTCCTTTCTTTTGTCCATTCTCTTCGTTTCTTAGTTTCATACTTACCGATTTTGCCCTGCATATATCAGGTTGTTTAGGTCTGTAATAGTTTCTGTTGGGATGTGTGTGAGGAGTCTGTTTACTCTTTCTGTTTCTGCTTGTAACTTCTTCGCTACTTCATTCCTGAGAGATGGGAGTTTTGTTTTGTTTTCTAACATGTATCGTCTAATGTTCTCCACTTCACTTGCTTCTTTTTCGTTGAGTTCTATCTCAGCAGGTTCTGTGGTTCCGTAGTCTTCAATCTCTTCAGTTTCAGTGTGTATGTTTTGCCCGTCCTCTTCCTGTGGTTTCTCCTTCGGTGGTGTTTCTTGCTCCGTTTCGCCATTAACCTTCTGTCTGATTTCCGTCAGTTCCATCTCCGAGAACCATCCTCGCTTGAGGATCTGTCTTGCTTGATCTGCTATCCTTTGTTCCGTTGTATGGTAGTCACTAGCAATGTCCCAGAGATGTTTCATTCGTTTTCGGTAGCCTCTTTCTGTAGGGTAGCGGCTTTCATAATAGCACTCCATCACCAGACTGTTCTCTTTCATGGTCCATTTCTTTCTATATCTTTTCAGTTTGCTGTTTTCGCTCTGGTTTTCTTGTCTCTGGTCTGTGTCCTTGTAATACCTGGAATCAGAGAGGTTACTTACCTGGTTCTTGTCCGTTGTCTTGTTTCTGAAATGAGAAGGGCCAACATTCGCAGGATGCGGACCGGGTCCCCCATGTTTGCTAACGAGGGAGCACCTGCCCATCATGACACTCAGGTCTTTCTCCTGAGTCCCACGGCTTATTATTATTATTATTATTATTATTATTATTATTATTATTATTATTTTTTTTTTTTTTTTTATTATCATTATTATTATTATCATTATTATTATTATTATTATTATCATCATCATTATTATTATTATTATTATTATTATTATTATTATTATTTTATTATCATTATTATTATTATCATTATTATTATTATTATCATCATCATCATTATTATTATTATCATTATTATTATTATTATTATTATTATTATTATTATTATTATTATTATTATTATTATTATTATCATTATTATTATTGTTGTTGTTGTTGTGACGTTGTGATGTCATTTGAGGTGTGTATAATCGCATTATACACTCTTGTTGTTTGGTCGCCCTGTCGGCGGGGCTACCAATTCGCCGACTGAAACCCCATGCAGAGAAGTCCCCTCCCTCCGATAACAATGACATCTGTTTTTCCAATTAATTATTTTCAGTTGTTAATTTGGTCCCCCATGTTTGCTAACGAGGGAGCACCTGCCCATCATGACACTCAGGTCTTTCTCCTGAGTCCCACGGCTTATTATTATTATTATTATTATTATTATTATTATTATTATTATTATTATTATTATTATTATTATTATTATTATTATTATTATTATTATTATTATTATTATTATTATTTTTTTTTTTTTATTATCATTATTATTATTATCATTATTATTATTATTATTATTATCATCATCATTATTATTATTATTATTATTATTATTATTATTATTATTATTATTATTATTATTATTATTATTATTATTATTATTATTATTATTTTTTTATTATCATTATTATTATTATCATTATTATTATTATTATTATTATCATCATCATTATTATTATTATTATCATTATTATTATTATTATTATTATTATTATTATTATTATTATTATTATTATTATTATTATCATTATTATTATTGTTGTTGTTGTTGTAACGTTGTGATGTCATTTGAGGTGTGTATAATCGCATTATACACTCTTGTTGTTTGGTCGCCCTGTCGGCGGGGCTACCAATTCGCCGACTGAAACCCCATGCAGAGAAGTCCCCTCCCTCCGATAACAGGGACATCTGTTTTTCCAATTAATTATTTTCAGTTGTTAATTTGGTCTGAGAATGAAAGTTTTTTCAATCGAGATGACCTTCCGTGCTAGAAGAGTCTGACAAGGTGAATTTATGTGCTAGATTATATATTTCTCTCGTATATGAAGAATTACTTTTTGATATTTTTCATTTTCGTGTTTCAATGGTGATTTTGCTGATAACATCAAAATCACCATTGCATTAATAATTCTCCACTCATCTTTTCTTAGAGTAATGTTTTCTAATAGTGATATTTTCTTGGAGTAATGTTTTCTAATAGTAATTTTTTTTAGAGTAATGTTTTCTAGAAGTAATGTTCCCACTCTCACTGTACATTTTTCTTCTAACACTAATATTTTCTAAGAGCAACGTTTTATAAGAATTGTAGAAAATAGCAAGAGCGACTGACTTACCGGAGTGTGGATGCTGGCGACTGAGGATGTTCTTCCAACATCTCAGACTAAGGATGGTTATTGCAGAGGAAGACGTTCAACCGTTATAAAAAGCCTTCCTCACTACGGGAGAGTTCCATGTCATCAATTCGTTATCACAACGATAGTTACTAGACCTAACGAGAATGGCGCGAAGGAAGTTTTCATTTTTTTCGTAACCTCACTCTTCGGCCAGCTACACTCTCGGTTACCCTCTGATTTTTTGACAGAATATAAAATAATTATCCTACATATAGGATTGCATTTGACAACTTTATTCGGTATTAAATAATCCTGAGATGGTTCATTTGCCGTATAACAGACCAGACAACAACCAAACTAAACATGGTTGTTTGGACCCCGCGTGGTGTCGTCTTTCTCTTCGATCTAATGACAAGACACATGCCTTTTTTGGGATAGAGGTTTTATTCGCGTGAGCAAATACTCTGAAATCATCTACAGAAATCAGAGAGAGAGAGAGAGAGAGAGAGAGAGAGAGAGAGAGAGAGAGAGAGAGAGAGAGAGAGAGAGAGAGATTAAGATACGGGAATAAATTTATGACTCGCCCTCATTCACCCGAATCGGTGCCGCGACGAGCGATTGCCTCACGTCTACTCGCTTTAAAGGCTATTGGCCTTTTGGCTAAGGTCAAAGTGTAGTATCTGTTCCGATGGATACTGCACCCCATAGACTGGTATTGTCTTGGCCTTCGGGGCTTGATTTACGCCGGTCTATGGGTCTGCCCTGTGCAGTTCTAGGAGGTTCACCCTCCCAGGCTTTGCCTCCCCTCTTTGGGGAGGAGTAAGTTTATTGCTTACTGCCTGGGGCCCCCCTACCGGGGAATGCCAACGGGGCTGCCCAGGCAATTTTTAAACCCCACTTTCCCGACCCGACCTTGGGTCACATCTTACTTGTGGGAGTAAGATAAAAACTGGCCTTGTGCCTAACTCCTGGAGAGGAGTAAATCAATACTCGCTTTAAAGTCTAAAGGCAACAAAAGAGCACACACTTATCAGCGAGAAATGACGGCCGATCGTAATTTCCTTTTTTTCATCGGGGGTCATATTTTACCCCCGGACCTGTCAATCATTCCGCGAGTTATGTCGCTCATTCTAACTAATCGCTATTCTTTCCATGTTAAAATAAGGACCCTATGCTCCCTCCGCCCCGTTTCATCATCATCATCATCATCATCATCATCATCATCATCATCATCATCATCATCATCATCATCATCATCATCATCATCATCACCTAATGCGCATGTTTCTTCTTAATCTATATTTCATATTTTATTCAAATCAACCAATTTTTTTAGTTTGAATCTCGAATGATATCGTAAGAATCAATCGATACACTTGTTCGAATTTAGAACGTTTTTTCTCGCAAATTGATAAGAGTTCACACTTAAATTCGCTGTTTTTAATTAATAAATCGACTACATTTACATAAAAACATGAAGAATTAAGTGTCATCTATCTCTCTCCCTTCCCTCTCTCTCTCTATCTCTCTCTCTCCCTATCTCCCCCCTCTCTCTCTCTCTCTCTCTCTCTCTCTCTCTCTCTCTCTCTCTCTCTCTCTCTCTATATATATATATATATATATATATATATATATATATATATATATAATGACACTTTAGACATCGTAATATGCAAGTGATTCGAATACGATACATGACGTAGTCGATTTTTACAAAAAAAACATAAAACGAATTTTAGGTGTGAACGCTATCAATTTGCGAGGGAAAAACGTTCTCAATTTGACTGCATGAATTTGCATCGATTGATTCATACGATATCAGTCAAGCTATCAATAACAGCATTCTTGACGAATCCGCAGGTTCATCTTACTAAAAATATTGGTGGATTTTTTAATGCTGTAATGAATAACGAGTCTGTCTGCCATACTTTAGCGGAGAAACTAAGCGTGAAGTTTGTGGCGATTAGCGACTACGACAACCCAACAGAGTAAGCGTATTGCATATCACATGGTAGAAAAGAAAAACAAAATGTCTTACCGCTCGTCACGGGAAGTGAGTATTGATTTACTCCTCTCCAGGAGTTAGGCACAAGGCCAGTTTTTATCTTACTCCCACAAGTAAGATGTGACCCAAGGTCGGGTCGGGAAAGTGGGGTTTAAAAATTGCCTGGGCAGCCCCGTCGGCATTCCCCGGTAGGGGCGCCTCAGGCAGTAAGCAATAAACTTACTCCTTCCCAAAGAGGGGAGGCAAAGCCTGGGAGGGTGCACCTCCTAGAACTGCACAGGGCAGACCCATAGACCGGCGTAAATCAAGCCCCAAAGGCCGAGACAATACCAGTCTATGGGGTGCAGTATCCATTGGAACAGATACTACAATTTGATCTTAGCCAAAAGGCCAATGAGTAGTGAAGAGCGCAAGAAGGCTAGTCGGTTGATAATAAGTAAGTCTTGTTTATTGTTTAATCGGTCGCGGGACTCAGTAAAAACTATTGCGAGATTAGCACGGGGTGATCAAAAAATCTGGATAGTAAATAAGAATTATAACCTAGATGGTTTAAAAGATGTAGGTGAGGCAGGGTTGTGGGTAGACGTCGCGTTTGGGATGCCACTGTGATTGTTTTGATACTTTCAAGGTTGAGACGAAAATGAAAATATAAATATTTTTTGTTTTGTATTTTGAGGTATTGTATTGAGGAATGTGTTATAAGAATAAAACAATTGTAGAATTACGTCATTGAATTGAAAGAGGATCGGGGAAACAACAGAGCGAGACTTGAGGTCGAATTGAACGGACGTTCCGCCATTTGCTCCCTCCAGCTGGGATTGGGGAACTGACACTATATATATATATATATATATATATATATATATAAAGCTGAGGGTGCTAAACGCATGTCGGCTGTCAGCTACAAGAAAGTGTAAGCAATGAACAACATTTCTTGCTTCGATTCTTCAATTTTGCTGCAAACCCCTGCGCCATGATGCTCGCTCACTCTTTGAATCCAGAAGCTCCAATCCAGAGTGGCCGGTGTCTTTCTCCTATCGCTTGAAATATGGTTTTTGATAGAGCGATTTTGTTTCGATGAATAGCGGATGAATGTTTAGTATGATTGCGATGTTTTGCTGAATGATACAGTCAATGAATGTGACTGTTGAGGATCGAAGCGGCATTCGCCCATAGGCGGGTTGAACCTGCATCTTACGACGAAGGAAGTTTCTATAGAATACCAAATTCACAGTCAGATGACGATGTTCATCCCGCCTATGGGTGAATGCCGCTTCGATCCTCAATAGTCACATTCGTTGACTGTATAATTTTGCAGTTCTTACATACAACGCCTGGTATTCCCAAATGGTCACCCATCTGATACTGACCAGGCTCAACGTTGCTTAACTTCGGTAATCTGACGAGAAACGGTGTGTCAACATGATTATACCGTGTGTATATATATATATATATATATATATATATATATATATATATATATATATATATATATATATATATAATATATATATATATATATATATATATATATGTATATATATATCAATATATATATATATATATATATATATATATATATATATATATATATATATATATAGTGAGGGTTTGATTGACTTGATATATATGTAAACAAAGGGAGTGGCTTTTAGGACTTAATGTGATCAACTTGTGACTCTCCTCCCCATATTTTTTTTTTCATAATTTTTTTTTTTCTCCTAAACTTGTCACTAGTTTTCATTATATTTTTTTTAGGTTTTAGTCGTATTTAATTACTTCCACGTTAATACTCTGATGAGTGTGGACGAAAGCCGGCTCAGTACATTAATTAATTTCTTTTTAATCGTTTCCTCTCGTTTTTATATTTGTTTAATCTCATTCTACCCTCCAAAAAATGTCCCAAACGTCCGTATTCCTCGCCGTTATTAAATTTTGTACCACGAAAAATTTAATTAAATATATATATATATATATATATATATATATATAATGAATATGACTAGCTAAGTTAGTTAAAGATATATCAGATCAGACCCCCTTCATGCCCCGTTATTCGACCTTGTGCCACATTTCATATTTATATTTTGTAAATATGTCTGAATAATAAACGTAAGTGCATCACGTGTAAAAAAAAAAGAAAGAAGAAAAATGGCTTACCGCTAGTCACCAGAATTGAAAATTGAAGGACGCAAGAAAGCTAGTCGGTAGTAAACCTCGCTGATTGGTTAATCCGGCTCATGACTCAGCAAATAGCTATCATATATAAACATGGTATCGAGAGAGGTCAGCCAAAATCTGACGATAATCAGGAAGAGTATGTACCCACTGAATAATCTACCAAGCGCTGTATTTTGACACTTACAGATATAGTAATGGATTTCGTACTGTTTCGTGTGAGCTGCAATCATACACCCTCGGAGAAACGGGTCTGAAATGTTCGCATGTGGTATTAATTTGATCGTTAAAAAAACGTTATTGTTCAAGTGTATCATATTTTAATTTAATAATTAGTTTTCATGATTTCCTAACATTTAAAATATTAATTGGAAAATCCAAAAATTCTATGCAGAATGAGCTAATATATAATTACAATTTTATATTTCAACTGGAAGAATACCCGTTCCAGGACGAGTAAATTCAAGTTTATTTATTTTTAAAAAAACTTAGTTCACCCCAAACAAGTTGCCACTGTAGATGTAAGGGGCTACTAAGAATTAGGATGAAAGTTTAGTGGGTCATCCTAAATTGGGAGCTGTGCAGCGAGATGCTTGTTCACATTAATTTTAAATGTCTGCATGTCGATACAGTCGATGAAAACAGAGAGCAGGGTGGGAGTTCCAAAGGCCGTCAGCTCGAGGAAAGAAGCCATTGCATGCACCCGAGGACCTCTACAGTGAATGGATGGAGTTTAGTTGATTGTCGGGTTGGTCGAGTGTATTTACGTCGAGGGGGGCACCAAATCAGCAAATTCAACTGAGCACATTACATTAAAGTAATTGTAAAACAAGCAAAAGGATGCAACATTGCGGCGAGGGGACAGGGGCTGGAGTTTGGTAGATAGTGAGGGACTTATTAAATTAGAGACTCTGTTTTGGATCTAGTCTAAGAGGGAGAGACTAGTGGATGGTGCACCAGCCCAGATGTGACAATAATGCTCTATGCATGGGCAGATGGTGGCTTTCTAGAGATATAGGATACTGCCAGGTGTGAGAAGTTTTCTAGCACGGTAGAGGATACCCACTTTTTTTTGCAGAAGCCTTGGCAACGTCTTCTATGTATTTGATTCAATTTATGTTACCTGTGAATGTTAGGCCGAGGAGTTTGAACGTTGGACTCTCGGGTAGGGTGTTATTTGCCATGGCAATCGGTGGTTGAAGAGGTTTGTTGTAGTTGTTGAAGGAAAGGAGCTTTGTCTTAGCAGCATTAAATGTTACCATCAATTTATGACCCCATTCCACTACAGACCGGAGGTCACTTTCTAAGGATTTAG
>OY744534.1:75285796-75310796 GCA_963556195.1 Sepiola atlantica
TCTTCTTCTTCTTCTTCTTCTTCTTCTTCTTCTTCTTCTTCTTCTTCTTCTTCTTCTTCCTCTGCTTCTTTTTCTTATCAATCTTCTTCTTCTTCTTCTTCTTCTTCTTCTTCTTCTCCTTCTTCTTCTTCTTCTTCTTTTTTTCTTCTTCTTTTTCTGCTTCTTCTCCTTCTTCCCCTTCTCCTTCTTCTTCTTCTTCTTCTTCTTCTTCTTCTTTTCTTCTTCTTCTTTTTCTTCTTCTTCTTCTTCTTCTTCTTCTTCTTCTGCTTCTTTTTCTTTTTCTTCTTCTTCTTCTTCTTCTTTTTTCTTTTTCTTCTTCTTCTTTTTCTTCTTCTTCTTCTTCTTCTTCTTCTTCTTCTGCTTCTTTTTTTTTTTCTTCTTCTGCGTCTTCTTCTTCTTTTTTCTTCTTCTTTTTCTGCTTCTCCTTCTTTTTCTTCTTCTTCTTCTTCTTCTTCTTCTTCTTCTTCTTATTCTTATTATTATTATTATCATTAATTATTATTGTTATTATTACTAGCGGGACCCGTGTAAATTACACGAAATGATGTTTTTAATACTAATTATCTTGTTCTTAACCTATACATGTTTGAATAAAATATGATAAGATTTATTTTAAGCAAATGAACAATACATGAAAATATTAACAAAACTTTTTTATATACAATATTTCTAATGAAGGTAATATTTCGACGACTAAATCTTACTTTGTAAATGTTTTCGATTAAATTAAATTTGGCTCCAATTTATGAATATTAATTTACTCCTCTCCAGGAGTTAGGCACAAGGCCAGTTTTATCTTACTCCCACAAGTAAGATGTGACCCAAGGTCGGGTCGGGAAAGTGGGGTTTGAAAAGCCAGCGCTCGAGAAGGTGAGTACTCTGGCCATTAAAAATTGCCTGGGCAGCCCCGTTGGCATTCCCCGGTAGGGCCGCCCCAGGAAGTAAGCAATAAACTTACTCCTCCCCAAAGAGGGGAGGCAAAGCCTAGGGAGGGTGGACCTCCTAGAACTGCACAGGACAGACCCATAGACCGGCGTAAATCAAGTCTCGAAGGCCAAGACAATATCAGTCTATGGAGTGCAGTATCCATCGGAACAGATATTACACTTTGATCTTTGCCAAAAGGCCAAGCCAAGTCATGAATAGCATACAAAGATTCGGAAGATCGTTGCTTTTGATGTAAGCATGACACACAAAATCACACACGCTATTGTATTAATATGTGTCTTCCCGGTCGTCCCCTCCCTACCTCTTTTCCCTTTCCCCTCGAAATGTAGAAAAAGATCTTATAGGTTGGTTTGGATCGAACTATAAACCAGTCGGGCCGAAGTCAAAAATACTACGCTGCTAACCGTTGCGCCAAAGGGAAATACTTGAAAATGTTTCGAAAATTAGGCGAGTTGAATGTTTTTCAAAATCTAGGTGCTGCACGCATGCGCAGAGCTTTTGCCGGAAGCGTGACACACGAACACACACGAACACACACGCTATCGTATTAATATATAGATTATTATTATTATTATTATTATTATTATTATTATTATTATTATTATTATTATTATTATTATTATTATTATTATTATTAACGTGTTTAATTTAGAAATTATTAAGATATTGGTGATTTCCGTTTGATAACGACCGGTTGGTTTCCCTAAAGCCTGAGTGACAACAAGCCTTCACAGATATTCCAATACTCCCCGTTCTGTTCAACTATTATTGTAACTCACTTGATGTTCTTGGCAGCCATGAGTTCTAGCTGATAACACCCGGTGGTTTTCACTGGAATTTGAGTGATAATAAGCATCCTCAAAACCCGTATCCTTACGAATTCTGCAAGATATTAACCCTCGTCGATCTTTCCATTCTCTCACATGATCCACGACCAATTCTCGTGTTACCAACCACTGATAGTCTCACCGTATGTATTTGTTATTTTATTCTTATTGTTGGGGTGAGTTGGGGTGAGTGGTAGAAAGAGGTATATTATTACCTCCTAGATTGTAGATTCACCCCATAACTCAATAAATGCGTACAAAGTTGAAGAAAGGTTTGGCCTAGAACACACGAAAGAGAGGCGGTTGCACATGCGCAAGAAATAGCGTTGCCATCCTCACTCCATGGGTTTCCGGTTCCGTCCTTACTTACCACACCCAGAAAGACAAAGACGACCCGAGGACGACGGTTCCTGATGCTGATTCTTCCTGTTTTTTTTCAACAGAACCCTGTTAATCGGGTTGTGGTCCTAATAACGTTGGATGCCAGACCTGTCCGCCATGGGTGACTCTGTCAGGAACCGAAGTTCAAGATGGCAAACATCCGACACTAACACGTTGCTACTGCTCCTACAACGGCGAAGAAGGGAAAGAGCTGCTACTGTAGGTCATGCGTTAACTATACTACTACTACTACTACTACTACTACTACTACTACTACTACTACTACTACTACTAATAATAATAATAATAATAATAATAATAATAATAATAATAATAATGATAATAATACCAATAATCGTAATATAAAAATAATAATATAATGGTAATAAAATA
This sequence comes from Sepiola atlantica, assembly GCA_963556195.1. Lineage (NCBI taxonomy): Eukaryota > Metazoa > Mollusca > Cephalopoda > Sepiida > Sepiolidae > Sepiola > Sepiola atlantica. The sequence continues at coordinate 75,288,346 of OY744534.1, forward strand.
ATAATAATATAATATAATAATAATAATAATAATAATAATAATAATAATAATCGTAATATAAAAAATAATAATATAATGGTAATAAAATAATAATAATATAATATAATAATTATAATAATAATAGTAATATAAAAATAGTAATATAATAATAATATAATAATATAATAATAATAATAATAATAGTAATATAAAAATCATAATATAATGATAATATAATAATAATAATCGTAATATAAAAATAATAATATAATACTAATAAAATAATACTAATATGATAATAATAATAACTTTAATTATAATAATAGTAATATAAAACATTTATAATTATAATAATAATAATAGTAATATAAAAATAATAATATAATGATAATATAATAATAATAATAATAATAATCGTAATATAAAAATAATAATATAATACTAATAAAATAATACTAATATGATAATAATAATAATAATAATAATAACTTTAATTATAATACTAGTAATCTAAAAACATTTATAATAATAATAATAATAATAATAATAATAATGATAATGATAATGATAATGATAATAATAATAATAATAATAATAATAATAATAATGATAATGATAATAATAATAATAATAATAATAATAATAATAATAATAATAATAAACTAGGAAGTAGAGCACCATGCAGACCTCCACTTGAAGAAGCACAGAGAGTATTGGAATCCGGGGGAGACATATTAACACTTAAATTCTGGAGAAAATTAACATCCGTTATCAGCTAGAAACTAATAATAAACGGCTGTTGCGAAAACGCAAAGTAATTTAGAACACTTTTCGAAAGAAACGGAGAATACTTTAAATATGTAGAGACTTGCTGTCACTCAACCACCAGGGTACACCACCTATTGTTGACACTGATAATAGTTTAGTCAAAGGAATTGAAACTGTTAGGGTGAAAAAATAAATCCCATAATTTGACAGTACCTCCCTCTGCTCACCAAAAGTGATAGCACCAGCATCGGTTTGTACCGTGCAAAATGGTCGTGAGGGTCAAGGACGATGAAAATACCGAAAAGAGAGAGCACCATCCAGACCTTCATGGAAGGACATGAAGATAACTGGAATTCTGAACAAGCTTAGTAACACTCAAGTTCCAAAGAAAGCCAATGGTCATTATCAGCAAAAAATCCATGGTAAACGGCTGTTGCACGAAGGCAAAGTAATTTGAAACTAGTATCGAAAGAAGCGGAGATCACTTGAAATCCGGGGAGACTTGTTATCACTCATACTCCAGGGAATACCAATTGTTGTTGCCAGTGACTGATGACTTGTGTGAGAACTCCTAATGAGTTAAAAGCAAGACATTTCTTTCTTTCTTTTTACTTGTCTTTCCTGTTCGAGGCATATCTGCTTCTTCTTGGAGACAGTAGTCCGTTCGTCTGATGTAAAGACGTTAGTTTGAAAAATAAGTCTGAATGTGATCACGTGGTTACGTGTTTTGAATGATGAAGAAATAGTCACATTTTTTAAGCATTGTTTGTATCCAAATTATATTTAAGAAATTTGAAAATTAGAATAAACAATGTGATTTTTTGTAAATAAATAAATTTATTTTTAATGTGAGCTTCATGTTTTACTTTGAAAATGGCGAATTGTTTGCCGAAAGTTCAAATTTAAAATAAATTAATTCATTAAAAAAAAATCACATTGTTTATTCTGGTTTACAATTTTTAAATCTCGTAAAAATAGTTTGTTTTTCTTTCTTTGTTTTACTTTTTTCTTCTTTTTCCTTTTCTTATTTACGTTTTGTCTTCCTTTGTTTACCTTCTCTTTTATCTTTTCTCATTCTGCTTCTCTTCTGTTTTTTTTTCATTTTCTGCATTTTTATTTCCTATCTTTTTTTTCCTTTTTTTCCTTTTTCTTCTGTTATTTTTCTTTGTTTGCCTTCTTTTTCTTTTTCTTTCTTTATCTTTTTCTTATTTCTTTTTCTTCTTTTGTTTCTCTTTTTAATTTATTTCTCCCTTTCGTATTCTTTTTTATTTGTTTGTCTTCTTTTTTCTTTTTCTTTCTTTCTTTTTTCTTTTTTTTTCTTTTCTTTGTCCTTTCTTTCGTTCTTTCTTTCTTATACCTACTTTCTTTTTCTTTCTGTATCTTTTTTCTTTTTATTCTCTTTCTTTCATTTTCTTTCTTTTCCTTTTTTCTTTTCTGTATTCTTTATCTTATTAGTTTCTTCTTCATTTCTTCTTCTTTTCTTTCTTTCTTTCTTAGGCCTACTTTCCTTTTTTTCGTTTTTTCTTTGTTTTTTCTTTTTCTTTCTTTTTTGTCTTTTATTTTTTTCTCACTTTCTTTCTTTTTCTATTGTTCTTTTCTATCATCCTTTCTTTCATAGTTCCCCTAGTGTTTCTACCGGTTCCAACTCGATTACTAATAGATGACTTAAGACCTGTGCGACCGTTGCAAGACATTTAACCTCGTAGCTAACTGGAGTTTCACGAGTCAAGTCCGTAGAGATTACAACTAATCGATTGGCAATTTAGGAAGACGCCTCTTCGAACTGTTTCGCTATTGCGAGTCTGGGGGATTCTTACAATAACCTATTCTTAGTTGTGTAAAGAAATTAATCGAAGAGGTTTGGACATTTGGCGTACAAGAGCAAATTCCTTGATTCGACAATATTACGTTGTAAAGTGAGACAGATAAAACAGATTTACAAAATAAAAAGATTCCTATGAGGAAACCATGTGAGTTTTGCCCTTTCACATTTAGCTTTTTTAAAATCGGTCTGTCCCTATTTACTTGCCTCCTTACGATGGCAGAGATAAATATATGATCGCTTTTTAACGTGGGGAAAATCCAGCTCCCAACGTAAATTCACTAGACCAACCCAACAATCTGCCAAATCCCATCTATTCACTGTGGAGGTCCCCAGATGCCGAATGACTTTCTACTCCAAAAGCTTCTTTTCTTCGTGCTGCTGGACTCTGGAACTCTCTCCTTGCTCCCTGTTTTCCTGGCGGTACTGACATGCAGAAATGTAAAACTAATATAAACAGACATCTCGCTGCACAGCTCCCAATTTAGGTTGACCCCCCCCTAAAAAAAACTCTCACCCTTTTTCGCAGTAGCCCCTTACGTCTACAGTGGCGGTCTGCCTTGTTTGGGGTGAACTATGTTTTAAAAAAAATACACATATCGAACTTTATATCAATATAGATAAAACAATTGTCATTTGTTACGTGGCATCAATAAATAATTTTTTCTATAGGATGCTTAACCCTAATTCTAACCCAAACCCTAACCGTGCCCCTCGAAAAAATGCCACTATGTTAAAAAAAGAGACACTTTGCATCGGGACAAAAATAATAAAAATGGTTAAGTCTTGAAGGATTTCTCCTTTAGAGACCGAGAACAGATTAAGTGGAGTGTAGTATCAGAACAGATACTACACTTTGCTCTTTGTCAAAAGGTCAGCGCGATACTCATAAATTGAACGAAAAAATCTAACGAAAAAGGCTTTAAAGCGTTTCTCGTTCTGTCCGTCAATTAGTCGGTTACGCTGAAGTTTCGGTTTAGTTTCAGATATCTTGTTTTTCTTGATTTCTCATGGTAAAGTTTGTAATATCATTTCCTTTGGTCTGTCACGCTTGTGTTTAAAATACCATTTTCTTTGGTCTGTCACTCTTAAGTTAGAAATCGAATTTTCCATCATATGTCAGGTTTAAGTTTGAAATAGCATTTTCCTTTATCTGTCATGCTAAAGTTTAAAATAGTATTTTCTTTAGTCTGCCACACTTAAGTTTGAAATGGCATTTTCCTTGATCTGTTAGTTTAAAATATAATTTCTGTTGGTCTCTCACGTTAATATTTCAAATGGTATTTTCTTTAATCTGTCATGTTAAAGTCTGAAATAGCATTTACTTTATCTGTCACGTTAAAGTCTAAAATAGCATTTTCTTTAATATGTCACGCTAATGTCTGTAATAGCACTTACTTTATCTATCATGTTAAAGTCTAAAATAGCATTTTCTTTAATATGTCACGCTAATGTCTAAAATAGCATTTTCTTTAATATGTCACGCTAATGTCTAAAATAGCATTTTCTTTAATCTGTCACGCTAAAGTTTGAAATAGCATTTTTTGTATCTGTCACGCTAAAGTCTGAAATAGCATTTTCTTCAATCTGTCACGCTAAAGTTTGAAATAGCATTTTCTTCAATCTGTCAAGCTAAAGTTTGAAATAGCATTTTCTTCAATCTGTCACGCTAAAGTTTGAAATAGCATTTTCTTCAATCTGTCATGCTAAAGTTTGAAATAGCATTTTCTTCAATTTGTCACGCTAAAGTTTGATATAGCATTTACTTCAATCTGTCACGCTAAAGTTTGAAATAGCATTTTCTTTAATCTGTCACGCTAAAGTTTGAAATAGCATTTTCTTCAATCTGTCACGTTAAAGTTTGAAATAGCATTTTCTTTGATCTGTAACAGTAAAGTTTGAAATAGCATTTTCTTCAATCTGGCACGTTAAAATTTGAAATATCATTTTCTTCAATCTGTCATGCTAAAGTTTGAAATAGCATTTTCTTAAATCTGTCACGCTAAAGTTTGAAACAGCATTTTCTTCAATCTGTCACGCTAAAGTTTGAAATAGCATTTTCTTCAATCTGTCACGCTAAAGTTTGATATAGCATTTACTTCAATCTGTCACGCTAAAGTTTGAAATAGCATTTTCTTTAATCTGTCACGCTAAAGTTTGAAATAGCATTTTCTTCAATCTGTCACGCTAAAGTCTGAAATAGCATTTTCTTTAATCTGTCACGCTAAAGTTTGAAATAGCATTTTCTTCAATCTGTCAAGCTAAAGTTTGAAATAGCATTTTTTGTATCTGTCACGCTAAAGTTTGAAATAGCATTTTCTTCAATCTGTCAAGCTAAAGTTTGAAATAGCATTTTCTTCAATCTGTCAAGCTAAAGTTTGAAATAGCATTTTTTGTATCTGTCACGCTAAAGTTTGAAATAGCATTTTCTTCAATCTGTCACGCTAAAGTTTGAAATAGCATTTTCTTAGCTAAATGTGTGCCGCACGGAGCACTCTTTCCTGACTTGACAGAGTGCAAAATCGTCTACGCAATCTAGTGAGGGTGATCTTTTCTCTTCTCTACAACACGGCTCACACAGAAAAAAACTTGCTAGTCTCTCTCTACTCTATCGATATTTTTATGGAAGGTTCTCGACTCAGCTCCACTCTTTGGTTCCTCTTTCTAAAACATTCACAACAAGCACTCGTCTTCTATGACAACGTAACACATCTTTCCTTTCTCCATCCATGTGCCTAGCGTTAGACAGAATTTCCATGGACAGCTTCTTTGAAAGAGCTTTCCGTCTGTTGAACACATTACTCCGGGGCTGCTTCTCTCCTGATTACAATGGGTTGTCTTCAACTTCAATGTAAACAAATTCTTGTCATGGATCGCCTCATGAGCAATCAAACGCAGTTCATGCCATAATTTTCCTCATTTTTTGGTTGGCAATTTTCTTGGTTCATTAACCCTTATCCTCGAGTGCCTCTTGGCCTTTATAAGTGATGCCCAAATAGTAAAAAAATACACATTCTTGTTTTCTTTCAGGTATTCAGTTTTTTTTCTATAATGCATATATATTCATAATGCAATGAGTCTATTTCATATAATTTCATGCAATATGAAACAGGCATATTGCATAAAACAATAATATTGATACAGTGCACGGATATCACTAAATTAAAAGAGAGACAATTCATTATTTATAGAGGTTGAACCCCCCTCGAAAAATGCTACCCATGGAATCCATAACCCATTCTGTAATCCAATCATATTTCATACAAAATGCACGTGTAAAATGTAGCTCTTAAAATAGTCAGTGTTAGACTTTGCCTCTCTTTCCATTTCTCTCTACCAGAATAATGTACCTAGGATATAATAAATAACTATGTATTTGGGAGACACACGCGTTCGTGTCAGTTTATTATAATTAACGACGATATATAAACATCCATCTCAATATAATAGGATTCATTTCTCACCACTTCGTATAGTTATTAAGAATGGCTACATCGGTTAGAGCGTCAAGATTTTGAGTTACAGGTTACTTTAGTTTCGGGGTTCGAATCGTGCGACCGGTTTATCTCTATACTGATGATTCCGGAATGATGAAACGTATACGTCTGTAAATAAGTAAATATGTATTATTGAATAATTATTTGTAGCCCCCATTTCGGCCGGATCCTCTAGTGAGAAATAATAATACAGGCCGTCAAATGATAGCTATCAATACATGTTCCTCCTTTTTTGAACACTGTTAAGGCGGCTGACTATCGTTGCCTGCTCGGCGTAATAGGATTTATTTCTCACCATTTCTTATAGTTATTAGAATGGCCTCATCGGTTAGGGCGTCGGGATTTGGAGTTAAATGTGACTCTTGTTACGGGGTTCGAATCGTGCGACCGGTTTGAATAATTATCTCCGAAAGGATGAAACGTATACGTTTGTAGATAATTAAATAATTAACCAGGATTCGAATAAACATCTCTTACACTGAAGATTGCATAAGCATGAAACATCGATGTTTGTAAATAATAATAAATAATTATTTAAAAAGTATTGTCTCTTAGGGAATTTAATAATAAGTCATACTATAGCATAAATACGATGTTCCAACCTTTGTTGTTGTTGAACACTGTTCTAGTGCTTATTTTGTGTCCGCTGATTTGGCGTATATAATGTTTAATTTCTCTTAAATTCAAGGGTAGAATATCGGACTACGAGTCAGTGGTGACTTTGAAACCGGGTTCGTGCCCTCCGACCGGCAAGAATTAACCTCTTCTACACTCAAGGTTCCATAAGCATGAATCATCGATGTCTGTAGGTAATAATAATAATAATAAATGTTTAATAAAAGAAAATTTTGATAAATATATATATATATATATATATATATATATATATATATTACTTGAATGACATAATAAAATGAGAAATTAATCAGATTTTATTAAATTTCAAAAACAAGGAGTTATACTGCGTCCTTAACTCACGAGGAGAAGATTTTCTTTGAAAACTCACGAGTTAAGTCTGCAGTATCACTCGTTGTTTTTCAACTTTAATAAAATCTGATTAATTTCTCATTTTATTATGGCATTCAATTAATATTATTGCTCTATACACTATATTGAGCTTTGTTTTTATCTTGATAGTCTACTGGTTAAAGATATTATTTATATCTTTAAAGTATCATCTTACTCTCTCTCTATATATATATATATAAATTTATATATATATATATATATATATATATATATATAAATATATCTATATATATATATAAATATATATATATATAAATATAAATATATCTATATATATAAATATATATATATATAACTATATCTATATATAAATATATATATATATATAACTATATCTATATATAAATATATCTATATATATAAATATATCTATATATATATACCTATATATATATATATATATATATAAATATATCTATATATATATATAAATATCTCTCTCTATATATATATATAAATATCTCTCTCTCTCTCTCTATATATATATATATAAATATATCTATATATATATATGAATATATCTATCTATCTCTCTCTATATATATAGAGAGATATATATATAAATATATATATATATAAATATATATATATATATATATATATATATATATATATATATAACTAGAGACAAAAATGACATTCCTCATTGAAACAGACAAGTAAGTACTATGCTTTAATGTCTTCGTCGCAGCAGATAATAGACTATCCAACACTTGTACCTGTTAGATTTCCGGATTAATAGTAATGCAACTCATGAAATCATTAATAAAATGCACAATATTTTCTACAATTCAACCGTATTTGGTACAAATGCACTTCATTCTATGCCTGACTTGTCCATCAAGTTTCAGTTATCAATATTCAACAGTCCTCATTTTATCGCTGTTCAATGATATACAAAGACACTTTGGCGATCGTCTAATCAGTAGGATGTGTAATCCTGAATAGGGATTACAACAATTGGATTTTAAACCCCAGATTTTATCTATGGATTGATCTCAAAGATAATGTCTATCAAAAAAGTGTAGATCATTCCTTAAATGAAGAAGATCATCACAGTCAAAATTAGGCCAGTCTCAAAAGATGCGTGTGTCAGAGATATTGACAAATGTTCACATCGTATCCAGGTGTGCTTGTAATTGAACGGCAATAAAACAAAGACTGTTGGACATTCATGACTGGAACTTGGTGGACAAGTCAATAATGGACTGAAGTGTATTTGCCTTAAATATGGTTGGATTACAGAAAAGATTGTTTATTTTATTAATAATTCCATGGGTGTCATTTTCTTTTCGTGGGGACTCACTCTGTATAATAATAATAATAATAATAATAATAATAATAATAATAATAATAATAATAATAATAATAATATAAAATGCAAGTTTCGATCTACGTGATTTGTTGAACACTGTCAGACGACTGACTATGTTGTCTGCCTGAATTGATATAAATGGGCGTTATTTCTCTGTCGCGTAACGGTTTGAATTGGCCTCATCGGTTAGAGCGCTCGGATTTGAATTAAAGGTGACTCGTGTTGCGGGGTTCGAACCGTGCGACCGGTATATTTACACTGAAGATTACATTATGCTGAAATGTATGCGGATAATATTTAAATATTATATATATATATATATATATATATATATATATATATATATATGTATGGGGTAAGGTACACGATAATTCATGAAAAAGAAATGTCGTGGCGGACAAAATGTGTGAAAAAATGAGAAACGGAAAACAAGTTAAAGTGCAGGAGAAAAACAAATATTTTGACCGGTTTCGTTCTGTTGGAGAACGTCTTCAGAAATGAAGATAATAAAATAACAACGGAGGAAAACAAATCTTACATAGTTCCCACCAATACCCCCATATCTATCTCCCTACAGAAACAACTCAAACCCGACATAAATATAGTAACATCCACCTCAAAAACTATTAAGGATTTACTTAATACCAAACCTCACTCCCGACCCCCCCACCAAAGACACCTCTTCCTCTGCCGGCATTTACAAAATAAAATGCGCCGCATGTCCGATGTTTCACATTGGGGAAACGTCCAGAAACTTGAGATCTCGCATTTACGAACACAAGCGGGACCTCAAACACGACGTTTCCACTAATGCTATAGTGATACACAGGAACACTCTCTCCCACAATCTAAACTTTTCAGACTGCACTCTCCTCAAAAGTGAACACTCTCTCTCACGCCACAAATGCATTGAAAGCGCGACTATACTCCTTTCATCACCATCAAACTTCTACCTAAGGCTCGGCTCTTATACCCTAAGCAAGCACCTAGCAAAAGTCGCACTAAAACAATGCAGTATATTGCACCACTGCGACCCTGATTAAATTCCTATGTATATGTGTACACACACACACACACACACACACACACACACACACACACACACACACACACACACACACACACACACACACACATATATATATATATATATATATATGGATGTGTGTATATGTATGTATGCATGTATATTGGTGGGCGTATGTGTGCATATATGTGTAGGTATGTATGGGTTTGTGTGTATATGTGTGTATATATATATATATATATATATATATATTCCTTGTGACTATAACAAGCTCTCATTGATAATCAAATCATTTTAATACATCTCTTTCAAACTTAACCCTTATTTTCTATTTTTCGAAATCTCTATATGTTTTTGCTTTTCTCCTACTCTTCTAACCTACTTTTTCGTTTGTTTCATTTTTCACACGTTTTGTCCACCACGGCACTTCATTTTCATGAATTATAATGTATCTCACCCCAAGTACACATATGTATATATATATATATATATATATATATATATATATATATATATATATATATATATATATATATATATATATATGTATATATATATATATATATGTATATATACATACATATGTGTACATATATATAGACTGTCGTGTGTAAGACCTTTTATTACTCTTTAAAAACCTAATGTATGATAAACAAGCAGACTTATCCCCGATTCATTCTGATTAATCTTTGGGCTCTGGCGTCGAGTATATCAATTTCATGCCCACTCCCACTTGTTCACCCTGGTCAGCTACTCGTACTATCTCCCCTCTTGTCGCCTCTCCCCCTCTCCCGCCACCTTCTCCAAACTAGCTCATTAGGTGTGGAAGTAAAAAAAGAGAAAGAAAATAAATAGAAATAGAATCAGAAGAATAAGAAACATAGTAAACTGAGCCACCCACCCGTCATATTTCAACATCACCTAATGTCTTCTTCATATGGTCCAATCAGATCATCCTTCCCTCATCCCAGGTATGTGCCTTCAAAATAAAACTATTTTATTATCTTCATTTCTGAAGACGTTCTCCAACAGAACGAAACCGGTCAAAATCTTTTGTTTTTGTTTTTCTCCTGCACTTTAACTTGTTTTCCGTTTGTCATTTCACACACACACACACACACACACACACACACACACACACACACACACACACCTACACCCCCCCCACACACACATATATATATATATATATATATATATATATATATATTCCAGCAAAATGCATTTTTATTTTGATGTACTGTGATGTCACGCAGGAGCATCCACAACACGCACCACCCATTCTTGATGGTGTTCAACTTAATAGTGTATCCACGTTCATATCTTACGCCACCAGACCTTATGTTACGAGTAGTATAGATTTCACAATAGGTTAAGATAAATGTAGCAATAAAAACCGGGGCTGGTAAATATAGATTTTACTTTCTAAAGAAACTGTATTTTGGCATGTCGTTAGTGTAACACGATGAGCATCAGAGGTACATTATATTGCGTGGTCAGAGCGAATGTGAGTCTCGTGGTTCCCAGACGACAATAGCGCCGAGACCGCGCCAAAATCCTGTCACAATTGTGCCGAAACTAAGATCCGACACATTGGTGTATGTTACACCGGCCGTTCTTACACAGGAGAAACTACACCGGTTGTCACTATAAATAGTGCGAGTCACCAGAGACACTGAAGACAAAGCACAGTCTTGTAACTGTCTAGCCAAGAGCTAGTCACTTTCTTACTTTGTTAATACACTTGTTAAACCAACCCTCGACTTGACTTCCTTTATTTATTATTTACTGTGGGACAACTTCACAACAGTGTAACCCGGGCCACAATTGGTGTAACCCGGGCCACAATTGGTGTAACCCGGACCACAATTGGTGTAACCCGGGCCACAATTGTGCCACATTCGACTGCCATCAAAGTATTAGTATGATGTTATTCGTCACTGGAAAGGTGGCGGTGGTTAATTGGTTAACGGCACGAACTAGTGACCTGGGTGTGTCAAGTCTGAATCCTGTAAGTTCCATAGCACTACCTCTACTCATGGATGTTGGCAACCTTCACGTGGTCCATTTTGTGATTACCTGATAGTACACAGAATTGGAGAAACCAATGCCAAACACTGAATCAAGCTGGTCCCAAAAGTCGTACGTTGCTGATTCATATAAATATACTTTTTTAAAAAATGTGTTATTGCTATTATCCATTATACACAAACAAATAACCAACAAACAGTTATAATCGTGTTAGCACACCGATTACCATCAGATAACCGAAGTTAAGAGATTTCGAGCATGGCCAGTACATAGATGGGTGACTATTTGTGAATACCAGGTTTTGCAAGTAAAACAATCCACTCAGGTGTACAAATGGATATCAGTTTTACTGGGAATAAGACCGGAGGAAGACTAGCGTCCTGTCACGGATATTTTTCAGGAAATTTATCCCGTTTAAGACTAGAAAAAAAAACAGAGAAAAGTATCGGACGTATTCTGCAGAAAACAGATAAAACGTTTGATGATGCCTCGAGAAACGCACGGCAACCCTATTAACCATATATACACATACGATAACATATACCATACGTCTGAAGAAGGCGAGAGTACACATATGTCGAAGCTTAATATAAATACCAACGTTGATTAGGACAATAGTCCGAAGAAAAACGACGTAAACAATGAACATTCAGTGAGGAAAAACAAGGAGATTAAAATTCTTTAAATCATTTTATTTAATTCGTTAATGTTTTTGTTACAAATTGACTGATACCCAACGCATCTTGCAGGCCATGAAAATGAAATGCCGTCGACTCTCGGACCAGTTGCTGATCAGCACCTTTGTTGTTTATACACCCTTTAGATGTTGGAATTGATCCAGTTATTGAAGTGAGACACTCTGGCAAAGACGGAGAGACCCTCGGTGCAGGTCCAACCATAGGATACAATACCGGCCAAGACGAGCTGGTTATCGCTAGAACGGTAGCACATGAGTGGACCACCAGAATCACCCTGCAAGAGAAAAAGGAAAACACAATTCGTTAACGGTCTGAGCGAAACGACTTGCCACCATGCGCGAGAAGAAGCGGACTTTTGACGGGTTCGTCTAGTTATGTCACCGGATAGATATTCGATATAGAAATATAGTTAAGTGCAACGTAAAAGTTAAAGGGACTGGATCACAATGTTCTCCGGTTTAGTAAAAAACGTTTAGACGCTATGAAGATAGCCATAAATAAACAAACGATAATAATAATTTATATATGAAAGATTATATTTCTGATGTAATTCTATGATTATATATCTGGAGTAGTGAGTGTGAACACTGGCGAAGCATATGTTTTTCGTCAATTTTGACGGAGATTGTATATTAGTATGTATGTATATATATATATATATATATATATATATATATATATATATATATATATATATATATATATATATATATATATGCGTGTGTATGTATATATATAATATACTATTTCATGTATATGCACATATAATATTATAAGGTTACATAATATATTGTGCATATATATACTCAGTATTTACTCCAATAGTGCTCAATACGTGAGTAGAGCTTAGTAGTAGCTTGATGATTCCCTGCGGGGAATGAAACATAAACCTTTCTGTGTACCATACTTGCCATAGAGATATTTTCATACTATATATATATATATATATATATATATATATATATATATATATACATCAAGACATTTTAATCCAAGAACTTTTTACTGTTTGTGAATTTTTTCTGATGATTTTGTAATATTGCAGAGACGATATTGACATAAAAACGTTGGCACAAGACAAATGAAACGGACCGTAAAAAATATATCTCTCAGAAATTTTATGTTTTTTTTTAAATCTGAAAAATGAAAATAATAAAACACCCATGGCTATTGGAATATAATAGGAACTGACTTATATATATATATATATATATATATATATATATATATATATATAAACAAAATCAGAAAATAACGAAAATAAATAAGAAATATACACTTGACCGACCTGGCAGGTGGTTTTTCCGTTTTTGGTCAACTGTCCAGCACAAATATGTTGTGGTTCAAGTCCTCCTGCATATCGGGAACACTGTTTCTCGGTGAGGGCGGGAACTGTGGCATGAAGGAGTTTGACAGAAGAAGACCCATGCTCTGTGTTGAAAAGAAACCAAAATTATCAGATTGTTAAATAGAAAGAACAAAAAACAACAGCCAAAAACCGATCAAATTACTATAGATTAGTGGATGTACCCGGCTTTCATCGGACAATAAAACACTAATGAACAAAAAATCTGTAATAAATAATTGATTGAGTTAATTCGGTCGAAGAAATGTGCTGGTATCGCTCACAATCCGTTTTTATGACAAAAAGATTCGATTTGGTTAGAATTTTCACATGAATCAATCAATATACTGAATCGGTAATACCTGGGGTGGTATTTAGTCCTGGTCGGGCTACACTGGCTTCTTCCTCCGAAGAAGGAAGTTCACAGGGAAAATAGAATTTACAAGCGGCCCTCAGTCATATGTATATCCCATTCATGCGAAGATGAAATACACTGGCTAGCATTCCCAAATAGTCACCCATCTGGCACTGGCCAGGCTCCACATCGCTTAACTTCGGTATTCTAACGAGAACCGATATGTCAACAAGATTATACCGCGTTGGTCTGGTAACTTGTTTCAAAAATATATTTCTCTACAAACTGTATTTACCAGGCATTACGGAATTTCCTTGAACTATGTTTCTTTCCAAGAACCTCCAATCTGTGGAACACGTTGCTACAAGAGTACTTTCCTATGGGCTACAGCATGGTCATACAAGCATACCTGGATCGATGAAATACACTGCCTAGCATTCCCAAATAGTCACCCATCTGGTACTGGCCAGGTTCCACATCGCTTAACTTTGGTGATCTAACGAGAACCGGTGTGTCAATGCGATTATGCAGTACAATGAAAATCAAGCTTAATTAGAATCCATCCCATATTTTCTCTCTACCGATTTGTCTGTCTCCATCATCACGTGTGAGGCAGCGTGGTCGACACTCGGTTGTATAACCATATGTTTGTTAGTATATATAAATGTCTTTACTTGCATTCGTACAATTCTCATATATAGAGTTATATATCTTGGATTTTCTAAGGAGGAAGTTTACATGGAATATCACATTCACAAGCTGTCCCCGGCCGCATGTATATCCGGGTCATTGGAATATGAACTAAAGCGCCTAGCATTCCCAAATGGTCACCCATCTGATATTGGCCAGGCTCCACGTCGCTTAACTTCGGTGATCTAACGAGAACCGGTATGTCAACAAGATTATGCCGCGTTGGTCTGGTAACTTGTTTCAAAAATATATTTCTCTACAAACTGTATTTACCAGGCATTACAGAATTTCCTTGAACTATGTTTCTTTCCAAGAACCTCCAACCTGTGGAACACGTTGCCACAGGAGTACTTTCCTATAGGCTACAGCATACCTGGATCGAGTAAATACACTGCGTAGCATTCCCAAATAGTTACCCATCTGGTACTGACTAGGCTCCACATCGCTTTAACTTCGGTAATCTAACGGGAACCGGTGTGTCAACGCACTTATGCCGTATTAGCGACAGACTAGCCGGAATTCTGCTAATTAGCTAACAACTCTGATCGGTGTTCTCAAACAAAGAATTCACCGTAGCGACGGCGTGCACGTCACTGTTTGTTTCCGGTTAAGAGATCTGGTTTCCGGTTAAGAGATCTGGTTTCGTTAAAAAAAATGTTTCTTTCTCTTGAATTATAATAGAAAACACTGTTAATAATTTAAATACAGGCTAAAACATGAACGGAAAGATACCATTGGTTTTGATAGAAGATCAACCATTGATGCGTGCAAATACGCATCAATGAAATCTTTACTTTATATAACGATCTGGCCGAAAAGAAATGAGACAACAAGGAGGTAGTTAACAATAGTATGCATTTACAGAGAGTGCGGAAGTAATCTATTGCCAGAGACTGTTTTTAGGTTGGTGATAGCGACTCTGTCTGTTACAACCGTTATCACTGTTCATAATGTCGGGAAGAGTCCATGTAGTGACGCAATAGGGTAGATCAGCATAATATTATATAATACGAAGCATTTTAACATTTTCAGAATCAGAACAAACAGCTAGAAATGTATCGATTTTCCCAATAATTATAGTTGATACTTCAGAACACGAAGAATTACAAAGCACTGATGAGAGCGCTCAGCGTTTCGGGCCTTGTACCAAATTGACACAGATGTTAGCGAAAAAGAAAACAACATGTCTCAAATTTTATTTTTATATATACTAGCTTTCCCGACCAAGCTTTGTTCGGGAAAATCGACGAAACCCATAAACTCCTGCTATCATCCCTGAACCTCATATTGCTAGCTTTCTAAAATAAACTGTAATTTGTAAATTAAATTGATATCTATTTTCTAATAATTATGTTTAAAATCGAATTTGTTTCAGCGTTCAAAATTCCCTTTTCAAAGGACGAAAATGATATTTCGGACGCTGAAAATCTTTGAGAAAAAGTACTGTGTCTTTGGGGAAAAACATGTTCGTTTATTGTTACTGTGAATAATGAAAAATGACTTTATGCTACAAGATTTCCGATACGGAAAAAATGCTATTTGAAATACTAAGAAAAACAAACTCAAGCGAAATAAGTTTGTGTAAAAAAACAAACTCAAGCGAAATAAGTTTGTGTAAAAAAACAAACTCAAGCGAAATAAGTTTGTGTAAAAAAACAAACTCAAGCGAAATAAGTTTGTGTAAAAAAACAAACTCAAGCGAAATAAGTTTGTGTAAAAAAACAAACTCAAGCGAAATAAGTTTGTGTAAAAAACAAACTCAAGCGAAATAAGTTTGTGTAAAGAAACAAACTCAAGCGAAATAAGTTTGTGTAAAAAAACAATGTTCAATTGGAACAAAGAGGAGATTGGCTAGTCAGAATCAAATACTAATGTATCAGATCAATGTCTATCGATGATAAACTCCGAAAACCCGAAAAGATTACTTTAAATATAGGAAAAATAATTATATACGAGGGACAAAGAGGAATGATATGATGATAACAGATAAGTTAAGAATAGATAAGATTAGATAATAATAGATAAAAATAGATAATAATTGATAATAATCAATAAAAATAGTTAAAGATAGATGAGATAATATTGGTAAGAATAGATAAGATTAGAAAAAATAGATAAGAATAACTAAGATAAGAATATATTTACATAGATAAGATACGAATAGATAAGAATAGATAACATTAGATAGAAATAGATAGAAATAGATGAGATAAAATTAATAAGAATAGATAAGAATATAAAAAATAATAATATATAAGAATAGATAAAATAAGAATAAATAAAAAAGATAAAAATAGATAAGATATAATTGATAAGAATAGATAATCATAGATAAGATAATAATACATAAGAATAGATAATAAACGAAAAGATAAAAATAGATAAGATACGAATAGATAAGAATAGATAACATGAGATACAAATAGATAAAAATAGATAAGATACGAATATATAACAATAGATAACATGAGATAAAAATAGATGAAAATAGATAAAAATAGATAAGAGTAGACAAAAATAGATAAGAATAGATAAGAATAGAAAAGAATATATAAGATACGAATAGATAAGAATAGATAACAGGAGATGAAAATAGATAAAAATAGATAAGATTAGATAATAATAGATAAGAATAGATAAGCTAAGAATAAAAAAGAATAGATAAGAATTGATAACATGAGATAAAAATAGATGAAAATAGATAATATTAGATAAAAAATAGATAAGAATAGATAAGATAAGAATAGAAAAGAATAGATAAGATCTGAATAGATAAGAATATATAACATTAGATAAAAATAGATAAAAATAGACAAGATAAAATTAATAAGAATAGATAAGAATAAAGATAGATAAGATAAGATAAGATAAGATGAAAAAGAATAGATAAGAATTGATAACATGAGATTAAAACAAATAAAAATAGATAATATTAAATGAAAATAGATAAGCATAGATAAGATAAGAATAGAAAAGAATAGATAAGGTCTGAATAGATAAGAATGTATAACATTAGATAAAAAAGATAAGATAAAATAAATAAGAATAGATAGTATGAAATAAATAAAAATACATATTTTTATAAGAATTTTATAAGAAGAATATGAAAATAAGTAAAAAAAAAAGAGATCAGAATAGAAAAGATGAGAATAGATAGATAGATAGATAGACAGACAGATAGATAAATAGATAAGAAAATTACTTACGTCCAGTTTTTCCCCAACCAGCAATATGGCAGTTACCGACGAATGTGTCTCCTGGTTTGGCCAGTTTGATTGGTTTCAAACATCTGCTGAATGCGATTGGTTTGGAAAGAGTAAGAACGGCGACATCATTAACTGCAATGAAAACGAATAGGTTCACATTCCATATCGCACCCTCGCTACCTTGACCGGGTACAGTTGACCCCCTTTTTTGGAGATGAGGGCAGCTGTGAATGTTATTTTTCGGGACTTTTATTTTTGAATGATGTATTTTGATAAAAGTACACAACCTCTGACATCGATAAGGACATCGGCTCAAATGTGTTAATTCCAAATCTGCGGTTAGTTTGTCTCTTAGATCCAACGATTAACTGTGATGCCGCGACACACATATAGAAAGCTTTGCTTTATATGAGCTGTGAAACAGCGAAACAGGCTGTATGTGGATGACTATAAAAAGCTCCCTCCGGTAGAGCTTATGTTTGTAAGGGTATCGTCAACGGCCATTAGCTTTAAGGCAATGCTCATTAGGTAAAACTAATTTCGAGCTCAGACATTTGCAATGTTTACATTTCGTTACATTGAGATATTCAGTCAGTGTCGCATGACAGGGGTTAGCATCGCCGACTGTCAGCTCGACGGTTGCGTTTCGATCCCGGCTTGAGACACTAACTGGTCTAGCCGCACTGATGAGCTGTGAAACAGCGAAACAGGCTGTATGTGGATGACTATATATATATATATATATATATATATATATATATATATATATATATATATATATATATATATATATATATTCCTCCTAACTTCCAAGCTGATTTACGGTGGCCGACGGGTAAGACTCTTGACTGCGAATCAGTGGCGATTTGTGATCCGTCGAGAATTAGTTTCCTGTACTGAGGATTGCGTATGCATGAAACATCGATGTCTGTAGGTAATAGATAATAATTATTTATTTATAAATATTATTATAGCCAGGCACTCTGAGTTAGTTTAATAACAAGCATTTGTTGTTGATCACCTATTCGCTGCTCGCTGTAAATACCTAAGTTAAATTCCTCCTAACTTCCAAACTGATTTACGGTAGCCGACGGGTTAGACTCGAATCAGTGGCGATTTGTGATCGGAGTTCGCGCGCGCCGACTCTCGGGAATTAGCTTCCTGCACTGAAGATTGAGTAAGCGTGAAACATCGATATCTGTAGGTAATGAATGAATGAATGAATATATATATATATATATATATATATATATATATATTCAATTTTTACAGATCTTTCTTGTTTAGTTAATAACTTTCTTTACTAAAGCTTTTGTAATTAAATAACCGGGAGGTGACGGTAGCTAAGTGGTTAACGATCCAGACTGACAACCTGAGTGTACCAAGTTCGAATTCAGTTCGTTCCACAGAAACACTTTCACTTAGGATGTTGTCAACCTTGACGTGGCCCTGTAAGTACCCGATGTCTTTCTAGAAATCATTCTAACCCGAAAGACATTGAGGAAACCAATAGAATCATCTGATTCATACGATATGAATTAATTAAATAACCGAAAAAATCAGTTGTCGTCTGCTTCTTGCTTAGATATACAAACACAAATCTGTATTAATGTTTCTACTGCGCCGAATTTGAATGAATTACATATTTTTAAACGCATGCGTACCGGCAGCGTGTCGATCGTGCTACATAATTAAAGATGAGAAAATCAGAATTCTCATACGGTTATGAATTTTCTATATCATTGCATACTATGTGCGGAGTATATTTATAGGATATTTATAGGATATTTATAGGATATTTATAGGATAACTAGCTGGACCCGTTGAAACTCTCATAGTTGTATCCTTCTTCTATCATGCTTAAAAGGAGTTTTTGACATATTTCAATTTTATGGACGTCCGGCGCAAACGGAGACCCCACGATATTATTGTACCACCTTTGCTCAAACTAGAAACATACTTATCTAACTATTCTGGTTTATATAGTTTGAGAATATATCTGGTTATGGGGGTCTATTTCTAAAACCCCTGTAGGAGTTGTGACATAGTTCTTATTCTGTGGAACGTAGACCCCACGAAATTTTTGTACAATCTTTGAACAGCACGAATATTACACTTTGATCATAGCTTGAAGGTAAAGAAAGTGTATATTAGCTCGAGTTTCGCGTTCGACATACACCAGCGACATCAGATGAAATTAAAAAAAAATTCTTTTTGCATTGTATCTTCGGCGATTGAGCGATCTCATCTGTTAAAAAAGAGTCTTAGCGTATTATTTATGATATAGATAATCTGACAGACATCATCAGAGCAAAAAACAAACTAATAAGAACAAAACATTTTAACGTAGAGTCATGATTTGAACTGATATTTCGTATAGAAAAGACTTTGTCAGGATAACGGCTGTTCTATACGATCTATCGTTTCAAATCATGACTCTACGTTGAATTCTTTTTGTTTCGCTTAGTTTGTCTTCTTGCTTTCCCCTCATGTCTACGTTTGTCAGCAATTTTATTTATCTTCCTCCCACAAAGTAAGACGTGACACAAGGTCGGGAAAGTGGGATTTGAAAAGCCAGCGCCTGGGCAGCCCCGTTGGCATTCCCCGGTAGGGGCGCCTTAGGCAGTTAGCAATAAACTTACTCCTCCCCAAAGAGGGGAGGCGAAGCCTGGGAGGGAGGACCTCCTAGAACTGCAATACCAGTCTATGGGGTGTAGTATCCATCGGAACAGATACTACACTTTGACAAACACATAGACCGGCGGAATCAAGCCCCGAAGGCCAAGACAACACCGGTCTATAGGGTGTAGTATCCATCGGAACAGATACTACACTTTGATCTTGGCCAAAAGGCCAAGTACGTTTGTATTATTTACTCCTCTCCAGGAGTTAGGCACAAGGCCAGTTTTATCCTACTCCTACAAGTAAGATGTGACCCAAGGTCGGGTCGGAAAGTGGGGGTTGAAAAGCCAGCGCCCGAGAGGTGAGCACTCTGACCATCAAAAATTGCCTGGGCAGCCCCGTCAGCATTTCCCGGTAGGGGCGCCTCAAGCAGTAAGCAATTAACTTACTACTCCCCAAAGAGGGGAGGCAAAGCCTGGGAGGGTGGACCTCCTAGAACTGCACAGGACAGGCGTGCAGTATCCATCGGAACAGATACTACACTTTGAAGTACGTTTGTCAGCTAAACAATGTTTAACTTTTTAAATACAATTCAGTTCAATGTTCACGACGCTCAGTTCTTAATAGTCTCTTAGTTTTGAACATGAACACAGAATACAAAAAATAAAGGATCATTAAAAGAACACTTACGGACAGTAAGTTTATTATCGCCATCGTAGTGACGATGTCTGATGAAAGATGATGCAGAGATTCGGTGGGGCATTTTTTGTTTGTCAAGAGAACCGAAGAAAATATCGACACCCAAAACACCACTGTCACTGAAAGAATGAAAAAAGAAAAGATTTGGTTTAAACATTTGGCACTTCGTATTTCTATTTTTTTGTTATACCTCTTTGGGGGTCGTCTCACTTTTTAACTATCTTCTTAATTTAACCCTAAAAAACTACCCATACGTGTACGCAATTGATACAATATTAATATACATAAAAAAATTATGTTAAATATTTCATCCGATAGTTTCATTAAAATTTTCTCTGAATTGCTTTTTCGCTATTATTATTTTTGAATTAATCTAATTGTGTTATGGCCCTTAATCTTTTTAAGGGGTTTTAAAATCCAAGAGACTACGTAGCTTGTTAATTAGTTGTTGCTTCTATTTGCGACACTTGCTTTGTTGCTACTGCTGTTGTAGTTTTTCGTTCTTGCTTTATTGCTTTGCATATTGTTGGCAGTTCATACAAGACACAATAAAGAAAACATGTACAATTAATACAATATCAATATGCGGATCAAATTCTGTAAAATATTACACTCGATAGGTCCCCAAAAATGCCGTCCTTATTCTATTTTTAACATTATTCTGGGTTGATCTAATTACATCTTAACATGTTCTATCCTATTGGAGTTCTTCACGCCATCTGACAACTTGTTTAAAACATATATTTATCTAATATTTTGCACCACTTTTATATCCCCTTACGAAGATTAATGCTACTAAACCTTGT
This sequence comes from Sepiola atlantica, assembly GCA_963556195.1. NCBI lineage: Eukaryota > Metazoa > Mollusca > Cephalopoda > Sepiida > Sepiolidae > Sepiola > Sepiola atlantica. Next base: position 75,310,235 of record OY744534.1, read on the forward strand.
ATAGAATCCTTATTCTAATGTTAATTAAAATTCATTACATAATTTTGATTCTCGAAAATATCTCAAATTTAAGGCTTAAGTTTAAGGCGTCTTAAGAAGAGATCAACATTTAGGGAATCTTTTTTAATTGAGACTACGGATAAAATTTAATGCAAATCTGAAATATTCAGATTAAGCGTTATGCCCAAAATATGCCCCTTAAAATCCTTTAAAAATAATCCATAGACACTGAAATTTGTGGAATATTCATTAATTGATGTCTAATATCTATTGAAATGTTAATTTCACAAAAATCGGGGGTCTCTAAAATTCCACGAAGCGTTTCTACCCCATCTTTACCCCATTTTTATAAAACTAAAATAAACTAAGTATAGCCCATATTACCCACCCTTACGCCTAGCAGCTGTGTTGCAAAATTTATAATGATCGGTTAATTAGTTTATGAGTTCATCATGTAGATAGAAATATATGAACATCAGCTTCTGTGACTGACCTTCACTTTAGACGTACAATGGAAGTCTTATATCAAATCCGTTGCTATGGTCGCTGTAAAAATTGTTGG
>OY744534.1:75315796-75343296 GCA_963556195.1 Sepiola atlantica
TTTGAATTTGATATTCTCTGTAAACTTCCTATTTCGGAGGAAATCGGCATAACCCTAACCCTAGCCCTAGCCCGACCATGGCGAATACTACACCCGGTATTACCGGTTCGTTAACCAGATCAGATTAAAATCTGCAATATCATAGAAAACGTTGAATGTAATTAGATGAATCAAGAAATAAATATAACGACAGGAATTAAGAAAGAATTTTTGGAAACTATCAGATGAAATATTTAACAGAATTTTATCCCGCTTGTTATAAATATATAATACTACAGCTGCCATTCATTTGAGCAAATTCCGCTAACTGTTACATCCTATAATGTGAATTTATACTTAAGATAATTACAGTTTTTTTAAGTCGACAATTCAGTCATATAACACATCACTCAACAAGTTCCGAGCATGACATGTAGATGGCGCCACTAATAAGTTCCGATCATGACATATAGATGGCGCCACTAATAAGTTCCGAGCATGACATGTAGATGGCGCCACTAATAAGTTCCGAGCATGACATGTAGATGGCGTCACTAATAAGTTCCGAGCATGACATGTAGATGGCGCCACTAATAAGTTCCGAGCATGACATGTAGATGGCGCCACTAATAAGTTCCGAGCATGACATGTAGATGGCGCCACTAATAAGTTCCGAGCATGACATGTAGATGGCGCCACTAATAAGTTCCGAGCATGACATGTAGATGGCGCCACTAATAAGTTCCGAGCATGACATGTAGATGGCGCCACTAATAAGTTCCGAGCATGACATGTAGATGGCGCCACTAATAAGTTCCGAGCATGACATGTAGATGGCGCCACTAATAAGTTCCGAGCATGACATGTAGATGGCGCCACTAATAAGTTCCGAGCATGACATGTAGATGGCGCCACTAATAAGTTCCGAGCATGACATGTAGATGGCGCCACTAATAAGTTCCGAACATGGCATGTAGATGGCGCCACTAATAAGTTCCGAGCATGACATGTAGATGGCACCACTAATAAGTTCCGAGCATGACATATAGATGGCGCCACTAATAAGTTCCGAGCATGACATGTAGATGGCGCCACTAATAAGTTCCGAGCATGACATGTAGATGGCGCCACTTATAAGTTCCGAGCATGACATGTAGATGGCACTACTAATAAGTTCTGAGCATGACATGTAGATGGCGCCACTAATAAGTTCCGAGCATGACATGTAGATGGCGCCACTAATAAGTTCCGAGCATGACATATAGATGGCGCCACTAATAAGTTCCGAGCATGACATGTAGATGGCGCCACTAATAAGTTCCGAGCATGACATATAGATGGCGCCACTAATAAGTTCCGAGCATGACATGTAGATGGCGCCACTAATAAGTTCCGAGCATGACATGTAGATGGCGCCACTAATAAGTTCCGAGCATGACATGTAGATGGCGCCACTAATAAGTTCCGAGCATGACATATAGATGGCGCCACTAATAAGTTCCGAGCATGACATGTAGATGGCGCCACTAATAAGTTCCGAGCATGACATATAGATGGCGCCACTAATAAGTTCCGAGCATGACATGTAGATGGCGCCACTAATAAGTTCCGATCATGACATGTAGATGGCGCCACTAATAAGTTCCGAGCATGACATATAGATGGCGCCACTAATAAGTTCCGAGCATGACATGTAGATGGCACTACTAATAAGTTCTGAGCATGTCATGTAGATGGCGCCACTAATAAGTTCCGAGCATGACATGTAGATGGCGCCACTAATAAGTTCCGAGCATGACATATAGATGGCGCCACTAATAAGTTCCGAGCATGACATGTAGATGGCGCCACTAATAAGTTCCGAGCATGACATGTAGATGGCGCCACTAATAAGTTCCGAGCATGACATGTAGATGGCGCAACTAATAAAAAAAATCCTACGATTATCATAAAGTACTAACCTTCACATTATGCGTATCAGTAGGTTACAAATAACAGTTATCTAAGTGAAGCTACCGTTGCACCTTTTCAAAACAATGTAAACATCTGAATTTCGTGTGTTGATGAAACATTGCTTTCTGATGAGGAAAATACTGTTCAAGCAAAGTAATGGTTTGATAAGTTTTATTCGGACTCTGCTCCGTCGGAAACAATTGAAGAGTTCGGATGCAAAACGCGATAAACGCCATTTGCAAAATCACAAAACTGTCCCTACAAAAAGTGTTGCATTTCAATACTCGACGACACCCCAAAATATGTGTTACATAATATGATACCGAAATAATTTCTTATTGATTTCAATTAAAATCAGCTTTTATTCGAAGTCTAGATTTAATATATTCGTGTTTTTATTGTGTAAGGTCTCAATTTAAACAAATTGGATTTATCGCGTTTTGCGGTCGAACTCTTCAATTGTTAAACTGAGGTATGTTAGCTTTAAAGACTGTCGCTCAGATGCAAATGATAGTGAACGCCCAGGTCGACCAAATTTGGCAGTTGTCGCGGTAAACATAAAAAAGAGTTAACAGACTCGCCTGAGATAGCAGAGAAGTTGAAGATATCAGAAGGCAGTGTATTTCAATGAGATAGTTGTATTAAAAGTGGGTGCCGCGTTTGCTCATAGTCAATCAAAAACATGTTGACGCGTAAGAGGGTTGTTTGCAAGTGTTTCAACGCAACACAAAGAAGTTTCTTCGCCAATATGTGACAATGGATGAAACATGGATCCACCATTTCACCCTGGAGGCAAATCAGCAGTTCGCTGATTGGACAGCAGCAGGTGAAAGTCGACCAAACACAAAAACATCAGCACGCAAGGTTTTAGCCTCAATATGTGACCGTGCGAAAGGTATTATCTCGATCGATTATCTTGAAAAAGAAAAAAAAAACGATCAATAGCGAATATTATGTAGCATTATTGACGCGTTTAACGGAAAAAATCGCTTAAAAAACGGCCATAAATGAAGAAGGAAAAGGCGTTCTTTCACCAAGACAATGCACCGTATCACTAGTCGATCGCAATTATGGAAAAAATTACATGAATTGCACTTCCTATTTCTTCCACGTCCACACTATACTCTAGATCTTGCCCCTAACGAGTATTGGCTGTTTGAATACCCCAAAAGAATTCTCCAGGGAAAAAGATTTAACTCCAATGAAATAGTGATATTGGAAACTGAGGCGTATTTTGAGGCCAAAGACAAATCGTTCTACACAAAAGGCACCGAATTATTAGAGAAGCTTTGGAATCGGTGTATCACCCTAGAAGAAGACTATGCTGATGAATAACGTTAAATTTTGCCTTAAAGTTATTGTCTTATTAGGCCAGGAACTTATCGAGTGATGTGTTAACTTTGCGGTTATTGTATTATTAAAACAAAGGTCTTTATTGTGTGTTCTTGTTGCCATTCGGAGTAAACTATTTTCATAGATTATTAAGGAATTAGTCGCCAGACCCTTTGTCAACTTAGAGAGAGAGAGAGAGAGAGATAGAGAGAGAGAGAGAGAGAGAGAAAGAGAGAGAGAGCGAACGAGAGAGAGAGTAATAGAGAGAGAGAGAGAGAGTAAGAGAGAGAGTAAGAGAGAGAGAGATATATGGAAATATCTGACACCACAGAGTGGAAGGCTCATTAATTATATTTGTACATCGAAAATCTCTCCTTCTCCCCTCCCTTTCCCTATCTCCCCCCCTTATTCTCACGCTAGTGGTCAAGACAAGACGCGTCTACGTCTAGGGTGATCTCGGGTATCCCTCTATGCGTCACCCATCCGAAAATCCACTATTCATTCTCTAACTGATAGAGTATGATCATCAACTCGCTTAACATTCGGATTAGCCCTGATTTTGCAAAAGGTGTAAATTATTAAATCCGAGATTTTATATAATAAATATATATATATATATATGTATATAGGAGATATATAAGGACTGTATTCACATGAGAAAGGCACTTCTGATAAATTGGGCAGAACAAAATACATAGGTCATAACCGCAGAGTACCCAGAATACGGACTTTTAGGATTTTGGATTTCACGATGATGGATTCGGCTTCCGAATTTCGGATTGAACTGTATGGTATCCCGACTGTGGCCCTAAACTAGATTTCTATTATTGCATGTTTTAATTATGGATTGTTTTTTATATTATGTATATAACTGTTTGAAAATTTTAAATTCTAATTTAAAATTTCTAATGTGGAGTACCCCATATCCCCATTTTCCTTCTCTTGCCTTTTATCTTTTATTTTTATTTTTACACAATTTTATGTTATCCTTTATTTTATCTAACAGTGTATTTATTTCATCTTTATTTTTCTTCATTTTTCTTTATTTTTCTTCATCATTCTTTTTCATCTTTCTTTATCCCCCCCCCTTTTATTATTAGTACCTTAACATTTTTTATGATTAGTACCCTTAGGACTTTATAAATTGATAAATGGCGTGATTACAATTTATTTAATTATAAGTTTAATTTTAATGATTTATTATTTAATATTTTTAGTAATATATTATAACATTAGCATATTATTTCAATATAATTTTTAACTTAATATTAATTTTATTTTTATTTTTAACATTATCTCCATTTACTTTCGATAACATATATAGCGTCTCTATTAGTTAAATTTGAATCCTTTCTATAACGGGCTACGTAATTCCACGCACGTGACAATTTAAACCTACTAGTTTCCCATCTATCCAACTGTTAACGTTATTCCGATTTAATTTCTTGCTTTTTCTATGTACAGCGTCGCTGTTGTTTTGATCTGAAACCTTTCCATAACTGACTACGTATATTCCACGCACGTGACAATTTTAAATCTGAAAGTGTTCCATCTTTCCAACGGACAATATTTTGAAATTCCTGGCGGTTGTTCTCACTCATTAAGCTATACGACTCCGCTGATGAAGGTCCGATTTTCTTGGATCTGAAACCTTGGTCCGGATGTTGTTGTAACACTTTGTTTAATATATATATATATATATATATATATATATATATATATATATATATATATATATATAATCAAGCTCTCTGTTTGTGCATATCTGATCCTAAAAGCGAAGACATACTAGGAAGTGTACTTTCAATATAATTGTATTCACATGCACAATTTGCCTTTAAACATAATAGAAGTACCTTTGCGTCGCTGGTGGCCCCTTAAAGAATCTAATGACAAGTTTCAAACATGTTACACAATGTAATTAATCTATTTATTAGCGTTAGTTTAAGAGTATTAACATATATCTGAATAGCTCGGTGAGTAAGATATCTAGCTGACAGCATCAAGGTTGCTGTTTAAGTAAACTCACCTTACCATGATGTAGCATATGATGCTATCCCACACTCTAACCTGGGCAACACCAGGTAGCTCTGCTAGTCACATATACTATAGTTAATCATTAGATGATTAAACTTCACTTTTAGTACAAATAGTTGAAAAGAATTTAAATCAAGATGTGCATAAATTGTAGACAAATACCTAAATGAATAAGCGACAAAAGTTGGGTTTATTTCTGGCCCTATTTCAAGTTATTTCAACTTCACACAATAGATGCACCATCTTTTTTATATACTGCTTATGTATGTGCAATATCTTTCGAAGGGTAACCTAATTTGCATATTGGTTTTGAAAAAGGACATTTTATTAATTAACTATTATTTGTTATTGTTTTTTAATTCAATGATTGATTTGATTTCAGTATAACAAATAGTTTCGTAATATTGTTTTATTTCATAGACAAATATTTAGCATTTGCGTTCAAATGTTCCTTTCTTTTGAGAGACCGACTCGATTCTAAACAGGTTACGATCTATTTCTAAATTGCAAGTGAAAAAGCAAATTGATTTCGTTCCTTTTCCTTTATGGTCACGTTTCACATATTCAGCATTCGTGTTCAAATGTTTCTTTCTTTAGATGTTTTTTAATTGTAAACCAGTTGCGATCTATTTTTAACTTGCAAGTGAAAATGGCAAATTAGTTTCTTCTTTCTTTTCATTTATTTACGGTCTCATTTGAAAAGATAAATAAATTTGTATCGAAATTCCCAAAATGTTAAAGTTTATTTATCTATATGAATAAATGAAAAATATTTGGTTTTGTGTTTACATCAATGTCATGTTTATTATTTTTAATTAATGTGTTACGTATTTCAAGTAGTAGACTTTGCAAAGCGACATCAATAACGAGTCGGCAAAGCTAGTACAACATCAATAGATTAATTGATAAAGGTAGAAGTAAACCTGACATGATCCTATATATCTACAAAGCCACCATCCGCGTTGCCACATCTGGGCTGGTGCATCGTCCGCTAGTCTCTCCCTCTTGGACAAGGTCCTAAAAAGAGTCGCCAACTTGATAGGTGCTTCACTATCCACCAAGCTGCAGCCCCTGTCCCATCGCCGCAGTGTTGCTTTCTTGTGCCTGTTTTACAAGTACTTCAATGGATTGTGTTCTGATGAGCTTGCTGCTCTGGTGCCCTCACGACGTAAATTCACTAGACCAACCCGACAATCTGCCAAATCCCATCCATACACTGTGGAGGTCCCCAGATGCCGAAGAGCTTTCTACTTTCTACTTTCTACTTCAAAAGCTTCTTTCCTCGTGCTGATGGACTCTGGAACTCCCTCCCTGCTTCCTGCTTTCCTGACGTTACTGACATGCAGAAATTTAAAACTAATGTAAACAGACATCTCACTGCGCAGCTCCTAATTTAGGTTGACCCGCCAAAACCTTCACCCTTTTTTTCTCAGTAGCCCCTTACGTCTACAGTGGCGGCCTGCCTTGTTTGGGGGTGAACTATGTTAAAAAAAAACAAGGCCTTAAAATTAATTAAAGCACCAATATATTGACGCAATCAGACACAGTCATGCTCATTATAAATAAACAGTATTGGTTAGTACTGATTATTCTTAATAGCTAACCATGAGGTAAGGAAAACCCGTAAAAGTCTACATAATTATACGCTAAGGCATTTTATGTACGTACATTATCACCTTTCACACCCATTAACGTAATGCGACCATCCGATGATGATTAACCTGAGCTCGCTAAGCTAAACAATTCTGCTACCAATGTTCGCCCCCACTCCTTCCACAATTATTGTAATGTTTCTGCCCCTACCTAATAATCGTATAACTCCAACTGCCACCATCCCCCACATTCTCTACTGGCAACTCAATTTCCCACTACCACCATCTGTTTATATGTCATAATTTATTTTTTTCATAAGCGGCCCCAATTTTAAGCTTACAGTCGCCACTATCTCTGTTTCAAACATTTGGTAATTGAGTTTGTTTTATCTTCAGACAATCATCTTAAGGAAGTCTTATAATAAAGACGAAACGTTGATGAATACATAAATAATAATGTTTGGTTTTCCTTTTTCAATTTCCACACACACACACACACACACACATATATATATATATATATATATATATATATATATATATATATATATATATATATATATATATATATATATATATATATTCATTTGCAGAAGTATGTTTAACCGTATCACGGTTCTTTAGTGTGGCTAGAAATGGGCGTGTGCTTCAAACTGTGATTCGAAAACCGATAGCTTTATGAGAAGTCGATAACCATTACCATTGCGCTACCAGCCACCGCCACGTGTAAGTGAAATCTTTGATGCTTTATATATTAGAATCATCGGGTACCATAGTCCGGTCTATTCTTTTCCAAAGAGCTCCGAATGTACGCTATGTTTGTGTTTTTCGTATAAATGTTATAGTCTTTTAGTTGTCATTCGGCTATTGGGTACCGTCTATATATAACTAAAATTCGCTCGTTTATATCGATGTGTGTCCGACACATCGACATCAAAGAGCGAATTTTAGTTATATATATAGATGGTACCCAATAGCCGAGCGACAGCTTATAACGCTGGAACTAATAAAACGGAATGCCGGTACGATTTCAAACTGAAAGATATCCCTGGCTTTAAAACACAAAATACTCCTTGTATTTAGAACTTAAACTTAAGACATACAATTTTAAAGCATGGACCCCTACAAAAATTTTGATAACACGATTAAATCTCATCAGAGATTATTAGGGAACGTTACCCGTTTGTACTGGGTCTGGATTATATAATATCGAATAAGGAGTTTGTATTAACGCAGAAAATGATATCATGTGGTATAGTTATTGTTGTAGACCCGTGCTAGGGGTCACAAAGATAACAACCACAAATTGTGACAGGTTAAAATATACAATGTATTTATTCATAGCAATACTGTAACGGTACTAAATGTGGTAGGAGATGACCGGATTCCTACCATGCGGTAAAACATGAATAGGAATGTCCTTTATTTAACACCTACCCACTATAGGAGTATGTGACACAAGGTCGGAAAGTGGGAAAAGCCAGCGCCCGAGAAGGTGAGCGCTTTAGCCATTAAAAATTGCCTGGACAGCCCCGTCGGCATTCCCCGGTAGGGGCGCCTCAGGCAGTAAGCTATCAACTTACTCCTCCCCAAAGAGGAGAGGCAAAGCCTGGGAGGGTGGACCTCCTAGAACTGCACAGGACAGACCCATAGACCGGCGGAATCATGCCCCGAAGTCCAAGACAACACCGGTCTATAGGGTGTAGTATCCATCGGAACAGATACCACACGTGGTACGAGGACTCTCACATGATAGGAATGTCCTCGATATTTAACACCTACCCACTATAGGAGTATGTGACACAAGGTCGGAAAGTGGGATTTGAAAAGCCAGCGCCCGAGAACGTGAGCGCTTTAGCCATTAAAAATTGCCTGGACAGCCCCGTCGGCATTCCCCGGTAGGGGCGCCTCAGGCAGTAAGCTATAAACTTACTCCTCCTCAAAGAGGAGAGGCAAAGCCTGGGAGGGTGGACCTCCTAGAACTGCACAGGACAGACCCATAGACCGGCAGAATCATGCCCCGAAGGCCAAGACAACACCGGTCTATAGGGCGCAGTATCCATCGGAACAGATACCGCACGTGGACACTCACATGATAGGAGTGTGCTCGATATTTAACACCTACCCACGTTAGGAGTATGTGACACAAGGTCGGAAAGTGGGATTTGAAAAGCCAGCGCCCGAGAACGTGAGCGCTTTAGCCATTAAAAATTGCCTGGGCAGCCCCGTCGGCATTCCCCGGTAGGGGCGCCTCAGGCAGTAAGCTATCAACTTACTCCTCCCCAAAGAGGAGAGGCAAAGCCTGGGAGGGTGGACCTCCTAGAACTGCACAGGACAGACCCATAGACCGGCGGAATCATGCCCCGAAGGCCAAGACAACACCGGTCTATAGGGTGTAGTATCCATCGGAACAGATACCACACGTGGACACTCACATGATAGGAGTGTGCTCTGTTTGAGTCTTTGCAACCATGGTATTTATTATAGATGGTTGCTTCCATTAGTTCTTCAATAGGGGTGATTTGTATCCCACAACACCCCCCTCCCGAGCTTTTCATTCCCCTGGAATGATCGTATAGCTCTTTTTTCTGGGATTGATCTCTATGGGATCGATCCTTTTTCTTTCTCTGGAAGATCGGCGTTGTCCGGCTGTTTGTGGTGTTACCAGGTCGAACGTGTCATATATATTGTCCATTACTTCTTCTTGTTCAACAGGAGGTTGTCTGTCGTCATCAGTGACACGTTTCCGAATTTGGTTCAAATGCTTCTTGTGAGTGAATTTTGGACCTTCGATTATGTAAACCATCCGCCCGATCCTCTGCTTGACCTTTCCTAGTTCCCACATCATACTATTATTTTTATGTACCTGGAAAATTACCTTTTCGCCAGGTAAATACATCTTTTTAGGAACTGTAGTATTCGGCGGTTTTTTGAATATTGGTTTTGCTTCATCCAGCAATTCGGATCTCGCTTTTATTTTCGTGCAGCATCCAAGCTTTTCAGAAAAAAACACTTGGAAAAAAATTTTTTAGATCCTTTTTTAGTTTGACGGCGTCGGCCGTTAAATTTTCGACTTTTTGACAAAAATCACTCATTGGCGAGTCCCATAATTCAAATTCTTGGATCCAGTCAGATCCAAATAAATTTGATGTGTTCCTAAGAACGAATACTTTTAACTTTTTTGTCTTTCTTTTTAGTGAAACATTAATAATTAATTCACCTTCAAAATGTATCTTTTCACCAGTTACCGATCTTGCGATTTTATTCGTCTTCATCATCGTGGCCTTACCTAATTTCTTCCACGTGTGAACATTTATAATCGATATATCCGACCCTGAATCGAGTTGCAGATTTACTTCTCTATTTCCGATTCTCACTGTAACATATTTCCTTATGTTCTCTGTTGGTGAAGGGTCCCTTTTTGTAGTTTTTATGTAGTTCTTTTTTCCTACTTTTGCTCTGCAATATGAGGCCTTGTGCCCTGCTCGTTTGCATAGGTCACACGTTATTTTCTTATGGTACCAACATGCATTGTACCCATGAGGTCCTCCACATTTACTACAAGGGGTCCTAGGCTTTTGTCTATCCTGATAATTTTGTGAAGGGTTCTTTTTGCCTCTTGGTTGGTAATAGCTGGCGGGTGAGTGTCCTTTATTTTTGGAGCGTATCTTTTTAATGTGAGCGATACCTGCTTCCTCTATGTTTTGGGAATCTTGTTTCACTGCCACGAACCGTTGACAATCTTCAGCCAGTTTCTGAAGCGTTAAATCAGGTTCTAATTCCAGTTTATTTAGAGCACGACGTCTTATATCGGCGTCTTTTGTGGCTATCAAACATTGTGTGAATATTAGGCATCTAAAAGTGTCTGCCGTTAATGATGACAACTTGAAGTCGTCACAGTTTTTATTAACTATAGACGCAAAAGTCGTATAATCCTGATTTTCCTTATGTGTAATATTCATACATTTCCATCTTTTATGGAAAAGGCTTGTCTTTGGACAGTATAACTCCATTAACAGTTTGACTGCCTCGTCAAACGACAATTCGTTGGTTTTTCTTGGCAAAATATAATCCACGAATTTGTTATGTTCGGATGCACCCAACTTCCGTAGTAATAAACGAACCTTCTTTTGATCCGTCCATGAACCACAATCAATCTTGAATAAGTCTTCAAATCTTCTGAAGTATACTTCAAACGTTAGGTCTTCCTCAGGAGCATAGCGAAATGTATCAATGGCTGACCAGATCGCATTTTGCGAAAAAGCCGTACTGTTTTCCTGTCCGTTGTCCTTATTCATTAAAACTTGCGTTAACAAATCCATTTTTTTATCTGATTTGTTTTGATGCTCTAAATGTAATTTTTTCAATTCCAATATTTGTTCGTTCATTTCTTTCTTTTCTTCCGCGGCGTATTTCATCATTTCTTTATTTTCTCTTCCCTGTTTTTCCTCGAAGTATTTCATTAAACTTAACCGCTTCTCGTCATTTTGTTTCTGTACTATCAATTGTTCTTCTCGAAACCTTTTTTCAAGTTCTAATTGTTGATTTTGTTGAAGTTTTATAATTTCCAAAATCTGTTTTGAAAAATTCTCCATTTTTTTTTTATATGACAAAAAAGCTTTTCATAAACAAAACAATTCTTTTCGTAACGTGTAAGTATTTAGTTCAAATCTTTGTTGAACGTACACTTTTTTTCTTTTACAAAGAATTAGGTTTTTTTTTGTGAAAAAAAACGAGTTCATAGCATTTATTTAAATATTGGCCATAATTTCCGCTTTAAGTGCGTAACAGAATATCATATTTTCTCATTAACACAAAGTGTTATGCCGTACCTGCTTGTCGAAAGTGTTTTTTTTTTCAACGTGCCAGTCAGTCAGAGAAAAAATTATTTTAATCGGAAAAATCCGACGTAACTTTTTAATTTTGTTTTTCAATGCTAATGCCTTTTTAAGACAATCTTTTTAGAACGAACAATTTTTTTTTTTGTACTTGCTGAAACTTTGAGTCGTTTTTTTTTTTTCAGTTGTCGTAAATCCACGCCATTTATGAGTTCCGTTTTAACTCGTAGTTTAGGCTTCTTGTGGCTTTTTTTTCCAACAGCAAGATAAGACTTTTTTGACGACGTCTTTTGTTGTTTGACGTTTTTTTTTTTTTTCAAGTAAATCCTTGCCCGAATCTTCGTTATTCAGTTTTTTGTCGAATGATCCGGTAACTTTCTTGAGTAATCCTGGTAGCCAGTATTCGTGACTGGTATAAAATCCAAATCCTCACGTATGTTCTTTACTAAATTTCTCGTCGCCAGTGTTGTAGACCCGTGCTAGGGGTCACAAAGATAACAACCACAAATTGTGACAGGTTAAAATATACAATGTATTTATTCATAGCAATACTGTAACGGTACTAAATGTGGTAGGAGATGACCGGATTCCTACCATGCGGTAAAACATGAATAGGAATGTCCTCTATATTTAACACCTACCCACTATAGGAGTATGTGACACAAGGTCGGAAAGTGGGATTTGAAAAGCCAGCGCCCGAGAGATGAGCGCTTTAGCCACTAAAAATTGCCTGGGCAGCCCCGTCGGCATTCCCCGGTAGGGGCGCCTCAGGCAGTAAGCTATAAACTTACTCCTCCCCAAAGAGGAGAGGCAAAGCCTGGGAGGGTGGACCTCCTAGAACTGCACAGGACAGACCCATAGACCGGCGGAATCATGCCCCGAAGGCCAAGACAACACCGGTCTATAGGGTGTAGTATCCATCGGAACAGATACCACACGTGGTACGAGGACTCTCACATAATAGGAATGTCCTCTATATTTAACACCTACCCACTATAGGAGTATGTGACACAAGGTCGGAAAGTGGGATTTGAAAAGCCAGCGCCCGAGAAGGTGAGCGCTTTAGCCATTAAAAATTGCCTGGACAGCCCGGTCGGCATTCCCCGGTAGGGGCGCCTCAGGCAGTAAGCTATAAACTTACTCCTCCCCAAAGAGGAGAGGCAAAGCCTGGGAGGGTGGACCTCCTAGAACTGCACAGGACAGACCCATAGACCGGCGGAATCATGCCCCGAAGGCCAAGACAACACCGGTCTATAGGGTGTAGTATCCATCGGAACAGATACCACACGTGGACACTCACATGATAGGAGTGTCCTCGATATTTAACACCTACCCACTATAGGAGTATGTGACACAAGGTCGGAAAGTGGGATTTGAAAAGCCAGCGCCCGAGAAGGTGAGCGCTTTAGCCATTAAAAATTGCCTGGACAGCCCCGTCGGCATTCCCCGGTAGGGGCGCCTCAGGCAGTAAGCTATCAACTTACTCCTCCCCAAAGAGGAGAGGCAAAGCCTGGGAGGGTGGACCTCCTAGAACTGCACAGGACAGACCCATAGACCGGCGGAATCATGCCCCGAAGGCCAAGACAACACCGATCTATAGGGCGTAGTATCCATCGGAACAGATACCACACGTGGACACTCACATGATAGGAATGTCCTCTGTTTGAGTCTTTGCAGCCATGGTATTTATTATAGATGGTTGCTTCCATTAGTTCTTCAATAGGAGTGATTTGTACCCCACAACAGTTACCAACAACTGACGTTCGGTCACGTCTTCCGATTTCCAAGAAAAAGACAAATCCTGTCTTTAACCATAATCAACCATGACAAACATACAGTTCGACCGAAAACACAAATGAATAATGGAAACAAAAATGAAGACAGTTTACTGTTGTACAGGGTTATCTGTTACCTCTATCAAAAAATAACAGCAATGGAGGAAAAAGTAACACAGCAATACAAAACACATGACGGGTATTCGGTTTATTCGCTGTAAGAAGAGAAAAACATAAGAATATTAAAACAATAGATACAGTAATCAATAGAAAATATCATGTGATGGATTCAGTGTATTCAGTTTCATTGACAGCCTCACACACCGAGATGCTTTGTATGAACACAATCATTTTATTGACTCAAAATGATGCGGTGCCATGAATTGGATGGTATATTTTGACGCAGGCTTTTGATGATTGTTAGAACAATCTGTATATTATTTCGATAAATGAATCCTAGACTAAGTATATAAACGCATACTTACACTTTTAAACAAGGCTATTGGACCACCCATTTCAGTAAGGAATAGAAAACATTGTTTAACCACTCTGTATACTATTTGAATAGACAAATCTTAGACTAAGTAGACAAACGCATGCTTACGTGTTTCAACAAAACTATTGAACCACCCATTTCAATAAGGAATAGAAAGCATTGTTGGACCACTCTGTATACTATTGGAATAGACAAATCTTAGACTAAGTAGACAAACGCATGCTTACGTTGTTTTACAAGAGTATTGGACCACCCATTTCAGTAAGGAATATAAAGCATTGTTGGACCACTCTGTATACTATTTAAATAGACAAATCTTAGACTAAGTAGACAAACGTATGCTTACGTTTTTTTACAAGACTATTGGACCACCCATTTCAGTAAGGAATATAAAGCATTGTTGGACCACTCTGTATACTATTTAAATAGACAAATCTTAGACTAAGTAGACAAACGTATGCTTACGTTTTTTTACAAGACTATTGGACCACCCATTTCAGTAAGGAATATAAAGCATTGTTGGACCACTCTGTATACTATTTAAATAGGCAAATCTTAGACTAAGTAGACAAACGTATGCTTACGTTTTTTTTACAAGACTATTGGACCACCCATTTCAGTAAGGAATATAAAGCATTGTTGGACCACTCTGTATACTATTTAAATAGGCAAATCTTAGACTAAGTAGACAAACGTATGCTTACGTTTTTTTTACAAGACTATTGGACCATCCCTTTCAGTAAGGAATAGAAAACATTGTTGGACAAGTATGTATACTGTTTGAATAGACAAATCTTAGACTAAGTAGACAAACGCAAGCTTACGTTTTATAGCGAGATATTCCTGTATGTACTAAATACAATTTTTATCGACATGTTCAGATAGATAAGCTTCGAAAGAAGATCTTAATTGAATAATGATAACTAATTTAACGAATATTCAATGATGATGATGTTGATGATAAATAACCCCCCCCCACCGGGGCCATTCGAAATCCCAAGTTGGAACTTACTCTCCCACCTGCTGCTTCCACGCCTTGTTCGGGTTACCGACCATAAAATAAAAAGAAAAACAAAAGAAATAGTTTATGCTGAAAAGAAAATACAAGTAGACGAACAGATGTTGTTTAAAGACAAAAACACTTTTAATGTATATATATATATATATATATATATATATATATATATATATATAGTGAGAGAGATAACATGATACATAAATATCTATATATTTATACAAATCTGTCAGTAAGTACTTAAGTCTTTGTAAATATATATATATATATATAAATGCATATATAGATTTTAGTATATATACACATTAATATACTGCATATATACATTTTAGTATGTATATATATATACATTAGTATATATTAGTATATATATATATATATATATATATATTTATGTATATGTAACTCTATATAATAAAATGAAGTCGGTCTATTTCTCGATATTTGTCATCGCTATGCTTTCTCCTACAAATCAATAGTTCATTCTGTATGGTCTTTTTCTTTTTTTACGTTGGTCCATTATATATTAGTAGAACAATAAGCCTGATATATATATATATATATATATATATATATATATATATATATATATATATATATATATATATAATTAATACCTACAGACGCTAGCGTTTCAAGCTTGTTGCCTTCCTCAGTGCAGGAAAGTAACAATTTCAGACGGTCGGGAGGCGCGAACCCAGTTCACACAATCAGTTTAGAATCTGCAAGCCGTCGCCATATCCACTCGGCCAACGGAAACTGTCACGTAATAAAGGGAAATTAAGATCTATATGTACATAGAAGCGGGCACAGATAGAAGACTAGTCGAGAGTGTTCTACGAACGTATTCGCAGACACGAGTTATGTAATACTATGATTTAATATCAATTTAGGAGCAACAAAACTTACACTCTTATGTAATTTTATTTATTGATAGCATTCTTGAAAAATTTGAAATACCATATAAATATCAGAATCTTGAGCTTCATTTTGCTTTGGAAATTGATTCCCATAAGAATCGATCTGAACTCGATAAACTAATTGTTTTTTTTGTATATCACACACACACGTATATATATATATATATATATATATATATATATATATATATATATATATATAGTGTATATAGTTTGAATTACCTACTAGACACCACTGTTGAGTGTCTTCGATTTCTCTGTAAAAGGGGTTTGTCAGGAATACCTGACATAGGGATACTTCACCCTACAAGTAAACCCTGACCAAATATTCAAAAAAACATATCATTTGAAGCCCAAATAAGATCTCCCCGGTTTGGCTATACGCCAATACGAGGAATGGTGCATCTTCTCCAATTCATGTTACCTCAAGTAACAGCACTTAGCTGGGATACTCCACCAGACCAGATCTATTCTTGTCCTGGAATCCGGTAAGACCAAAAGACCAAAAGAAATATATACTATAACATAATCAACTGGTGAATTGTGGAGAGGAAATTAATGTTCTTAACTTTACAAACTCAACAATTGAAAGGTAAGGGAGAACTTTAATGAAACACTAGAATATCTAAGTATCTCACATAGAGATCAAGTGTTAGCCTTAGGAAAGGGCCCCTTGATTTCTGAGAACTTCGTCTGAAGTAAAATAAAATCAAAAGGAGTGAATATATATATATACGAATATATATATATATATATATATATATATATATATATATATATATATGATAATTTTATTTACACAGACATGTACAAAATCTGCAGATTTTGTAAATGTCTGTGTAAATAAAATTATCATATATAAAGCTCTATTTTGATATTGAGCACTTTTTATAAACCCGGTTAAAATTCTCTGGATTACCACCCTGTGGATATTTTTCACCTGGATTATTATATATATATATATAGATATATATATATATATATATATATATATATATATATATATATATACGAATCTTTTATATGTATGTATATGTATACTTGAATCTATACATAAGCATAATATATATATATATATATATATATATATATATATATATATATATATATACGAATCTTTTATATGCATATATATGTATACTTGAATCTATACATAAGCATAATATATATATATATATATATATATATATATGTATATATATATATATATATATATATATATATATATATATATATATATATATATATATATATATATAAATTAATCGATATAACGCAATAAGTATAAGTAGACGTTTTCCATCTTCGATAAAATACATTCGGGCTGATTTCAAGAAAGGTCAGACGTAACCGTATGTTTTTCTCAAACTTTTTTTATTCTTCGAAATTCGTAGAAACTGGAAATTCTAAATCCAGAGGGTCATTGAGCAAATACATACACGCATTTTTAAAATTTTTTTTACGAAAATCATCCTTTCTTATACTTACGGAATATAGCCCTATTTTCGTTACGTTTACTGAAACGCACACATGGATAAACGTTAATTTGCTTTATAATGTTATGTATTCAGATGTGAAATTCCCAATGTTTAAATGTCATCAAACGATAATGTGATACACTATTAAACTGTAAGTACGACATATCTACACTATTTATTTATCACATAATACTTTCACTGAATAAATTTTAACGACCCATTAAAATTATTTTTAATGACCTAATAGATTAATTAATGACCTAATAAATTAATTTTATAACTCATTAAAATTAATGTTAATGGGTCATGCAATTTAAATTTAATGTCCTATAAAATTAATTTATGACTCTAACGCTATGAAAAGCTTTAATTTTAATGACCCATTAAAATTATTTTTAATGACCTAATAGATTAATTAATGACCTAATAAATTAATTTTATAACTCATTAAAATTAATGTTAATGGGTCATGCAATTTAAATTTAATGACCTATAAAATTAATTTTATGAATCTGACGCTATCAAAAACTTTAATTTTAATGACCCATTAAAATTATTTTTAATGACCTAATAGATTAATTAATGACCTAATAAATTAATTTTATAACTGATTAAAATTAAATTTAATGGGTCATGAAATTTAAATTTAATGACCTATAAAATTTATTGTATGAGTCTGACGCTATCATAAACTTTAATTTTAATGACCCATTAAAATTATTTTTGATGACCCGGTAAAATTAAATTTAATGACCTAATAAAATAATTGTATGACTCATAATAATGAATTTCAACGAGTCATTATAATTGATGCAAGTTCAAAACAAGTAACTATTTGTGAACGTGTTTTTAATGGTTTTTAAAGTTACTCTATTTTTGAAAAATAACTCGAGTCGATTGGTTGTCACAAAAATACGATTTTACTTTATACCCTTTTTACTATTGGGGTCATCACTCATCAGGCCAAAAGCCACTCGAGGATAATGCTTAGAAAGACAGGAATGGTTGCCAGCCAAAAGCTGAGGAACGCTATGGGAGTATTAAAATTGATCAATGTTATGAACTGCGTTTAATTACTTTTGTGACGGTCCATGAAAAAGAATTTGTCACATTGGATTTGAAGTTGTAATAAGCAGGGAATCAGTCTCGAGGTAATAAGTTCCATGGAGGGAAGGTAGTATAAAGAAGATATGTCCAGGGAAATACCGTCTGACATGGAGGGAGATAGACATTTAAAAAAAAAAATATTTGTGGTAGAAAACTGTTCCTGCTGTGAATGTCTTACAAGGATTGACCAAAGTCTGGAGCCTAACCGAGCACCTCCCATGGAACCTGAGTAATATGTAATCGAGAGTAACCTCCCTTATTTTATGGAGAACTCTTTAGTTAAGCACGAAACTATAAAATTTTCAGTTCTCCTTTGTCATTACAATTGGTTTGAATAATTTCTAACCCATTCCGTCATCATCGGTTTAACGAACGTTTCACATGCTGGCATGTGTTGGACGGCTTTTAGAAATTGACTTCCAAACTAACCTATCTCTGGCCAGGCCTCTACTTATCTCTCTTTCACTCGTCCATCCTCATTACTTCCATCTCATGTGTTACTTGCCAACCTACCCTGCTACATCAACTGTTCTACATCTTAACCAATTCACTCTCATCTATAGTTTCAACGTGACTATATGAATTAAATCTTCTTTTCTGTGCACATCTCCATATACTGCTAAAATTTAATCTTCCTCTGGGGTCATCAGATCTAAGCCTACCTTTAAGCCTCATATTTCCGTTGTATTATCCTTATATAATTTATCTGCGTGCAACGCCTGTCCTCGACCAGATTTCACTTCCACACACCACCACACTTCGTAAACCTGCATGATTGACCGTCCTGCTGGTTATTAATCGCATAAGTTCCCGGAATATACTCTATCCACACCAAACTCTTGAAATCACACTCGCACCAGCTTTTTCCTGCGTTTCAATAGTAGCGCCAAGGTAAAAAAAGACTTCCGAGCAACCTTAATAGCCTCCTCATCAAAATATAATTTCTTCACATCTGAGTTCTCATCCGTCTTGATTGTCTTATACTATTTATACATACTGGTCATCTACTTATACTACTTATATACTATTATATTACTACTTATACTATATTATATTACTAGTTATACTATGTTATATTACTACTTATACTATATTACATTACTACTATATTTTTTACTATTATATTATTATATATATATTATATATATATATTATTATATATTTTTTATTACAACTCATTATATATTACTAGACCACCCGTGACCCGTTGGGTCAGTTTGTTATATTAGCTATGGAATTCATGTATGAGCGTGACACTTGTGGTATATAGAAAATAGGTTTTTTTTTCATAACAGAAGCATTTCTATGTAAGTATATTAAAATGAAAAAAGAATATAGATAGATTTCTATGAGTCGTTCTGTTTATTATAATTGTTTTTTTTTGGATGTAATATGTGTAAAACATATGATTCAAATATTTGCTGTTTAAAAAACAACAAAAGGAAACACTATTTAATGTAATAGAAATGTGTGCATTTACCGATTCAGCTTTCTCGCGCACGTAACGAAAACAGAGGGAGTAGGAGTGGTGAAATCTATGAGAGGCAAAGTGGGAGGTGTTTTTTTTTACATAACAGAAGCATTTCTATGTAAGTATATTAAAATGAAAAAAGAATATAGATAGATTTCTATGAGTCGTTCTGTTTATTATAATTGTTTTTTTTTTTTTTGATGTAATATGTGTAAAACATATGATTCAAATATTTGCTGTTTAAAAAACAACAAAAGGAAACACTATTTAATGTAATAGAAATGTGTGCATTTACCGATTCAGCTTTCTCGCGCACGTAACGAAAACAGAGGGAGTAGGAGTGGTGAAATCTATGAGAGGCAAAGTGGGAGGTGATTTCGTTCACCGATCGCTGATATTAATAATGATTGTTGTTGTTTTGTTTGTTTGTTTTTGTTTTTTAAAAGGGAGGAGGTTTTTTGAAACTGCGACAGACTTTACGAAGTGCTCCCGTTGAATGTTTTTAGTCGTCAAGAAAACAAAAAAACTATTTGATGAAATTAAATGAAATTGTTTATATTAAAAGCGATATAAAAATTTCCAGAATGAAAAATTTCATGCGTTCGTTAATCATAAGAGATTAACGGAATTGGAATAACAGATTTAAGACGATGCTATTTACGCATGCGCAAACGGATGTTGAAAACCGGAAAGCTGAAAGCTGATTGCAAACATACAAGACCAATAGAGTTTTAGTAGTATATAGATTATATACTATCATATATTATTATTACTATTTATGCTATTTCATATTACTACTATATTTTTATTATTATATTATTATATTATTATATATATTATATATATATATTATTATATATTTTTTATTACAACTCATTATATATTATTATATATTATTATATATTATTATTACTATTTATGCTATTTTATATTACTACTATATTTTTACTATTATATTATTACATTATTATATATATTATATATATATATTATATATTTTTTATTACAACTCATTATATATTATTATATATTATTATATATTATCATTACTATTTATGCTATTTTATATTACTACTATATTTTTACTATTATATTATTACATTAATATATATATGTATATATATATATTATATATATATATATTATTATATATTTTTTATTACAACTAATTATATATTATTATATATTATTATATATTATTATTACTACTTATGCTATTTTATATTACTACTATATTTTTACTATTATATTATTACATTATTATATATATTATATATATATATTATATATTTTTTATTACAACTCATATATTATTATATATTATTATTACTATTTATGCTATTTTATATTACTACTATATTTTTACTATTATATTATTACATTAATATATATATATATAATATATATATATATTATTATATATTTTTTATTACAACTAATTATATATTATTATATATTATTATATATTATTATTACTACTTATGCTATTTTATATTACTACTATATTTTTACTATTATATTATTACATTAATATATATATATCATATATATATTATTATATATTATTATTACTACTTATATATTATTATATATCATTATATATTATTATTACTACTTATACTATATTATATTACTACTATATTTTTACTATTATATTATTATATTATATATATATTATATATATATCATATATATATTATATTATTACTTATACTACCTTTACTACATATACATACTGGTCATCATCTCTCAGCTTACTTGCAATTTAACTGCATTTCTTGTGTAGCTAATTGTCTCACTGAGCGAGAAAATTGTTCTCTATACTTTGTATTTATCTACTTCCCATCCATCGGTACAGATACTACACTCTGATCTTAACCAAAAGGCCAAGGATCTTGGTATTTATCTACCTCCAACAGCGGTAAGATGTGACACAATGTCGGAAAAGTGGGATTTGATAAGTCAGCACCCTAGAAAAAGAAGAGAACTCTGACCGTCAAACACTACTTGGGCAGCCCTGTCGACATTCCCCGACAGGGGCGCCTCAGATGATTAGCATTAAACTAACCTTTTCTTAAAGGGTGAGAAGGCCAAGCCTGGGAAGGTGGACCCTCTAGAACTGCACAGGACAATACCCGAGACCGGCGGAATCAAGACCTGAAGGCCAAAACAATATCAGTCTACAGAATGAGCATCCGTCGGAACAGATACTACACTGATATTAGCCAAAAGGCCACGGAAGACTTTATAAACACGATTCTCTAGTAACGTAGCGAGTATTTTCGTAAAGAACTGGATTCAATGTCTCTTCTTTCGTCAATCACAATATATTAGTGTAATAAGTAATCGAGAGTAACCTCCCTTATTTTGTGATTACCTCCCTTTTGGCGAACTCTTGAATTAAGTACAAAACTATAAGATCTCATTGTACGTGTATCAGTTATTCTAAGCAGATTAAAGTGCTCTCAAGTCTTCTGTTCTTCTCGTTTGTCATTGCAACCTGTTAATTTTAAAGTGTTTATTTTCGGAGCATGCACTTGTTAGATATTCGATTCGTAAAGGATGAGTTGCCTGTCTGTTATCGTATTTTCTAGTCTGTCAGTTGTTTGGTCAAAAGACGCCGTGGATGTCAGCCATTTTGTTTGATTGTCTACGCAGAGAAGCAGATCGATACAAGACAATGTAGGTAACACACGGCGCATGCGTCAAGCGGCGAATCGTTTTTTTTTATTCTTTTCTTTTTTCTTTTGCTTTCCTTTTTGGGGGGGGGGCGCGATTGAATTTGTTGATCTTCGGAGATTGAAAAAGAAGTAAAAAGGAAAAGAATGCAAGTAAAATGAAAAGGCAACAGAAAGCAAGAAATAAAACGAAGGGAAATAAATAAAATAAAGTGAAAGAATGGGGGAAAAAGAAGGAAAGAAAAGAGGAAAATAACGAGGGAGAAAAAGAAACGGGAGGAAGTAAAAAAATAAAGGAAGAAAAATAAAGGGTGACAAAAAGTAAGAAAAAAAGAAAAACAAAAAAAAAGTGATGAAGAAAGAAAGAAAGTAATAGATATAGCGATAGAGTATTTTTATTAACGTAATAATAAGAAAGAAAGGAGAGAAATAACGAGGGAGAAAAAGAAACGGGAGGAAGAAAACAAATGAAGGAAGAAAAATAAAGGGTGACAAAAAGTAAGAAAAAAAAAAGAAAGAATGTGATGAAGAAAGAAAGAAAGAAAGTAATAGATATAGCGATAGAGTATTTTTTGATTAACATAATAATAAGAAAGAAAGGATAAAAAATAACGAGGGAGAAAAAGAAACGAGAGGAAGAAAAAAAATGAAGGAAGAAAAATAAAGGGTGACAAAAAGTAAGAAAAAAAAAGAAAGAAAGTGATGAAGAAAGAAAGAAAGTAATAGATATAGCGATAGAGTATTTTTTGATTAACATAATAAGAAAGAAATGATAAAAATAACGAGGGAGAAAAAGAAACGAGAGGAAGAAAACAAATGAAGGATGAAAAATAAAGGGTGACAAAAAGTAAGAAAATAATAAATACAAACAAAAAAAAGAAAGTGATGAAGAAAGAAAGAAAGAAAGAAAGTAATAGATATAGCGATAGAGTATTTTTATTATCATAATAATAAGAAAAAAAGGAGAGAAATAACGAGGGAGAAAAAGAAACGAGAGGAAGAAAAACAAATGAAGGAAGAAAAATAAAGGGTGACAAAAAGTAAGAAAAGAATAAATACAAGCAAAAAAAGAAAGTGATGAAGAAAGAAAGAAAGAAAGTAATAGATATAGCGATAGAGTATTTTTATTATCATAATAATAAGAAAGAAATGATAAAAATAACGAGGGAGAAAAAGAAACGAGAGGAAGAAAAACAAATGAAGGAAGAAAAATAAAGGGTGACAAAAAGTAAGAAAATAATAAATACAAACAAAAAAAGAAAGTGATGAAGAAAGAAAGAAAGAAAGTAATAGATATGGCGATAGAGTATTTTGATTAACATAATAATAAGAAAGAAAGGAGAGAAATAACGAGGGAGAAAAAGAAACAGGGAGTTTTGAGGACCCTTTTCAAAGTTCCAGTTTTTTGGGATAAGAAGATTTTGGGAGAGCCGAGTTTTATA
Organism: Sepiola atlantica; assembly: GCA_963556195.1. Classification (NCBI taxonomy): domain Eukaryota; kingdom Metazoa; phylum Mollusca; class Cephalopoda; order Sepiida; family Sepiolidae; genus Sepiola; species Sepiola atlantica. The sequence continues at coordinate 75,339,910 of OY744534.1, forward strand.
GAAACATTTTAAAGAAACACAGTGTTAAGTAACATTCAAATGTGAGTCAGCGAGGGAAATGTTATATGATAAACAAACAAAATAAAGAGTACAAAAGCATAAGTTCACAAAAGAGATATTTTAGATACGTTCAAAATGGAAGTCTACAAAGATAGGAAAACATAGAATAATTGTTCATATTTGAGTGTCCTTGGAGAACAAGAGTGATTCATTAGTTAAGAGATCGATGAAACTTGAGTTGATAATTTAAGGGCTGTGAATTATCCACGGGTCTGAAAAATCGTAATCAAAAGTTTCTCCCTCAATTACATGAATTACATTTCATTGAAAGCTATTAAATAGAGTCAATAATCACTTGTTTCCATATTAGAAAGTTCAGCGAGAAATGTATGAAGTATTAAAATGGTTAAGTTTATAGATTTTTTCTCAATCAGCAGACGACATTGAAACGGGATTCAAGGAGTGTGTGTGTGTGTGTGTGTGTGTGTGTGTCGCCTCTAGAATGCGTGTGCATGAGTTTAGAAGAGTAATTCTTCAGACTTCCCAAGGCCCCGACAGAGGGGCAAAGAAGGGGGCTGTAGAAACATCGATGTTAGCTCTCGCGTGGATTTTTGCTAAGCATTCCCTTGAAAGAAAAAATCTGGCCTTATATGGTGTCGAGGTGTCTTCAAAAGGACAATTTCTATGAATTCAGGAAAAATCCGCTGATTAGTTCAAAATATTATTATTTGTTTTTTTTTTTATTAATTCTGGCGGATGCTTGCGCAAATCCGTCTGCGCAGAAACAAGTTTAAGCACTTTCATCTTGGGCACCAAGGTGTAAACTTCGCTGCTACAGAGAAAGAAAAAAATAAAGGTAATAAAATAAAGGAAACAAAAAGTTAGAGAAATAATAATAAAAAAAGAAATTGATAAAAAGAGAAAGAAAGCAATAGTTATAGCAATAGAGTATTTTTATTAACATAGTTTGGCGAAAAAAAAGGGAAAAGGAAAGTTAGAGAAATAATAATTAAAAAAAAAGAAATTGATAAAAAGAGAAAGAAAGAAAGCAATAGTTATAGCAATAGAGTATTTTTTATTAACATAGTTTGGCGAAAATAAAAGGAAAAAAGAAAAGTAAGAGAAATAAAAAAGGAAAAAAAAAGACAGAAAATGGTTGGCTGTTTGTTGGGTGTTTCGGCATTGTGTCGTTTTATGACGAAACCACACGCGTTTTTTTTTTAATATAGAATTGGTTAGGAGATTAATTTGTTTTTACTTACTTAAACTGATTACGAGTTCGGCGTAGGGTTACAAAATTAACAATCTGTTTTACCCCTCCGCATGGATCTAAAAGAAGTACCCACTAGACACCAACCTCGAGTGTTTTCGGTCTCTCTGTACAAGGGTTTGTCAGGACAACCTGACATGAGGATACTTCACCCTACAAGTAAACCCTGACCAAATATTTAAAACAACATAGTATTCGCAGCCCAAATAAGATCCCCCTCGACACGGCTATACACTGGTCAATACGAGGAATGGTGCACCTTTTCCGAGTAATGCTACCTCATGTAACAGTACGTAGCTGGATACTCCACCAGACTAGATTAATTCTTTGTCCTGGAATCCAGTAATACCATAAGAAAGATATAATATAACATAGTTAACTGGTCAATTGGGGAGAGGGAAATTAATGTTCCTCACTTCTTTACCAACTCAACGTTTGAGAGATAAAGGATAACTTTAATAGAATATTCGAATATCTATGTATCTTATATAGAGATCAAGTGTTAGCCCCAGGAAGGGGCCCCTTGATTTCTGAGAACTTCAAACGAAGTAAAATGAAACAAATGAGTTAAATATTAGGTTATGTTTGAAAAAACTTCTATTTTAATTCGTCTGATTAGCCATAATTTGCAATTAACTGATTAAGTGACCCATCTCTTACTACTTTTGCATCAACCACTTTCACCCTCTCTCATCGTATGTTGCTTGACCTCTATTATTTTATATGCTGCCTATCACTTCTCCCTTGTCTCACTATTTCTATCTCTCTATCTTTCTGTCTATTGACTTTTGTATCTGTCTGTTTTCCTCTATACTCCCCCTCTCTATCTCTCTCTCTCTCTCTCTCTCTCTCTCTCACACACACTCCCTTTCTCTATCTGCTTATGAACAGTTGAAAATAATAAAGAAAGGAGGGAATAAAAAGATTGGAATAGTTCATTATGAACAAAAGGGAATATTACTACAAGCAGTAATACTATTCAACCCGTAGTTGAAGAGGAATGAGAAAGCTAGAGAGAGAGAGAGAGAGAGAGAGGGAGAGAGAAACGGGCAGAAATTGGTTAATTTTAAATGTTATCTTTTTTATGTAGTTCGATTTGCAAACTAACTTTTTCCTGATTCAAACAATTTGATCTGAGCTCAATGGGCAACCCAACGGGTCAAATCCTTCTGCTCGATAGGATCGTATGAAGGAAAAAACTTAAAGAAAAAGGAAGAAACTGATACACAAACGGGAGAAGGAAAGAAAATATTAAAAACTAGTAAATACAAAGTACGAGTTATAGGAAATGAATAATAATTAAAAAAAAACAAAAAAAACGATAGAATAAAAATAAAAAATGAAATGAACGTAAAACGGCGATTATAAAATAAGCTTTAAAAAATGCGAAACTAAGGATAAAAAAATGAAAAATGAATGAGAAAAATAAACGATAGAACAATTTTAAACAATAAAGGAAAAAATACGAAACTAAGGATAAAGATACGAATAATAAATGATAAAAAATAAACGATAGAATAATTTTAAACAAAAATAAAGGAAAAATACGAAACTAAGGATCAAGATACGAAAAATGAATGATAAAAAATAAACGGTAGAATAATTTTAAACAAAAATAAAGGAAAAAATACGAAACTAAGGATAAAGATACGAAAAATGAATGATAAAAAATAAACGGTAAAATATTTAAAAAAAAAAAAAAAAAAAAAAATACGAAACTAAGGATAAAGAAATAAAAAATAAATGAAAAAAAATGGAGAACATTATGCTCGTTGGAGTTCAGAAAAGTACGGACAAAAAATTGTTCCGTGACTAAACAATCTTTTCGAAAGGGCATCGAAAATAATATCATTTCTCGCTTACCATACGACCGGGGGAATGTATTGTGTTATCTCAGTAGCTGATTCAACTGAATGCTACTCGCCCATCAATAGACGTGTAACAGACTCCAAGCTAAAATGAATATTAATTCCATATTTGCCTAATATTTATTTTTGCCATTTTACAGTGCACGCGTCGTTGTGTATGAGTGCACGAAACGGACATTTTTATTTCAGGATTTGATAAGTAGACGAAGGCACATGAATGTAGCGAACTAGGGAATTGGTGGTGCCGAG
>OY744534.1:75345796-75385796 GCA_963556195.1 Sepiola atlantica
TATATATATATATATATATATATATATATATATATATATATATATATATATATATATATATATATATATATATATATATTTGCCATAGTTTGGATTTGTCTCCCAAGTACCTTCGGACCCATCTGGGTCCATCTTCGGGGGAATGAGGTTAATCAGGTACAGACCATGTCCAGGAATTATGTACAAGTACGGAACTATATTTTAAGCTATAAACATTTTAGAATATTATTACTGATATACATATATATATATATGTGTGTGTGTGTGCGTGTATATATATATATATATATATATATATATATATATATATATATATATATATATATATATATATATATTTGCCATAGTTTGGATTTGTCTCCCAAGTACCTTCGGACCCATCTGGGTCCATCTTCGGGGGAATGAGATTAATCAGGTACAGACCATGTCCAGGAATTATGTACAAGTACGGAACTATATTTTAAGCTATAAACATTTTAGAATATTATTACTGATATACATATATATATATATGTGTGTGTGTGTGCGTGTATATATATATATATATATATATATATATATATATATATATATATATATATATATATATATATATGTACATATATATATATATATATATAGTGCAGAGTTGAATGGTTTCGATGGGAATCCGAGTAAGGAATACATTTAAAAGAAAAAAACTAAACACATTTTAGGGCTGTCCGCATTATGAATTATTTCGACCTAGATGAGTCTCATCAGACGCGTATACAGCCATATTTCGGAACTGAAATATGAGAAAAAAACGTCACGCACTGTCTTAAAATAGAAAAAGTAATGGAGGAAAAAGAGGACGAAATTCCCGTTGATAATTGGTCGCTTGTGAGAATGAAGAGAAGGGGGAAGTAAGAGACAGTGTTAGGTTAAAAGGCAATGTTAGGAAAGAAACGTTGTTCATGGAAATTCCGTTTGTTTTAAGGCAACGATGTCTAGTCGTGGTTTTCTGTGATGGTAATCATAAAACAAGACGGAGGAAGAGGAACCCTCCTTTCTAATGCGAAGTCTATTAAAATTAAAAATATTTGCGCTTAAAATTTTGATTAAAATTTAGTTAGAGATTACCCCCCTTTTTAAGAGAATAATATTTTAAATGTTGGAAGGCAATTAAAACTATTCACGATTAAAATTTCGAAACTGCCAAAAGTGATTATGAAACTGCAGAATATGCTGCAGCTCCGAGATTATAATGCGTAGAATGCGACGAAACCCACAAAATATCTATCTACAACCAAGCACCCTAAATAAAAATACACACACACATATATATACACATATATATACATATAATATTTTATATTAATAATTTCTAACCTACAGACATCGATGTTTCATGCTAACGCAAACTTCAGTGCAGTAAGCTAATTCCCGACGGTCGGTGGGCGCGAACTCTAATCACAAATCACCACTGATTCGCAGTCAAGGGACTTACCCGTTGGCCATCACAAGTTAGGACGAATTTAACTTTGTAAATGCCAAGTCGGCAGGTATTTACAGCAAGCATATATATATATATATATATATATATATATATATATATATATATATATATATTTGCAAATCACGTGTTGCATCACGTTCCTCATATTTTCGATGATGGGAAACTGCATCTTGCCCATTCGGCTGTATAACAACAAGCCGTTAAGAGATAAAAAAAAATACAAATCCGATGACATCAGGATATATTAACACACCGATGATGCCAGGTTTTGGCGAAATATCTGTATCACTTTAAACTAACAAAAAAAAAATGCTAGTTTTAATAAAAAAAAGAAAACGAAAAAAAAAATCGGTTTCGCTTTAATGTTTTTCTTTTTTTATGGAAAAAAAATGATATCGCATCTTAATGCTTATAAAGGTATTTATTATACCTATTCCTTATTAAATTTAACAATAGATGCTTTTTAAAACAAAAAATATGAACTTTAAACACTTATACAAATCACGTGTTGCATCACGTTCCTCATATTTTCGATGATGGGAAACTGCATCTTGCCCATTCGGCTGTATAACAACAAGCCGTTAAGAGATAAAAAAATACAAATCCGATGACATCAGGATATATTAACACACCGATGATGCCAGGTTTTGGCGAAATATCTGTATCACTTTAAACTAACAAAAAAAAAAATGCTAGTTTTAATAAAAAAAAGAAAACGAAAAAAAAAATCGGTTTCGATTTAATGTTTTTCTTTTTTTTATGGAAAAAAAATTGATATCGCATCTTAATGCTTATAAAGGTATTTATTATACCTATTCCTTATTATATATATATATATATATATATATATATATATATATATATATATATATATATATATATATATATATATATATATATAGTAAGCTATGAAAATATATTTATGGCAAGTATATTTTCATACCTTACTACCTAGCTCTACTTACGTATCGAACACTGTTGAAGTAAATACTGAAAATTGATACATAAAAAATTATACTTCCTAATAAAATTTTATGTGGATACATGAAATACTAATATATATATATATATATATATATATATATATATATATATATATATATATATATATATATATATATATATATATATATATATATATATATATGTGTGTGTGTGTGTAATTCTATTTACATTTTTAAAATTTTAATATTTTTAAATGTAACGTTTTGATAACATAAAGTAGTTTAATAGCTCAATAGTGCGAGGCTAGAGCTATGGTATAACATATTTTTTATTTAGTTTTAAACCACCACAAAATATGATAAAGGGTAAATCTACATTTTTTCAGAAAATTGTTTTTATTATTTTCGGCATACAATTGTTTCGGCTGATACCAGGAATTATAAAATATTCATAAAATACATGGTTTTCCATTGACTTTTCTTTATTATATATATATATATATATATATATATATATATATATATATATATATATATATATATATATACTTTTTAATGCCTTAAGACCACACAGTAAATAGGTTGAAAGCTCAATACTACTTAAAATACTAGAGTGCAAAATATAATAATACAGAAATAATGTCCCAGTTTTTGCTTGAACCACTTTTTTATTTATCTTATTTTTTATGAATCATCAATTCTTTCTTTTTTTTAAATGAAGGTATGTTTAATTTGCTATGATAGCAATATTTTGGGGGAAGCTAAATGGTGACTGTTTCAGTAGATCTGAAAACAGACCGTTTATTCTTGATAAATAAAAAAAAATTTTTTTCGTAAATATCTAATGTTCATTTGTTGAGACAGTGTTTTTTTTATTGTATTCAGATCCACAATAATAAAAACCGGGAAAGTAAGACACAGCGTTAGGTTAAAAGACCACGACGTCTAGTCGTGGTTTTCTGTGATGGTAATCGTAAAATGGGGGGGGGGGGGAGAAGGGGCGATAAAAAATTAGCCCTCCTTTCTAATTAAATTATCGATATTCGTTCATCAACTTCGAACCGATAACACCAAAAAACAAGATGAGGACTATAAAAAAAAAAAAAGATATTTTTATATATCTTTATTTGAAATTCAGAAATTCTGATGATGAAGTATATCTTCGAAAATTAGATTGAAAAAAAAAAAGGTAATAAAACTAAAATGCATTGTATGGCGTTCTAATTGCTTATTATTATTTTTAATAATTAATATATATATATATATATATATATATAGAGTGCTCACCTCTCGAGCGCTGGCTTTTCAACCCCCACTTTCCGACCCGACCTTGGGTCACATCTTACTTGTGGGAGTAGGATAAAACTGGCCTTGTGCCTAACTCCTGGAGAGGAGTAAATAATATACTCTGTACAGCCCTTTTGGCTAAGATCAAAGTGTAGTATCTGTTCCGATGGATACTACACGCCTGTCCTGTGCAGTTCTAGGAGGTCCACCCTCCCAGGCTTTGCCTCCTCTCTTTGGGGAGGAGTAAGTTTATTGCTTACTGTCTGAGGCGCCCCTACCGGAGAATGCCGACGGGGCTGCCCAGGCAATTTTTAAATGGCCAGAGTGCTCACCTCTCGAGCGCTGGCTTTTCAAACCCCACTTTCTCGACTCGATCTTGGGTCACATCTTACTTGTGGGAGTAAGATAAAACTGGCCTTGTGCCTAACTCCTGGGGAGGAGTAAATAGAACTCTGTACAGCTGAGCTGATCGATGACGTGAGAGAGTCAGTTGAGCAAAGTCTAAAACACATTGCGCAATAATGAGTTGCAGATCATGTACCCCCGTTTATTGTAAAGCTGATTACAACTTAGTCGTCTTCAAAATTCAATGTCAGCAAATATTTTTCAAAAACCACCCCATAAGTAATTATCAGTTCATACCATTGATCAATGTCAGTACTCCAATAGTGTTCTTTATCTTTCGACTGACAATCACTTCCGTCTCATTAACCCTTATCCTCGAGTGGCTCTTGGCCTTGATAAGTGGTGACTAAATTATAAAAAAAGTGTTCGTATTGTTCAGCGTTGGTTCGCTAACTTAAAATCTGACAATGGGGATATTAATAATAAACAGATTACGAGGTCTGTTCCCTGGTTCCTTTGTTTCAGCTCGTTTTACTCGTTGGTCTAGTGGTCTCCATCAATTCGCTGCTTTGATACCTCATTGTAATACAGCTTCCTATTACAATAGCTTTTTTCCCCAAGAACTGCAGCCTTGTGGAACTCTTTTCCTGCTGACTGTTTTCCTCTAACCTATAGCCTCGGTCTTTTCAAGACTAAGGCCAATAGGCATCTCCTGTCTTTGCGATAATCATATTTGTTCTTGTTATTTACTTACATCAAGTGGCTTCATGCCTTGTCTGGAAAAAACGTTTCTTGGTTATGATAAATTATTTAAAGTATTGATTTACTCCTCTCCAGGAGTTAGGCACAAGGCCAGTTTTTTTTTTATCTTACTCCTACAAGTAAGATGTGACCCATGGTCGGGTCGGGAAAGTGGGGTTTAAAACTTGCCTGGGCAGCCCCGTCGGGATTCCCCGGTAAGGGCGCCTCAGGCAGTAAGCAATAAACTTACTCCTCCCCAAAGAGGGGAGGCAAATCCTGGGAAGGTGGACCTCCTAGAACTGCACAGGACAGACCCATAGACCGGCGTAAATCAAGCCCTGAAGGACAAGACAATACCAGTCTATGGGGTGTAGTATCCATCGGAACAAATACTACACTTTGATCTTAGCCAAAAAGCCAAGAAGCCTAAATATTTATTTTAAATTATTTAAAGTAGATGGCAAATATTTATGGAACACTTTTTAATAACTTCGGTCGTTTAGCTGCGACCATATCTCGTCAGCTGGAAGCAATAAGCAATATAAAGAAAACGCGTAAATCGGAAATCATACAGCGGTCCAAATCGCTGGTTATAGGCTCGTTGTCAAAGGATATCCACTCAAAAGAGCGGGAAGATAAAAAGACGCAATGCCGATTAATACGTCTTGATTTAATGTAAAATGGTCGGCTTTATTCCGGAATAACATGGTCGTCCACGATGTATAGCATTCCATGGTTTGGCAATAACTAGACTTCATCAATTCCTTCACTGAATGCTTGACTACTAAATCTAAAATCTTTTTATACCAATGGGTCACCAGTTACCGAGGCCCAGAGGTCACTTGTGTATAAGAGTCCATGAGATTGTCAATTGAACGATGAACAACACCATAATAAGACTTGAAACAATAAGTAGGGTGGGCAGCTTCTGATCATTTAAGTATTCATGGACTTTAAAACGACCATGTAGTAGTCACTTGGTAAGTAGCATCTTGGTACTGTGTTCCACAGATGGAAAATTCTAGGAAAGAAACGTTGTTCATGGAAATTCTGTTTGTTTTTAGGCACACAGTGAGTGAAAAGAAAAGTTATTTGCAGTGGTTGTAGCTAGACGAGTTCATGCTACGAATGCTTTACCAGTCGAGCACCTGCCATGGTAATAAAGATAGAGTATTGATTTACTCCTCTCCGGGAGTTAGGCACAAGGCCAGTTTTTATCTTACTCCCACAAGTAAGATGTGACCCAAGGTCGGGTCGGGAAAGTGGGGTTTTAAAAATTGCCTGGGCAGCCCCGTCGGCATTCCCCGGTAGGGGCGCCTCGGGCAGTAAGCAATAAACTTACTCCTCCCCAAAGAGGGGAGGCGAAGCCTGGGAGGGTGGACCTCCTAGAACTGCACAGGACAGACCCATAGACTGGCGTAAATCAAGCCCTGAAGGACAAGACAATACCAGTCTATGGGGTGCAGTATCCATCGGAACAGATACTACACTTTGATCTTAGCCAAAAGTAGAAGCAGATCAAAAGTAGCTATTTCTATAGATACGAGATCTGCTCATTATTTGATCTTTTAGAGTTGTTGCTTCGTATTTTGATTGAATAATTACTCGTTTTCTTTATTCCTTTTTTATATTGATCGCAAAAAGCGACTAAAACACTACACGAATAGATTATTCTATCCTACTATGATGGAGATTCGGTGTGTGTCTAATTACATTAATTACCTTATCTCTTTCTACACAATTCAGAGTTCTACTTTCATCAAACTAGCAGCCTTTATTTATACTTAAATATTTTAGCAATATATGTGCTTGTATTCAGAGTGAGGTGTCTTTGTGTAGGCAGTAGGGTTTGGTAAGCGTGAGTGACGAATTCGTTCGGATTTGAGATGTTCTAATATGTGGGTATGTGTGTGAGATGATGTGTCTTAGTTGTATGGTTGGTGTAAGTAGCGAGAGTAAAGCACGCGTTTAGATTTAAGAAAAAGTCGCAGTCGTGTTACAACTAGTCGTGACAAATCTTGGTTCATAATCTTCTGCCAGCAGTTTGGGATAAGCGGGGCTAATTTCCATTGGTTGAGCTGGGTCTTAATTAACAATATAGTCTAGGGTCTGAAAGGTAATGAAAACACACTTTAACAAGTAAGAATTTGGACATTAAAGGAAGAGGTTTAAAAAAGACGACTCTGTCTCAAACTGCACCAATGTGGTCGAGGGTTATGAGAGAACTTTTCACGTCGGCTCTTGTTTTTTTATTTGTTATTCAGATGTGTTGAAGTGCTTCAGTTGTATATATTTCACAAGTGGTTCAAGAAGTAATTAAAATATTGTTCTTAATAAATTTGACGATTGTTCAATTTAAACACGCTTCTTGTTGGATCCTTTCGATTGAGATAAAAGTCGCTGTATACTGTCACCTTTAATTATTTCACAAAGTGTAGGTTCTATTCGGGTAGATCGTAAATAACACTTAACATCATTTTATGGTTCAATTCCTTTATTGTTTTCTACCCAAAGAGAACATTTAGTAAAATACCATATTACTCTGCAATTTTAATTGTATAGAGCAGACGTGGCTAGTTAGACGTCTGCTTTGTCTTTGTCTCCAATCCCACCGGGAAAGCTGAATATCTGAAGAGAGCACAAATGCTTGAAACGCGTTATAAAATTCTAAAATTATAAATGATAAAATAATAAACAATTGTTGAATAATTTTTTTTTACAAATGTTGGTAGCCTCATCTCTTTAATATATATATATATATATATATATATATATATATATATATATATATAGAGAGAGAGAGAGAGAGAGATAGATAGATAGATAGATAGATAGATATGTTTATATATATATATATATATATATATATATATATATATGTAGATTTAGATTTTTCACTTAGAAGATATTTTATTCAGTGAAGACCGGCATTAGGCCAATAAAAATAAGCTCGATGATACTCGATTACAGGTTACGGAGCATTTATATGTGTTTTTTTGAAAGTTTACCAAAACATTTCGTTCACGAAATCATTCATCACAACAAAATACTTTTTCTTTTCAAAGCTTGTTTATTTATTTATTTATTTATCAGCTTTATCAAAATTAAAGAGTTTTTTCCCTACACGTGTTTCTCTACGAAGCAGGTCCCTTGCTTGGCAGATCATCAGGGGAATATATATATATATATATATATATATATATATATATATATATATATATATATATATATATATATATATATATATATATAGAGAGAGAGAGAGAGAGAGAGAGAGAGAGAGATACAGGCCTTGGAATATGATAACCACCAGTTAAATTAAATTCAGTTATCAGTTAAATACACTGTTTATACCAGAATTCACAATTTGTCCTTTAAAAATATTAACAGTCTGAATAAAAGATAACCAGCAGATTTAAACTGGAACCGAGCGGTTAATCTCACTAGTAAAATCCTCCCAAATCTCCTGATTAGTTCACATGCTTGAGAACATCACGAAACGAAGCCCTATTGTGCATTCTGATATAAGCAAAATTTTTAACCCAGCCTGAAAGTTGAATTGAACTGGTGTTATTTTCTTTGTCTCGTTAGGATACTATCTCAGTCAAAGCATTTGATTTTACTTTAACATCTACAGCATAGTAATCCAATACATTTCAACCGGGAAAAGTGTAGTATCTGTTCCGATGGATACTGCACGCCTGTCCTGTGCAGTTCTAGGAGGTCCACCCTCCCAGGCTTTGCCTCCCCTCTTTGGGGAGGAGTAAGTTTATTGCTTACTGTCTGAGGCGCCCCTACCGGGGAATGCCGACGGGGCTGCCCAGGCAATTTTTAAATGGCCAGAGTGCTCACCTCTCGAACGCTGGCTTTTCAAACCCCACTTTCTCGACCCGATCTTGGGTCACATCTTACTTGTGGGAGTAAGATAAAACTGGCCTTGTGCCTAACTCCTGGGGAGGAGTAAATAAAACATTTCAACCGGGCTTATAAAAAGTGCTCAATATCAAATAGAGCTTTTATATATGATTACTTTTATTTACACAGACATGTACAAAATCTTCGACATTGGTATATCGATGTTATCGATCAACAGCTGTTATAAACTGAGATCTCATCAGGTAGAGTTAGAATCCGGTCTTAACCTCATATATATATATATATATATATATATATATATATATATATATATATATATATATATATATATATATATAATTATTTTAGATCACATGATCTGAGGTTAAGATCGGATTTGAACTCTGCCTGATGAGATCTCAGTTTATAACAGCTGTTGATCGATAACATCGACATGCCAGTGTCGCAGATTTTGTACAGGTCTGTGTCCGTGTAGATAAAAATAATCAAAAGAAAGAATCTGGTTGTTATAGATATATATATATTTGAAATTACTTATATAGATATAAAAACAGTGAATCACACAGATAGATAAGTATATATATATATATATATATATATATATATATATATATATATAGGTGGATGCATATATGCAAGCACGTATAATCTGGTATAGTTCTTAAGTCAGAAAAAAGTCGACAAAACTGCAACATTGATTGTCCCCATTCTTTGTTTTGTATGAATTTTCCCAATTTTCAGACGTATTTCCTAGGTAATTTGCTAGTTTATTTTTTTCTGTAACAAAGTTTATGAATTACTACTTTTGTTTATCATTGAATGTCTTTTCAGAATGTTGTCCTGGAATTATTTTTTTTCATCTGTCATTTAGCGGAGGGAGAATTGCGTTGTCAGCCATATTGGAGTCTGTGAACGTTTTATTTGTTTGGTTACTACATTCGCAAACGGTCAATTTTTTTTCTTTTGGAGTTGATCTAATAAAAAAAGTCATGAAGTATAAATTGATAGAACGTAAGGAGAAGGGAGGGGCGGAGGGAGGGACACGATGTCTGTAGAAAGATAAAAAGGTGATATAGGGCGTCTATAGTAAGAGTAAGAGGTGATGGAACGTTTATGAAAAGAAAAGTTAACGTTGAAATGTTAATAGAAAGAGAAAGGAAGGCATAGAACTTTTATAAAATATCAAAAGGGTGATAGAACGTTCATAGGTATATAAAATGGGGGATAGAAGGTTTATAGGAATATAAAAAGGAAGGACAGAACGTTTATAGGAATATAAAAGGAGGAATAGAACGTTTATAAAAATATAAAAGGAGGGATAGAACGTTTATTGAAAAATAAAAGGAGGGATAGAACGTGTATAGGAATATAAAAGGAGGGATAAAGCGTTTATATGAATATAAAAGGAGGGATAGGACGTTTATAGGAATATAAAAGGAGGGATAAAGCGTTTATATGAATATAAAAGGAGGGATAGGACGTTTATAGGAATATAAAAGGAGGGATAAAGCGTTTATATGAATATAAAAGGAGGGATAGGACGTTTATAGGAATATAAAAAGAGGGATAGAATGTTAATAGGAATATAAAAGGAGGAATAGAACGTTTATAGGAATATAACAGGAGGGATAGAACGTTTATAGAAATATAAAAGGGGGGATAGAACGTTTATAGGAATATAAAAGGAGGGATAGAAGTTTATAGAAATATAAAAGGGGGGATAGAACGTTTATAGGAATATAAAAGGAGGAATAGAACGTTTATAGGAATATAACAGGAGGGATAGAACGTTTATAGAAATATAAAAGGGGGGATAGAACGTTTATAGGAATATAAAAGGAGGGATAGAAGTTTATAGAAATATAAAAGGGGGGATAGAACGTTTATAGGAATATAAAAGGGTGGATAGAACGTTTATAGGAATATAAAAGGAGGGATAGAACGTTTATAAGAATATAAAAGGAGGGATAGAGCGTTTATAGGAACATAAAAGAAGGAATAGAACGTTCTTAGGAAGAGAAAAAATTTTAAAATTTCACAAAAAATCAGAGGTACTTGAATTTTCACGAAAAATTCCACCCCATTTTTACTCGTTTTTGAATAAAACTAAATTGAACTAAATATAGCCCAAATTCGAACCTCTTACGCCTAGCATCCGTGTTCGAAGATTCATGATCATCGATTAATTAGTTTATGAGTGAAGCCTGTACATACAAATATATAATATCTGAACATAGGTAACTTTATATATATATATATATATATATATATATATATATATACATATATATATATATATATATATACATATATATATATATATATATACACATATATATATATATATATATATATATATATATATATATATATATATATATATATATATATATATAGTTCGGCAGCAAGTCATTTCTTATGCAATCGTCATTAACGACCACGAAAATTAACACCCGAAAACCGAAGAATCGCTCGCCACGTCGAGAAATTGACAAGAAAGATCGTGAAGAGAGAACACACCGTGTTCTTTAATGACGCTTGCATATATATATATATATATATATATATATATATATATATATATATATATATATATATATAAGCTGATATTGAGTTGCTTCTAATTTTATTTTCTCTCCTTATAAATTATCTCACCCCTTCCTTACCTCCTACTAAAACTTTCAACTCGCATAAAATTCGTTCATTTTTTTCAGAATCTTTTCTGTCGGTGGCATGAAGAAGTTTTACTTCGTAAAAATGTTGTAACTGAAATATGTATGTACATGTGTAGCCAAATATTTTTGCATAAATAAAAAAAATGATACTAAACTGCAGCTCTACTTGTTATTGACCACTATTTTATACACACCGTAGCTTCATAGGATTAACACCTATGAACTAACAACCCTACAAACATTATATATAGAGTGAAACTAACCCTGAAAAGTGGGACTAAACATCAAAGAAAGAACTAAACAGAATGAGAATATTTTTTTTCTAATAAGACAGAAAATAAATTATGAAAAACCATGGATTAAGAGGAGAAAAATAAAAACAGATTTACAAATAAAAAGTGAAATTAAAATGAAATAAAAAAAAAGAAATCAATAAAACAAACATGGAGTAAAAGAAAGGATTAATAGAGAAACGAAATTAAAGTGATCATTTCTAGAAAGAAGGAAAAAAGAGAGAGAGAAATAGAAAATAAATGAAGAAAAATGGAAGAAAAAATATTTTTTGCAGAAAAAAGAAGAAAGAAATAACGAACCAAAAACAAAGAAAGAGAAAAATAGAAAAAAAATAAAGAAAAAAAACCATCGGAGAAAAAATATTTTTTGCAGAAAAAAGAAGAAAGAAATAACGAACCAAAAACAAAGAAAGAGAAAAATAGAAAAAAATAAAGAAAAAAAACCATCGGAGAAAAATATTTTTTGCTAAAAAAAGAAGAAAGAAATAACGAACCAAAAACAAAGAAAGAGAAAATAGAAAAAAAATAAAGAAAAAAAACCATCGGAGAAAAAATATTTTTTGCAGAAAAAAGAAGAACGAAATAACGAACCAAAAACAAAGAAAGAGAAAAATAGAAAAAAAATAAAGAAAAAAAACCATCGGAGAAAAAATATTTTTTGCAGAAAAAAGAAGAAAGAAATAATGAATCAACAGAAAGAAAGAGAAAAATAGAAAAAAATAAAGAAATAAACAATGGAAGAAAAATATTTTTTGCAGAAAAAAGAAGAAAGAAATAACGAATCAACAGAAAGAAAGAGAAAAATAGAAAAAAATAAAGAAAAAAAACAATGGAAGTAAAAATATTTTTTGCAGAAAAAAGAAGAAAGAAATAACGAATCAACAGAAAGAAAGAGAAAAATAGAAAAAAATAAAGAAATAAACAATGGAAGAAAAATATTTTTTGCAGAAAAAAGAAGAAAGAAATAACGAATCAACAGAAAGAAAGAGAAAAATAGAAAAAAAATAAAGAAAAAAAACAATGGAAAGAAAAATATTTTTTGCTGAAAAAAGAAGAAAGAAATAACGAATCCAAAAAAGAAAGAGAAAAATAGAAAAAAATAAAGAAAAAAACAGTGGAAGTAAAAATATTTTTTGCAGAAAAAAGAAGAAAGAAATAACGAATCCAAAAAAGAAAGAGAAAAATAGAAAAAAATAAAGAAAAAAACAGTGGAAGTAAAAATATTTTTTGCAGAAAAAAGAAGAAAGAAATAACGAATCAACAGAAAGAAAGAGAAAAATAGAAAAAAATAAAGAAATAAACAATGGAAGAAAAATATTTTTTGCAGAAAAAAGAAGAAAGAAATAACGAATCAACAGAAAGAAAGAGAAAAATAGAAAAAAAATAAAGAAAAAAAACAATGGAAAGAAAAATATTTTTTGCTGAAAAAAGAAGAAAGAAATAACGAATCCAAAAAAGAAAGAGAAAAATAGAAAAAAATAAAGAAAAAAACAGTGGAAGTAAAAATATTTTTTGCAGAAAAAAGAAGAAAGAAATAACGAATCCAAAAAAGAAAGAGAAAAATAGAAAAAAATAAAGAAAAAAACAGTGGAAGTAAAAATATTTTTTGCAGAAAAAAGAAGAAAGAAATAACGAATCAACAGAAAGAAAGAGAAAAATAGAAAAAAATAAAGAAATAAACAATGGAAGAAAAATATTTTTTGCAGAAAAAAAAAGAAAGAAATAACGAATCAACAGAAAGAAAGAGAAAAATAGAAAAAAAATAAAGAAAAAAAACAATGGAAAGAAAAATATTTTTTGCTGAAAAAAGAAGAAAGAAATAACGAATCCAAAAAAGAAAGAGAAAAATAGAAAAAAATAAAGAAAAAAACAGTGGAAGTAAAAATATTTTTTGCAGAAAAAAGAAGAAAGAAATAACGAATCCAAAAAAGAAAGAGAAAAATAGAAAAAAATAAAGAAAAAAACAGTGGAAGTAAAAATATTTTTTGCAGAAAAAAGAAGAAAGAAATAACGAATCCAAAAAAGAAAGAGAAAAATAGAAAAAAATAAAGAAAAAAACAGTGGAAGTAAAAATATTTTTTGCAGAAAAAAGAAGAAAGAAATAACGAATCAACAGAAAGAAAGAGAAAAATAGAAAAAAATAAAGAAATAAACAATGGAAGAAAAATATTTTTTGCAGAAAAAAGAAGAAAGAAATAACGAATCAACAGAAAGAAAGAGAAAAATAGAAAAAAAATAAAGAAAAAAAACAATGGAAAGAAAAATATTTTTTGCTGAAAAAAGAAGAAAGAAATAACGAATCCAAAAAAGAAAGAGAAAAATAGAAAAAAATAAAGAAAAAAACAGTGGAAGTAAAAATATTTTTTGCAGAAAAAAGAAGAAAGAAATAACGAATCCAAAAAAGAAAGAGAAAAATAGAAAAAAATAAAGAAAAAAACAGTGGAAGTAAAAATATTTTTTGCAGAAAAAAGAAGAAAGAAATAACGAATCAACAGAAAGAAAGAGAAAAATAGAAAAAAATAAAGAAATAAACAATGGAAGAAAAATATTTTTTGCAGAAAAAAGAAGAAAGAAATAACGAATCAACAGAAAGAAAGAGAAAAATAGAAAAAAAATAAAGAAAAAAAACAATGGAAAGAAAAATATTTTTTGCTGAAAAAAGAAGAAAGAAATAACGAATCCAAAAAAGAAAGAGAAAAATAGAAAAAAATAAAGAAAAAAACAGTGGAAGTAAAAATATTTTTTGCAGAAAAAAGAAGAAAGAAATAACGAATCAACAGAAAGAAAGAGAAAAATAGAAAAAAATAAAGAAATAAACAATGGAAGAAAAATATTTTTTGCAGAAAAAAGAAGAAAGAAATAACGAATCAACAGAAAGAAAGAGAAAAATAGAAAAAAAATAAAGAAAAAAAACAATGGAAAGAAAAATATTTTTTGCTGAAAAAAGAAGAAAGAAATAACGAATCCAAAAAAGAAAGAGAAAAATAGAAAAAAATAAAGAAAAAAACAGTGGAAGTAAAAATATTTTTTGCAGAAAAAAGAAGAAAGAAATAACGAATCCAAAAAAGAAAGAGAAAAATAGAAAAAAATAAAGAAAAAAACAGTGGAAGTAAAAATATTTTTTGCAGAAAAAAGAAGAAAGAAATAACGAATCCAAAAAAGAAAGAGAAAAATAGAAAAAAATAAAGAAAAAAACAGTGGAAGTAAAAATATTTTTTGCAGAAAAAAGAAGAAAGAAATAACGAATCAACAGAAAGAAAGAGAAAAATAGAAAAAAATAAAGAAATAAACAATGGAAGAAAAATATTTTTTGCAGAAAAAAGAAGAAAGAAATAACGAATCAACAGAAAGAAAGAGAAAAATAGAAAAAAAATAAAGAAAAAAAACAATGGAAAGAAAAATATTTTTTGCTGAAAAAAGAAGAAAGAAATAACGAATCCAAAAAAGAAAGAGAAAAATAGAAAAAAATAAAGAAAAAAACAGTGGAAGTAAAAATATTTTTTGCAGAAAAAAGAAGAAAGAAATAACGAATCCAAAAAAGAAAGAGAAAAATAGAAAAAAATAAAGAAAAAAACAGTGGAAGTAAAAATATTTTTTGCAGAAAAAAGAAGAAAGAAATAACGAATCAACAGAAAGAAAGAGAAAAATAGAAAAAAATAAAGAAATAAACAATGGAAGAAAAATATTTTTTGCAGAAAAAAGAAGAAAGAAATAACGAATCAACAGAAAGAAAGAGAAAAATAGAAAAAAAATAAAGAAAAAAAACAATGGAAAGAAAAATATTTTTTGCTGAAAAAAGAAGAAAGAAATAACGAATCCAAAAAAGAAAGAGAAAAATAGAAAAAAATAAAGAAAAAAACAGTGGAAGTAAAAATATTTTTTGCAGAAAAAAGAAGAAAGAAATAACGAATCCAAAAAAGAAAGAGAAAAATAGAAAAAAATAAAGAAAAAAACAGTGGAAGTAAAAATATTTTTTGCAGAAAAAAGAAGAAAGAAATAACGAATCCAAAAAAGAAAGAGAAAAATAGAAAAAAATAAAGAAAAAAAACAATGGAAGTAAAAATATTTTTTGCAGAAAAAAGAAGAAAGAAATAACGAATCAACAGAAAGAAAGAGAAAAATAGAAAAAAATAAAGAAATAAACAATGGAAGAAAAATATTTTTTGCAGAAAAAAGAAGAAAAAAAATAACGAATCAAAGAAATAAAGAGAAAAATAGAAAAAAATAAAGAAATAAACAATGGAAGAAAAATATTTTTTGCAGAAAGAAATAACCAATCAAAGAAACAAAGAGAAAGAGGGTAGAGAGATTTTTTGTACAAATGAGTAACTGTTTATCAAATCCCAAAAGCTACTCGAGGTATAGTGTTAAAATATTTCATTTAAAAATATAAAGCGACAACTAAAGAAAAATAGAAGGAGAGAAAAGGAATAGGGGACATTTAGAAAGAAACACTTGATTTTTCTAGATAGTAAAGAAAATTTAAAAAAAGGATAGAAAGGGTAAAGGACAAGTGAGAGTAATCACTAGTAAGAAAAAATGAGAAAGTTTGTAAAATAAATAGAAATAGCGAATGAAAGAAATGAAACAAAAAATAAAATCGAGAAAGCAGTTTAAATCAATCGAAAGATGAAAAAAAAAAGAAGAAAAACCCGTAGAATGAAATTTAACCGAACTGCAAATCAAAGTATAAATACTCCTTGGAAACGTCGGATCGGGACGGCTAGCACACACACACAAGCCTCACGCACCCATATATATATATATATATATATATATATATATATATATATATATATATATATATATATATATATATATATATATATAGAGAGAGAGAGAGAGAGAGAGAGAGAGAGAGAGATAGAAGAAAAAAGAGTGATAAATATGCGACGATTGTCCAGATTTATTTCCAATTTCAATTGTTCAATGCAAGCAATAAACTAGTGTTTATTATTCTTTCCTTAAGCCAAGGCTTTTCTAAGATCGAAATCTTATCATCAGAGGAGAAATACAGATGGATAAGTTGGCTTTCGAAAAAACCAAAGTTCAAATATTTGAAAAATATGAAAATTATTATTAAAAATTATTAAAATAATTTTTGTTAAAAAAACGTATTGAATGAAAAGAAAAGTTCCGTGAAAAAGATATGCAAATTGTCCGGGTGGTAAATTTCCGTTGAAAAGAAGTCCGGTGAAATTGTAGAATGTGAAGAAAAACTCTTTGTGTGGGAGCAGATTGGAGAAAGTGCTCAAAATGTAGGTAAGTCCAGATGCACTTTATATATATATATATATATATATATATATATATATATATATATATATATATATATATATATATATATATATATATATATATATATATATAAGGTAAGTGGGAGAGAACCGCAGCAGGGTGCTCGATTATTAAGAAAAGTAAAAAATAAGAGCGTGATATTTATTAATATATGTATTATAGAAGGTTAGAACAACATCGGTACCGTCGGTTTCAAATCTTAACAAAGAGTACCTAAAATAGACCTCTTCAGTCTCTGCTTTTTGTGTTTCCTTATTTTTCCGGGAAATGTCGAACTGAACTCTACATTTTATCTACTTGTTTTCGTTTCATCAGCCATCACCGGGTAGAAACCTGAAGTAATTTTGATTATACTCTGAGTATCGCCTGTACTAAGGATTGAACCTTCAACTTCCAGAAGACCACAACCGCTCATTATATAAAGGATACGGTTCAAAATGTTGTAAAGATTATGGAGTTTGATAGAAAGATTCCCGAATACGACAAGACCCACCCGAAGAATGTCAGAGTTTATATTGGCCGAAACGTTGTGAGAATAACATAAAAGATGAGAATTGTAGTCTGAAGAATACAAATAATAGAGTAAGGATCGTTTGATGTAACAATATAGGAATTCAGCAGAAATAGTAATCAAGAAAGAAAAAGAGGAAGAATAACGAACGAAATAGAAATCTGCTATGGAACAGATTTCATCAAAAAGAGTAGAGTCTTTCAGCCATAATTTGAAAAGAAAACACCGTAATTTCAATGTCTTCCTTCTGCTCGGCGTTCTCTTTCAAAATTATTCCACGTATCTTAAGCTTCTCTTCGGACTAAGAAGGAGGACAAGAAACTCAGAAAGGGTGGGTTTAATAGTGCTCTGGAGCCATCCTTCATTTTTTTTGTGGTGGCTTCAGTTGCGCTCAAAATGGAAGCAGGGGTTTTTACCCCGCCTAATAAACCGGTATCATCCGGGCCTTCGGGCCTGGATTTACGACGGTCTATTGATTGTCTGGTCCTGTGCAGTTCTAGGAGGTGCACCCTCCCAGGCTTTGCCTTCTCACATTTTTAGAGGAGGGTTAGTTTATTGCTAATTGCCTGAGGCGCCCCTACCGGGGAATGCCGACGGGGCTGCCCAGGCAATTTTTAAACAGCCAGAGTGCTCAAATTCTCGAGCGCTGGATTTTTTCCCACTTTCCCGACCTTGTGTCACATCTTACCCTGTGGGAGGAAGATAAATCGAAACTTTAAAACTGAAAGCTCAGGTGATTTAAAACAAGAGAGAAGAATGGGTCGGGTAGAGGTGAAAGGGGGTGGTGCAGAGGGATGTGGAAAAATGGGGGAAGATAGAAAGATAGAGAAACAGATTGAGATAATTAGAGAGATAGCAGTTTTAATATAAAAATGTTACACAGACTTTTAACTCTCTTCCATTTTGTGTATTTTCATGGCCCTGTCAAGACCAGCTAGACCTGTAATATATATATATATATATATATATATATATATATATATATATATATATAATTATTTTTCATTTATACAGACATGAACATTATCTGCGACACTGGCATGTCGATGTTATCGACCAACAGCTGTTAGAAACTGAGATCTCGTCAGGCGGAAAGAGAATCTGACCCTTCCCTCAGATCATATTCGGAAAGAATGAAGTGGAAAAAGAAAAAAAAGAAACAAAATTCAAAATTTAAGATTGGAAGGTCGCGTACTCTGATTTGAAACAGTCGAAAATCGGAAACAAACATTTGTGAACTCATGTTAAAAATAAAAAGGAGTGGCACATTTTTAAGGCTCTCTCATGTCTAGATAATATCCGTCGAACGGTTGATATGTATTAAGAGTTATTTCGACGGCATCAATTTTATGCGAGGTATAGGAAGGGGGAAGGAGACGAACAACTGTCTTCCATCTTGTTTTATTCAAGGTGAAGGGTTAGGAAGGTGTTAAGCCATTTAGACCTAATTAGGTTGATTTTTTACTTTTTAATTTTTTTAATTTTTTTAAATTTTTTAATTTTTTTTAATTTTTAATGTTTTACTTTAAAAATTTTTTTTATTGATTTTAATATATATATATATATATATATATATATATATATATAAATGTTGAATTAAATAACGATAATTGAATTATCGTTTAATAATAATAATAATAATCTATCGTGATAGTGTAAAGCTCAATATATTGAATAGAGCAATCAATTTTAGAGGTGAAAGAGGATATCGGCTTTCCCTATCCTCTGATGAGAAGAGTTTATTATTAAAAGTCCATGGATTAAGGATATGAGGCTCCTTGCTTTGAACTTTTGACGTTTTAATAAATATTGTATCTTTACAATTCTTTATTCTCATCTTTCACCTCTAATATATATATATATATATATATATATATATATATATATATATATATATATATATATATATGTGTGTGTGTGTGTGTGTGTGTTCCTTATAAAAAGAAAGGTGTAAAAATCTACATGAACACTAAAAGTGTATTCATATGTAGACTTATAGACGACAATAGAAGTGGCCCCGAATCTCTAAGTGCAAGCCTAAATATGTTATGGGGACAGAACCACGTTAAAACTTCCAATCTATGGTATTTCAATTAAAATTTTATCATATCTATAAAAAATTTCCGGGGAAGACAATGGAAGTGCTCCCGAATCTCTAAATCCCCATAGCCTCCCTTTAAAACTTCAAGTATATCCTATTCTTATTACATTTAAATCATATGTATAAAATTCTCCAGGGAATATAATGGAAATGGTTCCGAACCTCTATGTATTCTCCTTTGTGTTCAATTGCTATGTGCTCCCCCAAAGGAGCTATTGTGACATAACCCGCTTAAAACTTCAAATACGTATATCCGATTTTAATGAAATTTCAACCATATGTATCAGACACTAATTCAGACATTTTTAAAAAATTCAGTTTCTTCTGACTATATTAGCCAGTGAAAAAGGACTAGGTGTCAGTACAAAAAGTAATATGATTTTATGAGCATAGTGAAATAGGATATAGTGGTGCTCCTCATTCAATCCCGGGTAACGTTAGATCTTCATGCTAGTGTCTGATAAAAACACGGAAATCATTGAAGAAAAGAAAAAAAATTAAATGAAAAAAGAGAAAAGAAAAGAAATATTTCATTAAAGAAAAGAGAAAACGAAGAAAAAACAAACAAAAAAAACATAAAAGGAAAGAAATGAGGGGAAAAAAAAGAAAAGGCCAAAGTTGGAAGGAGTGCTTGATTAACAAATGGAAAAATCCATGGAAAGAAGATTTAAGCAAGAAAGAAAGAAAGAAAAGGCCAAATATTGGAAGGAGTGCTTGATTATAAAATGGAAAAATCCACGGAAAGAAGATTAAAGCTAGAAAGAAAGAAAGAAAAGGCCAAATATTGGAAGGAGTGCTTGATTAAAAAATGGAAAAATCCATGGAAAGAAGATTTAAGCAAGAAAAAAAGAAAGAAAAGGCCAAATATTGGAAGGAGTGCTTGATTAAAAAATGGAAAAATCCATGGAAAGAAGATTTAAGCAAGAAAGAAAGAAAGAAAAGGCCAAATATTGGAAGGAGTGCTTGATTAAAAAATGGAAAAATCCACGGAAAGAAGATTTAAGCTAGAAAGAAAGAAAGAAAAGGCCAAATATTGGAAGGAGTGCTTGATTAAAAAATGGAAAAATCCATGGAAAGAAGATTTAAGCAAGAAAGAAAGAAAGAAAAGGCCAAATATTGGAAGGAGTGCTTGATTAAAAAATGGAAAAATCCATGGAAAGAAGATTTAAGCAAGAAAGAAAGAAAGAAAAGGCCAAATATTGGAAGGAGTGCTTGATTATAAAATGGAAAAATCCATGGAAAGAAGATTTAAGCAAGAAAGAAAGAAAGAAAAGACCAAATATTGGAAGGAGTGCTTGATTAAAAAATGGAAAAATCCATGGAAAGAAGATTTAAGCAAGAAAGAAAGAAAGAAAACGCCAAATATTGGAAGGAGTGCTTGATTAAAAAATGGAAAAATCCATGGAAAGAAGATTTAAGCAAGAAAGAAAGAAAGAAAAGACCAAATATTGGAAGGAGTGCTTGATTAAAAAATGGAAAAATCCATGGAAAAAGATTTAAGCAAGAAAAAAAGAAAGAAAAGGCCAAATATTGGAAGGAGTGCTTGATTATAAAATGGAAAAATCCATGGAAAGAAGATTTAAGCAAGAAAGAAAGAAAGAAAAGGCCAAATATTGGAAGGAGTGCTTGATTAAAAAATGGAAAAATCCATGGAAAGAAGATTTAAGCTAGAAAGAAAGAAAGAAAAGGCCAAATATTGGAAGGAGTGCTTGATTAAAAAATGGAAAAATCCATGGAAAGAAGATTTAAGCAAGAAAGAAAGAAAGAAAAGGCCAAATATTGGAAGGAGTGCTTGATTAAAAAATGGAAAAATCCATGGAAAGAAGATTTAAGCAAGAAAGAAAGAAAAGGCCAAATATTGGAAGGAGTGCTTGATTAAAAAATGGAAAAATCCACGGAAAGAAGATTTAAGCTAGAAAGAAAGAAAGAAAAGGCCAAATATTGGAAGGAGTGCTTGATTAAAAAATGGAAAAATCCATGGAAAGAAGATTTAAGCAAGAAAGAAAGAAAGAAAAGGCCAAATATTGGAAGGAGTGCTTGATTAAAAAATGGAAAAATCCATGGAAAGAAGATTTAAGCAAGAAAGAAAGAAAGAAAAGACCAAATATTGGAAGGAGTGCTTGATTAAAAAATGGAAAAATCCATGGAAAGAAGATTTAAGCAAGAAAGAAAGAAAGAAAAGGCCAAAGATTGGTAGGAGTGCTTGATTAAAAAATGGAAAAATCCATGGAAAGAAGATTTAAGTACGAAAGAAAGAAAGAAAAGGCCAAATATTGGAAGGAGTGCTTGATTAAAAAATGGAAAAATCCATGGAAAGAAGATTTAAGCAAGAAAGAAAGAAAGAAAAAAAAAGAAACTATTTTACAGACGCCAAGAAACAAAAGTAAGAATAACAAATATATATATATATATATATATATATATATAAGTAAAACCGAAGAAAGATGAAAAGGGAAAAGTATGGAACAATACAAATGATACACATCACACGATACAAAAAGAAAAATAGACTAAAAAACATGCTCGTGTTGGTATTCAATTATAGCCCGGACATTATTCCGTAGACTTGCGGATTGATAAAAAAAATAACCAATCAGAAAGTTTCCTAAACATCATGGTTTCCTCATCAAACATTTGGCTTATTTTTTTCTTATTCCCAAACTAGTTGAGGTACTCGTCTATGTGAGGTGAAAAATCTTACAACACTAATCTTAAAAGATTATATCTTATAGAGTTCTTTCCACGTCATCGACAATCAGTCCGACCAGGCTTAACTAATCTAAAAGGAAACTAATAGTTTTAACATCATAATTAGTATTCCGTACTCACTAGGAGTGACCACAACCGTCCTCATCAGGTTTGGACATAACATAGAGAAAAGTAAAGAAAACAAAAACATTATTATTAAAAGTACGCTTGTGAAAGAATTAAATACAAATAACTTTGATAGTTAACAAGTTGTACCAATCCGGCGTTGCTCAGGATTCCGTATGTTTAATTTTATTGTAAATCTTATGTTATATGTTCTATAGCCACGCTTTTTTTGTTATGGTTAAGTTCTAAGCAAAAAAAAGCAAATAAGGAACGATAACTCTTACTAAAATAATAAAACTTATTCCCCTTGGCTGTTTATTTCTTGTTATGTGTTTATTTATGAATTTCTCCACATTAACAAACGACTGAACCAGATTAAATATTTTAGATACATTTTAGTATGTTAACTTCCAATAACATCGCACAAAAATTGCAAATGGAAATTTGCTTGTTTCATTTATCAACTTGAAATCCCAACGACATAATATATATTAAATATTAGATTCACTTGAAAATAAGGGTGTTATCCTTTTTGTGTGGCTTGGGGCAGTGACGGTGACTAGGTGGTTAACGACGCGGACTGAGGACCTGGGTGTGACGGGTTCGAATCAAGTTCGTTCCACAAAAATACTTTAATCAAAACCCACACCTGACCTTGTGTCTAACCTAGGGGTTAAATAAAATACTAATATTTCCAGTCAGCCGCTGTTAGATGTGCTAACTCAAATTATTTCACCCCTCATTATGATATGCAAATAATACTAAGAAATACATAGTTCAATATTTCTTCTAAATAAATACAATTGTTTATCTGATAGTTCTAATAGAAAAACCAGTAGGGAATTTTTTTTAGCGTTTTCAAGGATCTTGTTAGTCTTGGCTTTTATGTAGTTCGTTCGGGTCGCGTTATTTCGTGCGGCCATAATTAGTGATTCCATTTCTCTGTTCAAGTGTAACCATGTATATACGGTTTTTGTGTATTATTCCTTTAGTGAGTATTATAGATCGTCCATGTAGCTGATTCTCTTCCCATTTTGTTTCCCTTGACTTTTTGTTTCTCTATTTCGTTGTCGTCCGCATTGTTCACATTGGTTCTAATTTTAGTGGTTCTAATGAGTCTCAGTTGTGTTATGTATCTTTCTAGCTCGTTTATCGCATTATCTAATGAGTCTCAGTTGTGTTATGTATCTTTCTAGCTCGTTCATCGCATTATCTATGCAATCATCTTTCCAATCCTTCCCCTTTTTACATAGAGTAAGTCATTCTTATCTTTTAAGTGTATTTGGTGGTGCATGGTTATTAGGTTCCTGGTTTTTTATTATCATTTCCTCACTAGGTCACATCCGAGTCATTACCAGTGATCATTCACTGGCAACAACAGGCTTTATTTCCCAGAGTCACCCATATTTTCAGTATTTTCTGTTTCTTTCGATAACCTCTGCAAATCAATTGCTGTTCTCGCATCAGCTGTTTATCATTGTTTTTTTTTCACAAATAGCAGCCGTTGGCTTTTTCTATCATTTGAGTACCAATAATCTTCATCAGGATTCTTATTCTCCATATGCCATTCTAGTATAGGTCGTACGATTATATATTTAAAAAAGTCATTCTTATCTTTTAAGTGTATTTGGTGGTGCATGGTTATTAGGTTCCTGGTTTTTTTTATTATCATTGCCTCACAAGGTCACATCCGATTCATTACCAGTGATCATTCACTGGCAACAACAGGTTTTATTTCCTGGAGTCTCAGTTACAAGAAGTCGCTCATATTTTCAATATTCTGTTTCTTTCGATAACCTCTGCAAATCAATTGCTGTTCTCGCAAAAGCTGTTTATCGTTGGCTTTTTCTAGCATTTGAATACCAATAATCTTCATCAGGATTCTTATTCTCCATATGCCATTCTAGTATAGCTCGCACTATCTATATATATCAGAAAAAATACTCGTCACAGAACGAGTAAAATTAATATCCGAACATAACTGTTCTTCACAAATGTTGTCCACTTAGGATGATGATTAAAATCAAAATATAATGATACTAAAACTTTTTCTAGAATCCTTATTCGAATTTTGATCAAAATCTATTACACGATTTAGATTTTAGAAAATAACGCTAAAACTTAACCTTAAGGGGTCTTCAGAAGGAATTAAAATTCAGGGAAGTTTGCTTAATTGGTAGTTAATAACTATGGATCAAATTTAATGCAAATCTGATATATTTAAATTTTGAAATGGGAAGTTGGGTCCATATTATGCCCCCTAAAACACTTTAAAATACCCCAGAGAAACTGAAATCAGGGTTAGGGTTTAGGGTTAGGGTTAGGGTTAGGGTTAGCGTTTAGTGTTAGGGGAATATATGTCTTATACCTATTGTTGAGATTTCATAAAAATCAGAATTATCTTAATTTTCACAAAGTGCTTCCACCCTTTCTTTATCAGATTTCAATAAAACTAAATTAAACAAAATATAGCCCACATTACCAACCCATTACGATTAGCAGTCGTGTTCCAAAATATATAATGATCGGTTAATCAATTTACGAGTGAATCATTTACGTAAACACACCCACAAACATATATAGAAAGAAACTGGAATCTTAGGAAAATCTCCATCATACCAGTAATTATAGGAATAGCAAGGACTAATGAAGAAGAATTTCAAGAGCTATCTGGCGAGTATACCCGGTGAACCGAGTGCAAGAGAAATAGAAACAACTGCACTTAAAGGGACGGTTAGAATCTTAAAACGATCTCTAGGCTGGAGTGTCTGAAATAGCCGGTGAATGTCTCCAGTAAAAACAGAAAGATAAGAACAAAAAAAGATAGATAGATATATGAACATGTACACATACCTAACTATATGTATACGCACAAACTCACACAAAGTCCACTACAGTTAAAAAAAATAAAAATTAATGAACACATTCACGTGATTTTGAAAAAAAACCGACATTGTTAGCAGAAGATAAAGGGATGTGTCAGTAAATTGTTATATAGTAGATCTGGTTGACCCAAAGTCTGATTTGAATACCTGCAGTATTAATTTGATTTGATTTTTGTTTCATGTATCTTTAAGTTGTCGTTTATTTGGCCTATTTGGGATACTACAAAAGGTCTAAGCTTTTGACTTTACATATCTCTCTCTCTCTCTCTCTCTCTCTCTCTCTCTCTCTCTCTCTCTCTATCTATCTATCTATCTATCTATCTATCTATCTCTCTCTCTCTCTCTCTCTCTCTCTCTCTCTCTCTATATATATATATATATATATATATATATATATATATATATATATATATATATATGTAGAAGGATGAAAAGGAATTAGAAAAGCAGAAGTCAAATCCTTTTTTCAATTCAGTTGCTCATAGCAAGGTATAGTCCGCAAAAAGGCAATTTATTCAAGCAACTGAATTGAACAAAGATTTGACTTTTGCTTTTCTAATTCCTTTTCATCCTTCTACATATCTATCTGCTCTATCCTGGATATTGAGCTGTATACCTTTCACAATAGGTTTTACCTTTCCTAACAGTTCGCTTTTAGTTCACCACTTTATATATATATATATATATATATATATATATATATATATATATATATATATATATCTTTCTATATTTCTCTCTCTGTCTGCCTGCCTGCCTTCCTGCCTGCCCATATCTCTCTCTCTCTCTCTCTCTCTCTCTCTCTCTCTCTCTCTCTCTCTCTCTCTCTCTCTCTCTAACATAAGCTAAAGAGAGCCGGATGGCTAAGTCCTTCTGTGCTTAAAACCGACGGTACGAATGTTGTACTAATTTTTCTGTTCCAAAATAAATAAATATTACGCTCTTAATTTTTTATTTTAATTCTGAACTAATCGAGCACTCTGCTGAAATTTTCCTGCAATATTACAAAGAAGTTATATATATATATATATATATATATATATATATATATATATATATATATATATATATATATATATATAACTTCTTTGTAATATAGTAGGAAAAATACTAGCAGAGTGCTCGATTGATTGAGAATTGAAGTTAAAAATTAAGAGCGTAATATTTATCTCCCCAAAATCTCCTCCGGTTTTAAATCTCAACCGTTTCCTTACACTAAATTTAAATTCAAGAAAACATACACAACACGATGAGCAAATAACGCGTCCCAACGAGAGTGTCACGTGACTTCACATTTCCAAAACAGATGACAACAGAAGCTGAAGAGAGCCAGATGGCTAAGACTTTCCGTGCTTGAAACCGACGGTACGAATGTTGTACTAATTTTTCTGTACCAAAATAAATAAATATATCCCAATCCAACGTCGTTAACCGATAGGCCAATTCTGAACAGCTTATAAACAATGATAATTTTAACACATTTAAAGCGGCGAGACATACAGGCATTCAACTTCTATAAGTGAAGGAATGATGCATATAAAGCAAGTGACGTCACGCTGTGTTAGTACTACCATTTACAGTGCTCTACTTTTTAACGAGGAGCTTCAAATATAAATATTTGTTATTGTTTATTTATCTATGGACGTATACGTCTCTCTCTCTCATATATATATATATATATATATATATATATATATATATATATATATATATATATATATATATGAGAGAGAGAGAGAAAGATATATATATATATATATATATATATAATATATATATATATATATATATATATAAATATTTGTTATTGTTTATTTTTCTATGGACGTATACGTCTCTCTCTCATATATATATATATATATATATATATATATATATATATATATATATATATATATATATGAGAGAGAGAGAGAGACGGGCACGCAGGCAGGCAGGCGGGCAGGTGGGCTGGCGGGCGTTTGGACAGGCAGGCGGGCGGGCAGGCAGGCAGACGGAGAGAGATGGAGAGAGACCCTAGGCCCACTAATTGCCTGTGTGTAATTCATCGAGTCGTCAATACTCTTCGACAGTTTGGAATTAGCCGGCTGAATGTTCTCAACATCGATGTAAATTAAATTATCTCCCTTGTTTTACTCTCTTTTTTCTTTTCCTGTCTGGCCCACACGGGCAATCGTCAAAGACTTGTTTCCTCACGTCACAAAAGTTCTGTTTTCTCTCTGATCGATGCCGGCTTCGAACCGAACAATCGATCATCCTTCCTACCCCCCACCCCTCGCTCTTCCCATCTGAACACATCCATCTCTTTCGACCTAAGCGCCGCCATCTACCACCAAAAGTCAAACTCCAGATACCAAACACCAAATAAAGAACAAGTTGTAACCAACATGTCTGTCTAGAGATCAAACGTATGCAAGAAGAAACCTAAAAAAAAACAAAAACATTACCATGACGTAAATAGGGAATAACTGTATTACCTTCGCGAAGGACATAACCCTACCATTAACCAATACCCTCCTGACTTCATCTACCCGATTTCCAATCTGTCTAAAATTGCCCCTTTCAAATTAAAACGAATGGATTTTAAATAAAAACAAATAAATCCCAAATTAAAACAACTGAATCGCAAATCTCTATTTATATAAAGTTCATCCTAGCCTCCTCCAGTTTAAAAACAAAATGGATACCCTCTGTAAAGGTGTCAGCGCGTGTAATTGTGAAGCAAGGGTTGCGCAATCCCAACCACACCTCTCCTGAGTCGACACTGCTTGATTCCAGCGGAAAAAGTGAGATCTAGGACGACTGGAAACAATTCTGAGCACATACAGCACACAGTTTTCCCAAACGGTCACCCATTTTAGTACAGGCCAGGCTCAACGTCTCTTAACTTCGGTGATCTAACGGGAACCGGTGTGTCAACATTATTATGCCGTATATCAAGTTGTATATGTTTATATATTTGAAAGTAAAGTATTCATTCCTAAAATCATTAACCAATCATTATAATTTTTTGTACACAGCTGCTAGGCGTAAGGAGTCCGAATGTGGGGTATATTTAGTTTAATTTAGATTAAATCAAAAAGGGGTAAAATTAAATGGAAGTCCTTTCGTGAAAATTCACATACCTCCGTTTTTTGTTAAATTTTAACAAATATTCCCTGAACTTCAGTTTCTTTGGAATATTTTAAAGGGTTAGGGTTAGGGTTAGGGTTAGGGTTAGCCTTCACAGCAAAATTAACATTTTCAGAGAGAACTGTCATAAGAGGAAAAATCAGTTTTTCTTATTTAAAAAAAAAAGAAAAGAAAAGTAGATTTCGATAAAAAAAAAGCTGAGAACAAATATCTATGAGAGGTTGTAACGATTTTAGCAGAAATCTGCTTTTTCTAGATTAAAAAAAAAGCTAAAATCTGTTAAAAAGTCGAGAACTCATATCCCTGATGTTTATGTATTTGTATGTACAGGATTCCCTCCTAAACTAATTAACTGCTCATTATCAATTTTGGAACAACTGTTAGGCATAAGGGTTCCAAATGTGGGATGTATTTAGTTTAATTTAGTTTGGTGGAAGCCCTTTGTGAAAATGTAGACACCTCCGATTTTTGTGAAATTTTAACATCAATTAATAAGTATTACCTAAATGTCAGTTTCTTTGGAATATTTTAAAGGGTTGAACTGATTGCAACAGCAAATACCAATTTAATTTATTCCTTTATTGAATAACTTTACATTTTTGTACCAGGAAGATTGCCGACTGCAACAACAGCCACACGAAGAAGACCGGAGAGCGCAACGGCCGGAACGTGTGTATAGAGCGACTACGATAAATCTGAAAATCCGAATCATACAAATAACTGAAATTTTAAAAGAGCTTTACTCAAAACAGATTGAATAAATAACTTCTGGAAACAACCACTCCCTCATGCGTATCTTACTAACGTAAATGAACAAAAAGTATCCATAGTCATTCTATCTTAGTTATTTTAAGGTCCTAACTGAACAACTACTCTTTGGCTAAGATCAAAGTGTAGTATCTGTTCCGATGGATACTGCACCCCATAGACTGGTATTGTCTTGGCCTTCGGGGCTTGATTTACGCCGGTCTATGGGTCTGTCCTGTGCAGTTCTAGGAGGTCCACCCTCCCAGGCTTTGCCTCCCCTCTTTGGAGAGGAGTAAGTTTATTGCTTACTGCATGCGGCGGCCCTACCGGGGAATGCCGACGGGGTTGCCCAGGCAATTTTTAAACCCCACTTTCCCGACCCGACTTTGGGTCACATCTTACTTGTGGGAGTAAGATAAAAACTGGCCTTGTGCCTAACTCCTGGAGAGGAGTAAATCAATACTCTTACATTGTTACGTCTGCTCCTCTCTTAATGTTCTTCGTTAACAACCACTCCCCCATAGTTATCTTACTGTATTAAATAAAGCTTAAAAATTGGTCCTGCCTTCTCCTTTTTTTCTTTCACGTTTCACCCCTCTCTCTCTCTCTCTCTCTCATGCTTTCTATGTCATTATATATTTCTCACCGCCGTTCTATGTTCCTCTCTCTCTCTCTCTTTCTTTCTCTCTCTCTTTCTCTCTCTCTATCTCTCTTTCTTTCTCTCTATCTCTATATCTATCTTTCTCTCTCTCTCTCTCTCTTTCTCTCTCTCTATCTCTCTTTCTTTCTCTCTATCTCTATATCTATCTTTCTCTCTCTCTCTCTCTCTCTCTCTCTCTCGCTCTCTCTCTCTCTCTCTCTTTCTCATCGTTTTTGTCTACCTGTCCCCCTCGAGGAAAGTATAACTTTTTTGATTTATCGGTTTTTGTATTACCGTTTATTTTTCGCCGGCGGCGACATTGTCCTCAACGGTTTCCCGTAGCCTCTAGCGAAGGTTATGCTGACCAAAGTCACGTTCTTTCAATTCTTTCAGAATTCTCTGGTTTTTTTCCCACCAAAAATGTCGAAAGTTTTCATATTGATATTGCGGGCACATGCGAAATCCTCTGGGTAGGGATTTTTTTTTGTGTGTTGGCACGGAGTGTGTGTGTGGCAATAAACATTTTTCTTCTACGTAAAGTGTAATTATGTGGAAGTGTGCAAGTTTCGGCTGTCCGGGGCGTGTATAAACAATTATATACCCGTATTGTCGTCGTCGTCGTCGTCGTCGTCGTCGTCGTCGTTGTCGGGGACCAAGTGTGTCTATGGATACAACCACTCGGACACCGATGTTCAGTTTTTATAAGAGGTTTATTAATACATACAAGTTGAAACTTTCACAAACAAGGTTAGGGATTTCTGAACTTTAACAAGCGTGGACCGCCCTTCAGAGAAAGAGACAGACAAACATAACTTGTCTCGTTAAACCTAGCTCTTTGTAGAATGGCTACGACCACCCCCACATCACTGCCACTGTTGATCCGCTTTCTTAAGTTGTCAGCCGTAAAGAGAAAGATCTCCCACCTTCCGAAAGTCACGTCGTTTTACCAACTTCCGTTAACTAAAGGTTAAATTCTGACCTCCCATCTGTCAATCACTGTTCCATTCAACTAATGCCTTTCGTAATGTATCAATAAACGAAGAAAAAAGATGCATAGATAATTTACTTGATCCAAAACGATTCAATGAAAAAAGAAAATATAATACAGTTTTCTTTAAGGTTAATTCACAAAACGGGTTAGGGATCTTTGAACTTTAACAAGTATGGACCATCCCTCAGATAAAGAGAGAGGGAGAGATAGACAGGCAGACAGACAGGCGGATAGATAACTCGTCTTGTTACATCGAGCTGTTCCTATATAGTCAGCCTCACACTGACATGACAGTATAGCACTATAATGGTGTGGGTCAGGCAATCTTTGACGTGTACAATAGGCAGTGTTTTTTTTTTCTTTTTTAATAATCAATAAAAGTTTTAATATACACTAAAACAGACAAACCAAATCGATCAATAAGACTGATTGGTATCGATATAGTATGACCATCTAGGAATGACCGGAGTAGGTGATAGGAGGGGAAAGTTTTTTTTAATGAAATACTGAATTACTAAATCAGCCCATAATCGTGATTTTTCTGGCAGGAAATAGGAAAGACTAATCGATTTCTTTTCGAAACGTTTTTGTGATAAATATAGTACCGCGTAGATTGCAAGCGAAGAACCGGAAACGATGAAAAAGTCGGAAATGATGTAAAAACAACAAAACAAACAAACAGCTAGAAACGTAAGATTGAAAACTGAGAGACAGAGCTGTCTCTATTTATCCTCGCTTTTCTAACCGTCGATGCAAGCTTTTTTTTGTATACGAATGGGTCACCGCTTATCAAGGCCCAAATGCTACTCGAGGATACGGGTTTCAGAGATTGTCGGTTGTGAAACGATACATTGAATAGTCAGAATTAGATTATTTAATCTGTACGAGAATTTGTTAACATTGGACTTAAAAGCGACCATGTTGTACTCAGCGGGGAAGCAGCCCTGCGGTATCGTATTCCACAAATGGGAAATTCACGGAAATAAACTTTATTCATGATAGTTCCATTTAGTTTTAGGTACACAGAGGAAGAAAGAAAACTTCTTTTTAGGGAGGGGGGAAGCTACGAAAAGATGTTTCAGAAGCGCTCTGGAAGTCTCCTGAATTGTATTATATTGTTTTCTTACATAGGATGTTCAGTTATTTACCGCAATGCAGAGTGGGATTTAAAATGTTTGTTTTTTTATACATTTGGTACCCAAATTTCTGGTAACAAACCATTGTAGCGAAGAATTCTTAAACGAAAAATCCTTTTACGTCGCAAAGGACAATATTTTGAAAATACGCTTAAAAAGAAAAAATGTGTACTACCTAAACCCTCTTCTCTACCTCTTCCTCTCCTTAAAAATGCTATCCCAAGACTGGATGACATACGAAATATTCTCAGGTAAAATGCAAAACCATTTATTTCTTTTTCCGGGCTTTATGTTAAATTTTATTATAGATTTGGTACCCACATTTTTTTAAAACAAATCCTAACAATGTAAAAATATTTTTACATATTTGGAGGGGAATGTATTAAAAAAAATTATAGGAAGAGACATAAAACTTATTCTAAGTAGATATTTAATGTTTTTTTTACCAAGCGGGGATATATAAATACCTGTTATAGTACCCAGGTGCGAGGTTACCCTACTTTGGGAGATACACCGGTATATCTTGCCAGATTATCCGCATAGGATAAGTATACTATGATTTAAAACCTGTTCTCTACATCGTTGCTTTTAGTTTAACTTGTCACTGAAACTAGACCCTATAGAAAGAGAGCGTGTTTGTGGCCTTGTCACTAATAAATGTGCAGAAAATTAACGTTTTATTTGGGTTGACGTTATCCGCCTGATAATACAAGGACTCCGACATTGGAATATCCCCTAAGGAGGCGGCTGTCCTATCAGAAGATGCATGATGTACTGCTATTTGGTGAATAGAATATTTACCATGCAGTAGTTTCCGGTGGGCCTCTCGATGCCATATTAGTGGGAACGTCTACGCCTTTTTTTCTTCAACAGTTAACAAAAATAGTCTGTTTACTCGACTTCTTCTAGTTCTGCTTTCAATACCGATCTCTACCACACTTCCCAACTCCAATATAAAAAAATCACAAGCTAAATACAAGTGTTAACTCAGAACTCCAACTCCTAACCCGACCACTACTACTAGATTTCGTTTTCCAACATTATAGGTCTGCGTTCCAACTTTACACGGGTTGAAATCCATTTACAAGAGACCAAAGTTGCCTTGATATTCTTATGCCAAACCGGCACTGGCCTATCAAGTTCTTTAGGTAACTTCAACATCTCTATTCTAACACGAACTCAAAGCGCGACGCTGAATATCACCATGGGCATGGTATCTGTTCTTTCACCAGGGGCAGTTTCCCATGTGCTAAAGACATCTCCAATGATGACCCCGAACTGCCGTTTATGTGTTATTGCGTAGCTCTTATGCACAATACTTCGTTGATATTTGCCCTTTATGGCCTATACAACGAAGGAATTAATATCTTCCAAAGAATCTCTGGTAAAATTGACAAGCTCATATTTATTCACCCTTCTACAAACGTCCACATATGTTGTGACTTTAATGTCCACAATGTTGAATGGCTAGTCTACTCAAGCAGAAGTTATGATGAAGGAAGGTTTTGTCATAACTTTCCCCTTGCCTATGATCTGACCCTGATATTCGACAAACCCACTCACATAACCGATACTGACGGTCATTTCGCAAGCCTTCTTGATATTTTCTTGACAACTTGCCCTACCGTCCTACTACTCTTGGCCTTTTGGCTAAGATAAAAGTGTAGTATCTGTTCCGATGGATACTGCACCCCATAGACTGGTATTGTCTTGGCCTTCGGGGCTTGATTTACGCCTGTCTATGGGTCTATCCTGTGCAGTTCTAGGAGGTCCACCCTCCCAGGCTTCGCCTCCCCTCTTTGGGGAGGAGTAAGTTTATTGCTTACTGCCGTGGGAACGTCTATGCCGACGGGGCTGCCCAGGCAAGTTTTAAACCCCACTTTCCCGACCCGACCTTGGGTCACATCTTACTTGTGGGAGTAAGATAAAAACTGGCCTTGTGCCTAACTCCTGGAGAGGAGTAAATCAATACTCTGGGATCTTTCACTGACTCGGTTGTCTCCATCAAAATCAAATCCAAGTTTAGAGAGACACATGATGTTCCTTTGCATCGCGGAGTGTACCAAACCCAAGAGCCGATTGGGATAGCATCAGATCTTACATCTTGGAAATTCCTCTTCCTTGCATTTACAGGACAAACGTATCCTGTATTGCCTCCGACATATCCGAATATTTAACCCTTGGTATGGAGTATTTTATACTCTCTAAAACTTCCAACAGAGACCAAACAGCCAGTCATCGGTTACTCCTGAGTATGCTGTTGCTATAGCCCATAGAAATCAGTATTTGAATCTTTATCAACGGAATGGATGCCTTGAATTGAAAGCCACCTTTAAAACTATCCGCAACCGCTGCAAATAGGGTATTTGAAAATTTATAAAAGTTAAGTTATAACTTAAATTAGTTATAACGTAAATCAGTTATAACTTAAATCAGTTATAACTTAAATCAGTTATAACTTAAATTTCTGAGCAGAAGTTTTGCTCTCGCGAGTCCTCTGAAAAATAACAGGTGTAAAACCTCTATTTCAACCGTCTTCTTTCTCGGCCTTTTGACTGAGATCAAAGTGTAGTATCTGTTCCGATGGATGCTACAACCCATAGACCGGTATCGCCTTGGCCTTCGGGCCTTGATTCCGCCGGTCTGAAGGATTATCCTGTGTAGTTCGAGGGGGGATCCACCCTCCCAGGCTTTGCCTTCTCACCCTTTGAGAAGGGGGTTAGTTCATTGCTGATAGCCTGAGGCGCCCCTACCCGAGAATGCTGACGGGATTGTTCAGGCATTTTTTGTAAACCAGAGTGCACGACCTCTAGGGCGCTGGCTTTTCAATCTCACTTTCCGACCTTGTGTCACATCTTACCGCTGTGGCAGGGAGATAAAAACAATCAACGGTCTTGATGTGATTTTTCGGCATCTCATAATGGCAAACCTTTCGCAACGTATAGTGTTTGTAGCAAAGTTCTTTGCCAGAGTCACCAGCTCCCGGAGTCCCCCTATCGCGTTTATTTGAAACTTAAGCGTGACGGTATTTAATTCCCTCCCACCGCAGGAATATGTGACACAATATCGGGGAGGTGGGGAGATCAAGCCAGCGCCCCTAAAGAAGGAGCACTCTGGCCTATTAAAAATAGCCTGGGAAACCCCGTCGGTATTCCCCGGTCAGGGCGCCTCAGGCAGCAAGCAATAAACGTACTCCTCCCCAAAGAGGGGAGGCAAGGCTTGGGAGGGTGCACCTTATTTGAAACTTAAGCGTGACAGATCGACTGACCGTCTAACCGATAGACATGGCCTTTTATAGATGAGTGTGTAAGAATCTAAAGGGTTAGACGAGTACACACATTGGCTGATATCAATACAATCTCTTTATATCTTTGTTTTCGGAAGTTTCGTTCACGTCGAGTCTGTTTTTTAGTCCTGATATTCGATTGGTTCCACATTTACTGAACGTTCGTCTCTTCTTTTTCTTTCTTTGACCTTTTTCTCTTTCAACGTAGCATCCATCTTGATTGGGTTACGTTTTCGGTTAGTTTGCACAACATTCGTTATTCAGCGTGGCGCCTTTATTCTTGGCAACGTTTCTCCTCACCCAACATTTCTTCTTCTTCTTCTTCTTCTTCTTCTTCTTTTTTTTATTTTTCCTTTTTCTTCTCATATTTCTATTATTATTATTATTATTATTATTATTATTATTATTATTATTATTATTATTATTATTATTATTATTATTATAGTAATAACAGTTGTCACGTTACATTGAATTATTTTGACATTCGGCAAGAAAAAAAATGAATCAAGACTTGGTC
The DNA here is from genome assembly GCA_963556195.1 of Sepiola atlantica. NCBI lineage: Eukaryota > Metazoa > Mollusca > Cephalopoda > Sepiida > Sepiolidae > Sepiola > Sepiola atlantica. Next base: position 75,381,493 of record OY744534.1, read on the forward strand.
ATTGGAGTTTAACATACCATTGTTTTCTTTATATATTCTCTGTTGTTAAATGTTAACATTCATCAAGCTTTTACATTGAATAGTTTTGGTAAATTTTCTTAAAATATATACACAAAAAAAATATATATATATATTGTTTCATTTTACTTCAGTCGAAGTTCTCAGAAATCAAAGGGCCCCTTTCTGGGACTAACACTTGATCTCTATATGAGATACATAGATATTCGAATATTCCATTAAAGTTCTTCTTTACTTGTCAAACGTTGAGTTAGTACATAAGTTAATAGCATTAATTTTCCTCTCCCCAATTGACTAATTAACTATGTTATAGTATATCTTTATTGTGGTCTCTTGGTCTTACCGGATTCCAGGAAAAGAATTCATCTAGTCTGGTGGAGTATCCAGCTAAGTGCTGTTACTTGAGCAAACGTTACTTGGAGAAGATGCACCATACTGACAAACCCTTGTACGGAGAGACCGAAGACACTAAAGGATACTGTTTAGTAGGTAATTCAAACTCCCCTATATACATATATATATATATATATATATATATATATATATATATATATATATATATATATATGGGAAGAGAAGGATGAAGGTAATCCGACGTGATGGTAAAATGAAAAAGGAAAACCAAAAACTGGATGTTTTTTATGTGTACATCAACGTTTCGTTTTTATTTATAAGACTTCATCAGGATGATGATATAGGGAAAAGATATCATGCAAGCACAGATACATGTAGGGTAGACATGTTGGGAAGAAAAATAAAATAAAATGAAAAATAATGGCAGCGTCTTGCTGGACGTCCGTACTTGTTAGAGAATGAAAATGAGTGGGAGAAAAAGGGGAAGGGTGGAGGGAGCAAGGACTACTGTGGCTGGCGATGAGAGAAAGAGGTGGGGGATGAGCAGGGGTAAAATGGATGGCAGAGAGAGATTGGAGGAAGAGGGGGAGGGGGTGTATATATATATATATATATAAGTATAAATTTTTATGTATACAAACATTATTGGTTACATATGTGCATACATGTTTCGGTTGCACTTTCCCAGAAATTCAGAGAACTGGCCAGTTCTCTGAAATTCTTGGTCTGATGAGGTTAACTTTCTGGGAAAGTGCAACCGAAACATGTATGCACATATGTAACCAATACTGTTTGTATAAATAAAAATGTATACTTATAAACAGCTCTACTTGTTATTGAGCACTTTTTATAAACACTTGAGTTTCTACGGATTTACATTTACAGAAACTAATACAATACATGTACGTATGTATGTGTGGGTGTGTTAAATCTGGATTATTCGACAGCACTTAGCTGGATACTCCACCAGACTAGATAGATTCTTGTTCTGGAATCCGGTAAAACTAAGAGACCACAAGAAAGATATAACCTAACCCTAGCCCTAACAGAATTTACTGGTCAATTGGGGAGAGGAAAATTAATGTTCTTCACTTCTTTACTAACTGAACGTTTGAGGGGTAAAGGAGAACTTTAACGGAAGATCTATGTATGCTCTATTGCTTTTACCTTGAATAGGTTTGGTAAATAAATAAAAATTCATACACACACACACACATATATATATATTCATATATATATATACACGTATATATATATATATATATATATATATATATATATATATATATATATATATACTTCATTTTATTTAGTCTCCTATTCTCTATATTCTTAAAATGGTGATCAATAAAACCTCTTTTTTTTCAAACATTCTATATAATTATTTTAGTTGAATTCAATTTTTCCAATAACAATGAGAGTAAAGAAATTGTAACCCATAAACTCTGACGTTTTTTGTCTTTCTCTATTTCTCCCACCTTTATTCCACCAAGGCTGCCTGCATATCAGTTATGCATCACAGAAAGTAAAAAATCGAAAAATATGTAAAAGAAAGCAATCATATATTTCTATAAATCTTAGTAATTTTTATTGGTACCGAATACCATAAAGCGTTGTGAATGTTTAATTCCTTGATAATCCTTTTACGCATATATTTTTTACGTTACTTTAAGTTAATTAATATGCATAACGGTAAAACCACTTTGAAAATAAATCCTGGAGGAACAGTTTGAATTATCCCCCCCCTCCGTCATTTGACTCTTCAAAATTAAAAAAATTTTTTTCGGACCTGTAATACAGAAGTATTGTTAAAATCTTGTCTCAACACCAAAGTAAAATTTAGTGAAATCTTCCAGTTAGAAGCCTATTAACAGCTACGTGTTCCGACAGTGACGTAACTGGGACAGGAAGCAGCTAAGTTGACGTGGCGAATGAGTAGAGAAAATGTACATCTTCACAATGCAATCTTGTATTGTTAAAATCTTGTCTCAACACAGAAGTAAAATTTAGACACAAAGTCGGTTACTTAAGTCCTTAACATAAGTTTTTATCCTAAATCTAAAAAAAATCCACTTTTTTGGTGTCTTCACAGTTCTAAAAGATCATTTTCTACATAATTTTTAGGGTGCATCAGCCTTATAGATTATTAAGTTTCACGAAACTGCAACCATTCGCATGGGTAATGTATCCAGATAAGAAGCGGGTGTGTAAAAAGTGTGAAATCCCCATGTAAGCTTAAAACTTAATAGAGTGAAATCTTCCAGTTAGAAGCTGATTAACAGCTACGTGTTCCGATAGTGACGTAACTCGGGCAGGAAGCAGCTAAGTTGACGTGGCGAATGAGTAGAGAGGATCTGTCACTTTCGACTGAACCAGCGGTGAAAAGGAAATAGAGAGAGAGCATTGGGTTTGGGCAGCTGCGTCCTTCCATCGTAGGGAGGAGGGTGTTTTATGCGTATACATGTATGCTATGAAGAAAGAATAACACTCTAAAGCGATATTTAAAACTTAAGTACATTTGTTGATGTTTCTTTATTAATAACGTCTATGAAACCTGTTATTGAGAAGAAGAAGAAGAAGAAGAAGAAGAAGAAGAAGAAGAAGATAAAGACAACGACAGAGAGAAGAGAAAATAGTAACCTCACCACTGCGACTACAGAAATTCGACCAGCTGATTCTGTCGATGAAGGCGACGCACTGTGGTGATTTAAGAACACCCCCGCTACGCTACATAGTTAATAAATTAGTTAGTAAGTAAATTACCCAATTGTATATGTTAATGACTAAATATTGGACTTTACGGGCCCGTAATAGAGTTTTTATTATCTAATTATAGTAGATAGTTTACAAAATGTCCCGAAGTGTAAAAATATGTAAAATGCCCACTACGGAGGTAACTATAAACTTCATTCACGAATTGTTTGCCCGTTTTTAGGTGGTCAATTGTTTAGTCAATGATAACGGAACTCAATTTACGTCCGCCGTTCTGTGAGATTTTCCAGATAAAACACATCACGATCCCTCCGTACTACCGAGGTCAAATGGCCAGGCAGAGCGTTTTGTAGACACTTTAAAAAGAGCCCTGAAACAAGCTTGCGGCACTCCCACGGAAAAGGTGATGCAGTAATTCTTACAGGTATACAGGATCACGGCAAATATTAACACACCATCATAATTATCTCTAGCAGAAATAATGTTTGCGCGTAAGATAAGATCCGTTTTCGACAAATTGCTGCTAAAACAAACCAAACAAGGACGAACCTTTATTGTACCCCCTAAAAAACGTCACATCTCAGGGGGAAAGTATTTTTCAAGATGTTTACGAATAACACATCTTGGTACGATAGAAAAAAGAATTGGAAATATAGTTTACATAATCGAAGGCCCTCAGTTCTCTCATAAGAATCAGCTAAATCAAATTTTAAAAAAGACTGTCGGATGACACCGACAGAACACGGCAGGAAGAAGAAGTTATGGATACCGTATACGACACTTTCGACATAAATAGCTCTAGAACAGCAACAATCTAAAAGGAAATTGAAATCTCCCGATCTTATCGTTATTAATCAAAAAAGGAAACGATACTGAGACTCCTGCAGAGGTAATGCTTGGGAGAGAGATGTTATAGAACCTACCTTTACGGACTACAGGAACTCTCCCGCGTCACTATAAATATCGGGAGTTCATGCCTCTCGGTGTTAGAACCAACCCCATCCTGCTAAGTCTCTCATTAACTTCGGTTGATTGAGGACGTTGGGATGGGGTAATACCAGTCGAGGATTCGTTCTCGACAATCAGTCCTGCAGGAACTGGGCCATTTTGGTGGCCTTTTATCTGCCGGGCTGAGGTATACTGTCCTGGGTTGTCCTAAGAGGTGCGCCCTTCCAGGCCTTGCCTCCCTGTTTGTGGGGGAGTAAGTTTATTGCTTACTG
>OY744534.1:75390796-75398296 GCA_963556195.1 Sepiola atlantica
TTGTATGGAAGACACAAAAAACAGCTGGAGAAATACATAACCCAGAACACAGAAAGGCTAATCACCGCAGCAAGAGACACCATCCCAACGAACAACACGGAAAGCACCGAAACCAGAAACAAAAAGACAGGAAAAGTGGGAAGGAAAACAACTACACTGACACTTCATAAGTCTGACAAGAGAAGAATCCAACGGAAATAGCTGGGCATGGCTAAGAAAAGGACACTTGAACAGGGAAACGGAATCTTTATTGACGGCTGCATAGAACAATTCGATTAAGACAAACTACATTAAAACTAAAATAGATGAAACCCAGAAAAACAGTAAATGCAGACTGTGTGAACTAAGAGACGAAATAGTAAATCATATAAGTAAATGCAGCAAACTACCCCCCCCAAAAAAAAAGCACAAGAACAGGCATGACTGTGCGGGAAAGCAGTACACTGGGAAGTGTGCAAACGATTGCATTTAAAACACGCAGAGAATTTTCAAAAACATAAACCAGAGACAGTACTGGAAAACGAAAAACACAAAATCCTCTGGGATATGGATGTACAAACAGATAAACTCATACAAGCAAGAAGATGGGATGTCGTAATAAGCGACAAGAAGGAAAAATCCTGCCAAATCGTAGACTTTGCCGTTTCAGCATTCCACTGAGTTAAGATCAAGGAGACGGAAAAACGAAGCAAATACACGGAACTTGCCAGAGAACTGAAAGGGATATGGAGCATGAAGAAAGTTAGTATAATACCAATAATCGTAGGAACACGAGGAACAGTCACAAAAAATCTAGAAAAAAGACTGGGAGAAATTGGAATCAAAGGGATCACCGATACCATACAAAACAGCTGCAATCTTAAGGAAAATCCTCGAATGCGGAAACCAACCTGCATAAGCTACGAATGGTAACCAGTCACATGGAAGTTACAACAGGAAGAAAACAAAACCACTTGAAGAACACCACCACATGAACCAAGCAACAAAAACTGCAAGAAACGTCATAAGCTGCCCCCCTCCAAAAAATATGGCGCCGGCCTTGGCTGACACCACACAAAATAGTCGTAAAGTGTCAAAGAGTATGAGAAGACCGAGGAGGGATAGCACTAACCAGACCTTCACTGGAAGAGTGCAGAGAGTGCTGGGACCTCGGAGAGGCTTATTGCCACCCAAATCCCAGGGAGTCCAACGGTCGTCGTTGCCAGCAATAAATCAATGGTATGCGACTGTTGCGATACCGCAAGGTCATTTGCGGTGGTGATCGAAAAGAGGTGGAGAGTACTGGAAATATGGGGAGGCGTGTTGTCACTCAGACTCCAGGGAACACCACTGGTTGTTGTCGATAAGCAATCACTGATGATGACTTGTGTGATAACTCCTAGTGTGCAGAAATAATAATAGCTGAAATCTTAGGGAACATCCTCGAATGCGGAAACCAACCCACATAAACTGCGAGCGCTAACCAGTCCCATGGAAGTTGCAATAAGAAGAAAACAAAATATAGAACATCACCACATGAAACCAAGGCAACTGAAACTGAAGAAATTTCATAAACCCCCCTCCCTCAAAAAAGTGATGGTATCAGCCTCGGGTGATACTACACCAAATAGTCGTGAAGGGTCAAGACCGAGGTGGGATAGCACTAACCAGACCTACACGGATAAGAGTGCGGGGAGTACTAGTACCTTGGGGGGGGGGCTTATTGCTACCTAAATCATGAGGAAGACCAACAGTCGTTGCCATCGATTATGCAAAGTCATTTGCAATGGTTATCGATTAAAGTGGAGAGTACTGGAAATCTGGAGAGGCTTGTTGTCACTCAGACTCAAAAAAACACCACGTTATTATTACTGTGTGAGAACTAGTGAATTAATAATAATAATAATAATAATAATAATGATAATAATAACAATAATAATAACAATAATAATAGTAACAATAATAACTGTTGACAACCTGTGTGATATAATAATAATCCTCGAATGCGGAAACCAAGCCAATAAAACTACGAACGCTAACCAGCCACGTGTGCGTTGAAATAAAAATAAAACGATAAAAAGAAATAAAATTACACGAGCCCGAGGGAACTGAAATTGACATACGTCCATATGAACTAACCCTCTTGCCAAACAAACCAAACGCAAGTGGTGATATCAGCCTTGGTTGCTATCACATAACATGGGCATTGAGGGTTAAGGAGGATGGAACACCTAGGAGAGACAGTACCAATCAGACCTCCACTGAAAGGGTGCAGAGAGAACTTAGACCTTGAAGAGGCTAACCCTAACCCTAGGCCTTGAAGAGGCTTATTGCTACTCAAATTTCTGATAAGACCAATGGTTGTTACCAGCTAGAAATCAATGGTAAACGTCTGTTGCGATTAGGCAAAATGATTTGCTACTGTTATTATTTTTAGTACACTATAATTCAATTTTAAGAAGTAAAGTTATCCTTAAAATACTTGAGTATTATTTTTGAATAGCGAAAATTATACATGAATAGAGTTAAATGATAGTATAAAAGTATATTTACGTAAATTACACATGAACGTTTGTGTTTCATTCCATTTGGAATAATACAAAAATGTAGCTTACTTGCCAGAAGTATATTTTCTTTACTAACTAAACGTTTGAAAGATAAAAAAAAAACTTAATAGAATATTCGAATATCTATGTACCTCATATAGAGATCAAGTGTTAGCCCCAGGTAGGGGCCCCTTTATTTCTGAGAACTTCGACTGAAGTAAAATGAAACAAAAAAAGACACCCACACACACACATATATATATATACATATATATATATATATATATATATATATATATATATATATATATACACATATATATATATATATATATATATATATATATATATATATATATATATATATATACATAGGAAATGAAAAAGCAAAACCAAGAGATATGTTTTTATATATATTCATCAACGTTTCGTCTTTATTTGTAAAACTTTCTCAGGATGATAATTTTAAGAAAAACTGTCATGCAAGTACATCGAAATATTGGGTTGGCATGATGGGTTGATGAGAAAACTTTCGATGTACTTGCATGACATTTTTCTTAGAATTATCATCCTGAGGAAGTTTTACAAATAAAGACTTATTTTTTGATCCAACCTGGTTGCTGAATTCCCTGGAATTCAGCAACTAGGTTGGATCAAAAAATAATTCTCTGCCTGATGAGACCTCAGCTCTTGAGAGCTGTAGATCGATAACATCGACATGCCAGTGTAGCAGACCTTGTACACGTTTGAATAAAAGCATTCACAATACAGCTCTATATTTTTTATTGAGCACTCTTTTATAAACCCGGTTTGATTCCCTTTGGATTTCTATCCTGTGGATTTTACCCTACCTGGATTACTATATATATATACATATATGTGTGTGTGTATTTCTATTTACATTTAAAATGTTCATATTTAAAATGTAACGTTTTGATTACATAAAATAGTTGTATAGCTCAATAGTGCGAGGCCAAAGCTATAGTATAACATTTTTAAACCACAACAAAATGTAATATAGGGTAAATCCACATTTTTATATACGACATGTACGATATTCATACCAGAGAGAATAGGTCCACTAGAATTTTATGAATATTTTATAAACTCTGGCTTCAGCCGAAACAATTGTATGGCGATAATAATAAAACAATATTCTGAAAAGATGTGGATTTGCCCTTTATTGCATTTTGTTGTGGTTTAAAACGAAATATTATATATATATATATATATATATATATATATATATATATATATATATATATATATATATATAATATTTTTATTTCGTTTTAAACCACAACAAAATGCAATAACGAGCAAATCTACACATATATATATATATATATATATATATATATATATATATGAATGTAAGGAAAATATTTTTATACCAAAATAGTTTATAAAAATATTAATCTGGAGAAAAAAACTAGATCTGATATTCGGAACGTTTTGTTTTGGTTTTCTTTTTAAGAGAGGTGGTTTCTGATCAACACTGCTGGGAAGCCATGAGAAAATATACTGTTTTGTTTTTAAATCTCGAAAACAGTTTTTCATGGTAAAAAAACTAATGATGCCTACAAAAATAGTATAACTTGCGTAAATTCTTGGAAGCTAACTAATACAGTGATTACAATAGATTGATTGACTTATAAGTACAGCAGTTTTACACTAAAAGTGCTATATTTCCATATAGTTTCAAAGATTGAATTCAAAGATATATATATATATGTATATATATATATATATATATACATATATTACTGTTTATATTATATAGTTATATTATCAAGTCATGTATCTTATACAAAAGTATCAAAAGAAAATCGTAAAAAGGTCATCATAAATTTAATTTACAATCGTCATAAATGGAAAAAATTGACATAAACCACAAAAGGTTAATTCGATTGTTGTCAAAGATAATTTAACAAACGCAACAAATAATACCGTTATTGTAATTTGTAGAAAATCAAAATGACCGCAGTCTCATTCTTCTGCGATAATTGCGTTGTTGAAAATTAAATTTTAAATTGCGATTATACTTTTTTATTTCGTGGGTCTAGACAATAGAATATCTTAGGTCAGTTCTGTTTGCAAATATTTGTAAATAAACTATATAACTGAAATGTATTTTTGTTGATTTAAAAACAGGCGAAACGGAATATTTATTTTAGCTTCGAGAAACGCGTCTATAATGTGCTAACCAATCCAAAAAAATTCACATTGTATATATATATATATATATGTATATATATATATATATATATATATATATATATATATATACATATACAATTTTGAAAGAAGAATTGACCTCAGTACTCAATTGCCGGTGCAAGAGTTTAATATACCGTGGGCAACGCCAGATATGGTCAGCTAGTAATAAACTAAAATTGTCAGCATAAGTAAAATATTATATTTCATTTTTTTCAAAGTAAAAACGAAAATTTAAACACGATTCCGCCTTATCAAAGAACGGTTGCTTTTTCTACTTCTTGTAAAGTCGGTTTTCTCTATCGCCCCTAACACTTTCTCACACCTGAGGCTATTCTCTATCTTTACCAATCTACAATCAGACCATATTGGAGTACTGTTGTCATATTTGGGCTGGTGAATCTCTGTTCTATTTGAGGGTTCTTGATAAGGTGCAGAAACGTATCTGTAATTTGATTCTCTCACAGACGTGATGTTGCTAGTCTCAGTCTTTTCTATAAATACTATTATGGTATGTGGTCTTCAGAATTATGTGATCTATTCCCTGCTTCTTTTGTTCCAGCTCGTTTGACTCGTTTGTCTCGTGGTCTCCATCAATTTGCTGTTTTGATACCTCATTGTAATACAGCTTCCTATTCCAGTAGCTTCTTTCCAAGAACAGCAGGCGTGTGGAACTCTCTTCCTGCTGACTGTTTTCCTCTATAACCGTGGTCTTTTAAATACTAAGGTCAATAGACATGCCTTCTCTGGAGCGATTTCCATTAAAAAAAATTGAAAGTCTTTTTGCTTTCCAATGATTATGCGTCAATGATCATGGTTTACATATTGCTTTTTCATATTGTGACGTTTCTCTTTATTCAAAACATATAATTTAACAATAAAAAATAAATTAAATAAAAGTAATATTGCAAAGTCATAAACATTTTGTCTGATTCTAAACTAGACCCAATCACCATAATACCACATTCAGTCTCACAATGTTTCCCCATTTCTTTTTAATGAATTTCATTTACAAAAATACCAAGTACATGGAAGATGATGGGGTGGGACAAATTAAACAAACCAAAAAGAAAAAAAAGAAGAAACTAGATAAAATGAGGGGCAGGTTAGTAAGGTTATCCCAATCCCAGAATACACGACTTTTGTTTTTGAACTTCCATTCTAGGCAACACTTACTTTTGAATTGAAAGTTTAAATGTTTCATAAACACTTCCGAATCATTCACGGTACAGAGAAAAAATGTGACGACCGTTTCTTTTTTTTAATTTACAGAAATGAGGGTAAAATTGACAATAAACTGCGTGTACATCTTCGAAATTAGAATGTCATTTTGAAGCTGGTCGATTCTATGAAGTTAATATCGGGGTTGAATTAACGTTTAAAGGCAAACGTCAATTATCCTCGTTCAGTTGCCATCTTACATTCATATCTCGTCGCCAACTGTTGTGGTTGCAAGGTTGAACAATAATTAGTGAGGAATACAATGAAGACGCAAACAACAAGGAGAATGCAATAATAAGTGTATTAAAGAAAAGGTATAGTTACAGTATGTACAAATGAAGGTGTCGAGTCAGAGAGTCTTGGTGGGAGGACATGTACGCTCTTCGGCGTCACTTCCGGTGGCATTTAGGTAACACACACTAAGGCCAACCTAGGCTTGCCATTTATAGTGTAACGTTATTCGTATATGCAAATGAGTGGTTGCCACCACAACACATTGAAAGAAAAAGAGTAATATTAATTTTCGAACGCGCGCCCTGGTGTTTTAAAGACCCCCTTACTTTCCAGGCACCAGACATGTCGTCGCCGTCCAAATATAATATCAAGATAATAATAACCATAGCCCTAACTCTAACCCTAACGTGCCCTTGGTGTTTTGAAGACCCCCTTACTTTCTGCCGACTAAATATAATATCAAGATAACAATCACTGAATACTTTAGGTTACATTAAGAAACCAATTTTTAATAAAATGGTTAAAAAAAAAGATTCCCGAGCAACGCCGGATAAGGACAGCTAGTTTTATATGACATACTTATGTGCTCAATCTACCTAGCTGAAGAGGTTCTCTTAAAAATCCATTACGTGAACTAGTACATGATGATATCAATATGCGCAAAATGCAACGTCACGTGTATACATTTTTTTTTATTGATCCCAGTCGGATACATTTCTAATAATCGGTGATGCCGTGAAAATTCAATTAAATGTTAAACTAATAATATTTCATTATCATTTATTATATTTATATATATATATATATATATATATATATATATATATATATATATATATATATATATATATATACATACATACATACATATATATATATATATATATATATATATATATATATATACATACATATATATATATATATATATATATATACATACATATATATATATATATATATATATATATATATATATATATATATATATATATATATATATATATATATATATATATATATATATATATAGACCAACTCATCAGCACCGTTGAGTAGACGAACACCTACTGAACGGTGCTAAAGAGTCAGTCTAGCACTATAAGCCGGTTTGTACCCCAAATCGTGTATGACCAAATCGATGAAACCCCGGTACACCCAACATACACTGTAATTACTAGTTTTTAAATGAAATGCTTTATATTAGAACTTGGATAACTTACAATCGAGCACTTTATTGTTTATTTTTCAACTTAAATGCTATATATGTGTGTATGTGTTATGTTATATATATGTTGCGCAT
>OY744534.1:75400796-75413296 GCA_963556195.1 Sepiola atlantica
TACAGAGACACCGAAGCCACTCGAGGATGGTGTCTAGTAGGCAATTAAAACTATTTATATATGTGTGTGTGCTGTCATGCACAGCAACGTGTTTTGTCTTTTCACGACTCATCAGTGTGGCAAGACGCAATTAGCGCATCAACTCCGAGATTCGAACCCCGGACACTATGTTAACTTATCTTTTATGTAGTTTAAAGATTTACATCGTTTCGCTAATGAAGAAAGAAAATGGAATTTAAATTAAATTCTCCTGATGTTTTTTCCAGTCTGATTTATGACAAAGTTATTTCCAATTCCTCGCCAAGTCTGCTCCAAATTGCAGATAAAATCCAATATACATTTTAATTTCTTTTCTAAAAATGTGCATAAATATTTTACTCGAATTTGTCTTAACACATTTTCTGTTGGAAACAAGAACGGCCACATTCTTAAGATACGTCCATTTGATCTGCGCGTTTAGCGATGAAAATTATAGTTATAAACGTAAGCGTGACAGAAATCGAGCGACAACTCTTCATATAGAGATGTTTGGACGCATCTAAAGTAACATGCGTCCATTCAATCTGCACTTCCAGCAGTAAAAATGCTGTTTCAAACTTAAGTGTGACAGACCGAATGACGGACAGATCTTCTTATCTTAGTTGCTTGGACGTATCTAAAGTAAGATACGCCCATTCAATCTGCATGTCTAACCGGGAAAATGGTAATTCAAACTTAAAAGTGACATCAACCGACGACCAGATCGTCTAATTTTGTGTAAAGCAAGATGCATCCATTCAATTTGCGGTGAAAATCCTGCTTCAAACTTAAGCGTGACAGATCGACAGACCGAGGAACGGACAAATCCTCTTATAGAAAGCCGAGCTTCTTGTTGACACGGTACATACCAATCGAGGATCCGTCCTCGACAATCAGTCCGATTGAAACTTGGTCATTGTGGAGGCTTTTTTTCCTCTCGGACTGTGGTATTTCGTTCTGAGTTCTCCTAGGAGGTTCCCCCTCCCGTGCCTTACCTTCCATCTTTGGAAAAGAGTTAGTTAATTGCTAACTGCCTTGGGTGCCCCCACCGGCGAATGCCGACGAAGCTTCCCAGGCAATTTTAAAGGGACCAGAGTGCACTTGTTTCAATGGTTTATTCTCTCCACCTCCCAGCTTTGTGCCACATCATCATGTTAGGAGAGGGAGGAGTAAATGCCGAGATTCATGGATTGCTTTATATTGTGATAGGATACCGGACTCCCCTCAGTCACTAAATAAATGAACTAGTCTGGGTAATAAATACGACTACGAACAATAGTATTGGGATTCGATCGTATTCTGTTAAAACTCTATTGGATTACCTGTAGTTACTATTGTTTGTACAAGATATGTACGTTGGAATAAACCCTACTATTTTAAGACCTTTACACTCTGGGTTATTTTGTTATTTACCAAGTTATATCAATTTACAAATGGTATTTCAAACTGTGGAAAGGTTGACTGTGGTCGTACTTAACTTGTGTTGTCGGATTCATAACTAACCAAAAGTTATTATTATTTTGACTAACTCTTTACTAACAGGGTCATGTGACGTTGGACTACATGACCACTTGAGTAGGGAGAGTAAACGTATCTTTCCAGTCTATTTTTTTTTCTTTATTGTTCATGGTTAGAAGTTAGCAGACGGTCCTACTGTACCTCGAGAAGGCAATTGAGTTTTGCAACTTAAAGGTAAGTGCTATTGCTTTTTTTGCTCGACCTGACCAATCTTTGATTTTTTGTGGATTTGAGCTTTTGGGGTCAAACCTAAAGCGTGACATACCGACCGAAATGTTTGTTCAATATTAACTGTCGCAGGCCGATGGAAATTTTGAACTTAAGTGTGATAAGTGTGACAGACATTCTATTTCAAGCTTAAACGTGACAAACATAGACGCCGACCAAAAAACAGAGCGATTCATGGAGATTCTTAAGCGGACGATGGAATACTGTGGCCACATCTGTAGAGGTGCCGCCCAGGGCAACATTTCCTGCCTATTTGGCAGAGTACAAAAATCTCTTCTCTTCCATACACAGAAGACACGTTGCTAGTCTCTCTCTCTCTCTCTCTCTCTATGTCTCTCTCTCTCTCTCTATGTCTCTATCTCTCTCTCTCTAATCTGTCCTTATTTCCATGGAAGGTGCTCAACTATGTTCCAGTCTTTGGTTCCTCCTTGTAAGACATTCACAGCAAGAATTCGACTTCATACAACAAACTCAATACATACAACAATGTGTTTCTTTTCTTACTCCATGTGCTAAGCGTCAGGTGGAATTTCCGTAGACAGGGGTTATTTGTAAGGGCTTCCTGTTTGTGAAACACATTACCGCGGGACTGCTTCCCTGCTAATTACAACTTGATTGATCTATGTTAAAAATCCTATAGTGTTCTCCATCTTTCGACTGACAACCATTCCCGTCTCATTAACTTTGAGTTTTACCCAATAAAACTTCCATTATAATGAAGTAGCAAAAATATGTTCCCCCCCCTCCCTCTGGTTGCATATTTTTGCTTGTATACATGACAAACGAACATATACTACACTGCCTCCGAAAAGAGGAGGTAATGCCTGTCGAGGATGGTATCATAACGAACGAACATATATTACACGACCTCAAAATAAGGAGGTAATACCTGGGATGATAATCTCATGACAACAAAACAGATACTACACTACCTCCTCAAAAGATGAGGTAATGCCTGGGATAATTGTACCATGACAACAGAGCAGATTCTACATTACTCCCTGAATTGAGTACTGAAAGATAGTACATTAGTCTGAAATAATACAGTAAACTAAATTAAAAGATGGTAATAGTATAGTTTCGGCTCCAGACAAGACATATACCAAATCTCCATTAGTAATAACTTCGAGCAACACTTTAAAAAAAAATAGTAAATCACCAATATGACATAGAATAGAAGCGTTATTAAATTTGTTACCGTAAAATCAAGAATGCTACGTCGTAGTTCTAATATTAACTAATAAGGTGGCGTTTTTATTTCCCTTCTTTATTGGAGAAGCCTTACAAAGGGAAGTAACCAAGAAAATTAAGTCAACCAACATTTATGAGACACTGAGAAAGGAAATGCTTCCAGTGTTCAGGCGGTTGCCAAGAAAAAGTAAGTAACAAAGTAAATAAATTGAACAAGGGAGACAACCGAACTTTACTCAAGACTAATGTGTTGCGTGACACACATTTTATGTTTTGATAAATTACGTTAACGCTGTCGGATATTCGACAAATACATTTGTATTCAGACCATCGACAAATATAGAATTTTTGTTACATTATCTTCCAGATATTATAACGTTGTGAGAATATTGGAGAAGCGGTCAGTTGGTTGGTTGTTGAATAATACCATACGATAACCCTTTGGGTGCTTCTGCTGTTTAACAATGACATTAAAAAAAATTTTTTTTTTAAATGTCTAAACTTTGTTATGTACTTACAGGTTAGCTGAAAATAAAATTGTACAGAAAAAATTACGCAAATTCATCCAATATTTATTAAATTATAAGAAAAAGAAAAAAAAAACAATCTTACGTATCGGTAGACATTTCAGCTTACAGCTCGGCAAGGGAGATAACTTTCGAAAAAGTCAAATATGAGAAAAATGGCGACCGTGAGATAAAATCGTTTTTTTTTAAATTTTTAATTTAATAAATACTGGATGAATTTGCGAAGTTTTTGGTGTACAGTCTTCTTTCCAGCTACCACGTAAGTACATAACAAAGTTTATAAATCTCTTTAGCCATTTTTCTGTAAGAGAGGCCGAACATGTCATTGTTGAACAGCAGAAGCACCACCCTTTGTTAGGTCATTTCAATGTGGAAATCGCACGTTTATCTTCTATATGAATTATAAGAAAACGTGTCTTAGGACGGATAAAATTAAGTCCCGAACTTATAGTTTTGCACCACTTTTATGTCATCTTACGAAGATTAAAATCAAGATTTAATGCTAATAAATCTTGTCTAGAATCCTGATTCCAATTTTGATCAAAATCCATTACATGATTTTGATTCTAGAAAATATCTAAAATGTTATGCTTAAGCTTAAGGGGTCTTAAGACGAAATTGAGAGAATCTTGCTTAATTGGTGTCTAATTACTATGGATCAAATTTAATGCAAATCTGAAATATGTGAATTTTCAAGTGAAGTGTATGGGTG
Source organism: Sepiola atlantica (assembly GCA_963556195.1). Taxonomy (NCBI): domain Eukaryota; kingdom Metazoa; phylum Mollusca; class Cephalopoda; order Sepiida; family Sepiolidae; genus Sepiola; species Sepiola atlantica. The sequence continues at coordinate 75,404,991 of OY744534.1, forward strand.
CCCATAATATGCAATTAAAATACTTTATATACTTCAAAGAAACTGAAATTTGGGGTGTATTTATAAACTGTTGTCTAATCCCTATTGTTCAAATTTCACGAAAGTCGGAGGTATCTGAATTTTCACAAAGGGCCTCCATCCTTTTTAACCCTCTTTTGATAAATTTAGATATTGCTCACATTATGACTCCTTACGCCTCGCAGCTGTGTTCCGAAATCCATAATGATCGGTTAAGTAGTTTAGGAGTGAATCCTATACATAGAAATATATAAACATATACACATAACTGACTTTATAAAAATAGAGATAGTTTGTAGATTTTTTTTTATATATGCGTTTGAAATAGTTTGTAAAAGATAGATTCTGCTTAATCCACACCTGGGACGCTGAGAAGGGTAATACTGTTTCGTTATAAAGGTGCCTTTAGTCGGACCAACCAGTTCTACAGAGGCTGTCGTCGGGGTCACAGATCAAAAGTGAGATGTCTGAGAAATTAGATTTAAAAGGGGTTTCATAAAATTAAAATATGTGTAGGCTAGAATTGTGGTTAATTTTCACAAGAAACAGTCAGTTACAGATACAGATGGGAAGTGGATGACTAGACAGGTCAATATACTGACAGAGTACCCGTACCTAAAAAAAAAAAATTACAAAATGTGTTTTGCTGGTTTTATGTTAAGCTGGGTCTGGTCTAAAACGTACTAAAATTTGGACAACATCGTCGTATGGGAAAGTATCAAATTTCAAAGATGACTTTTTTCGGTTTAGAAGCCATATTTTATTTACGTGTGAAACACTAACTTGGTCAGTTTTCATGATAAATCAATAAATCTTGGATTTTTACCCAGGTTTTCAGTGTCAATATTTCACATGAAAGGCTAACCAGTGAGCCCAACTCAACCCTTATACTATATCTCGGGGTGCCCTACCCCTTATTGCACCCACATTGGTACCCGTATCCCTAAACCACTTATTGCACTCACCCAGGTTCACAAACAGGCATATAGGTTATTATTTTTATACGCATTCCCATGCATGTCACTTTTGAACTGTTGATTTTCCGACAGCTTCTTCAACGGATAGTGGCTTTGGTTCAAGGCAACTCAAAACTACAACAAAGTGCCGATATTCTTTTGCTGCAGTGGGAACACGGGTTAAAATCTAGATAGTTAAGCATAGATTTCATGCTTTATTTTGGTTAACTGAGTAAATTCTAATTAACACTGGAGACCATATTAACTTTAATAAAGTTGTAATCACTAAAAACTGAAGATATAAAACACAAGTCTATTTGTGTTTCTTGTGCACTCACTGTACATCTTCAACATAATATCATGTATTTATCCCCGTCTAATTGTGTCCATTTGTCTTTGGCTTGATTTGACTCGCGTCATCCATCCATTGATGGTAAAGCATTCACGAAGTTCCTGCATGGTGCTATTATTGAACTTCATTATGTTTTACTTAATAGCTGACTTTATATGCAATGCACCAGGCTTTGAGTGGTGTACCATCCATGCTACACCCCTAACTGGTGCAGTTATGCCTTCCATTGTCAAATATATATGATCATCTGCGAAGCCATGCTGTTCTCAGACCCAGATCATCAGTTTATCGATGAGTGCAACTAGAACTACTGCTACCCGTTAAATGGCAGGATTTGTGGCCAAGGTTTACTCCTCTAGATCAGCCGTGTTCTGTCATATTGATAGAGGAACCTCGAAAAGGATGTGGCTAATTAGAACAATTCAAATGGAAGTCTTTTTTTTATTATTTTAAACAATCCCAAAGCTGAGGAATATTTTAGCATGTATTTTGTGTGGTTTAAATATATAGGAAAAAAAGCCTAACAATGCACTTTAAAATAGAGCCCTATAACTTCTTTGTGGGGGATCATCCATCAATGTTGTATATGCAGCATGCCAAACCTGCATATAGTCCATGGTACTCCACTCACTAGAGCAGGTGTACCTTCCCATTGGCAAATATATATGATCATCTGCGAAGCCATTCTGTTCTCAGACACAGATCATCAGTTTATCGATGAGTGCAACTAGAACTACTGTTACCCGTTAAATGACAGGATTTTTGGTCAAGGTTTACTCCTCTAGATCAGCCGTATTCTCTCTATTAACAGGGTAACCTCGAGAAGGGTGTGGCTTCTTAACACGTAGATACGGTCATTCACTATGGAGAGGCTATATTTTTCGCGTCATATAGTGCTGGTATGCATGGATTCCAGTCGAAACCACATTTGAAAGGTACTACACCTCTACAAATTCAATTTTACCTGACGGCCATTTATAGTCGGATGTAAAAGATTCGATGAATCGTTCTTAAATTCTATAGAAAAAATTATCTTGATAAAAGCTTACATTTACATTGAAAATTGAAAGATAACGAAAATGGCGAACAGAACAAATTTGAAAAAAAGACAAACATTGAAATTATTAAGTTCACTCTTCATCAATTCTTTACATTTAATATCGTTTCTATATTCACGTCAATGAATACAAAGTTTAATTCATACAATAACAAAGACGCATTTAAATGGTAATCATTTCATTGAAAAATTTGTATACTATGGCAAAGACGTCTTTCATTAGAATATGTATTTGTTGTGTTGAGAGAATCTTCGTTTATTTATTTATTTATTTATTTATTTACTTATGAACTAGTAGTGCTTAGTCGGCGTTGCCCGGGAGTCGTTTGACATTATTTTTTTAGGCTTTATTCTTTTTAAATCGCATAAATATTGACCAGTTTTTATTCTTAAATATATAAATAGCTAAAAGAATTCCCCTTCTCGTGGCGGGTAAAATGAATGCCCCGAACTGAATAGTTTTTCATCGCTTTTACGTTGTCCTACGAATATTAAAATCAAGATATAATGATACTAAAGCTTATGTCTAGAATCCTTATTCATACTTTGATCAAAATCCATTACATGATTTTGATTCTAGAATGTTTCTCAAAATTAAGGCTTAAGCCTAAGGGCCTTAAGAAGAAATTGAAATTCGTGGAATCTTGATAAATTGATGTTTGATGACTATGGATCAAATTTAATGCAAATCTGAAATATTTGAATTTTTAAATGGGAAGTTGTGTCCATATTTTACCCACTAAAATCCGTTTGAAATGAAACTTTTGGAATATTTATTAATTGATGTCTAATACGTTTTTCCTCCTTTGCATAAAACTATATTAAATTAAACATTGATAACATTATCCACCTTCGGCCTACCAGCTGTCTCTCAAATTTCATAGTGATTGACTAATTAGTTTAGGAGTGGATCATTAACATACAAATATGTAAACATATACACATACGTAACCTTATAAAGATAGAGATATTCTATAATCTGATTAAAATATATTATTAAATATATAATACTTAATCTATAATATGTAATTTGTTACAAAATTTATTTCTCTAACTATTTATAATTTACTAGAAGGGCCCGTGTCCCGGCGTTTCCCGCGAGAAATGTTAAATAATAATTTAATTTTTAAAATATAAGTATTAAGGTATTCATTCTGAAAAAAAAAAAATCAGAAAATCACCCATTTCACTGTAAGTAATTTAGATTATTAAAGAAAGGATTGTGAATGTTTTAACGATTCCAAGAGTGACATTTGTTTTATGGAGTCACCATGTTATGCCGATAAGGTTTATTATTAGACCGTTCTTGTGTCAGAGAGAAAAGAAGAAAATAAATGTTATTTGGATGATTCTTACCCATAAAAGTATGATTCTCATAAATCAATGTTTGTAGGCCGTGGCAGAAGACGAAACTGCAGAAAATTGCAGACATATTCAATCATAAATTGATTCCCCAAAAATGAAAACAAGAAATGATAAAACGATTCTTCATTCGACTTTTAAAAAATCACTGAAACAATAAAAAAAACAACAACTGTTTATTAGATCAACAAAAAGAGAACATTAATGTCGAAAGCAAATTTTTTTTTAATGAAAAAGTTATTAAATCCTATTTTTGGTGAGAATCACTGTATTGGCATTTTAGTCAAGACACACCGCTAACGTTTAGAGTAAACACTATTTCATAAGAGTCTTTAAACATGTTTGATATTAGCTGCAATGCGTATTAACATGAATCTGCATGTAACGATATTTTGTTTGTTAAGCGAGTTGGACCCTTGCATAGAGCTCACGAAGATCGTGCTTCAGGATGATGTGGTCTGCGTGAAGTCCTCCTCTTTGGTCGCAGCTATTCATTAATCTACAAGATTTCAAGTTTTTACAACAAAAAAAATAACCTCAGTCCTTGGATGCGAAGTTGGAAGAGTGTTTTGGCCCAGAACACACAAAGGAATATCGCACAAGCAATATTGACACGTTTTGCCATTCCATTGATTTGCGGTTCTGCGCCTGACACATATTTGTTTGCCATATACAGAGGCAGAGATGACCAGAGGACGACGGATCCTGATGTTGATTCTTCATGAATTTTCACCAGAGCCCAGTAGCTCTGACACTACAACCTTACCCCCGCCCCTACCACGGCGAGGAAGGGTTGGACTATTTGTTTTTCCGATATAATCAGATAATACTTACAATAGTTATAAAAGTACTTAATTCGTGAAAAGTACTGTATAATTATATTGAAAACTCATATTTCACATATTCCTCATATTTAAAAATGTTATAAATATGTTAATGTTTTTAATATTTTATTTATTAAATACTAAAAAAGAATATAATGTTTCTGAATTCTTGAGATGAGGATTGATAATTTCTATAATTTTGATGATTCGGACTACTGTTCTCATCTTGAGTGTTATCGTCACAACGTTTCGGCCGCTGTAACCTCCAGCCTTCTTCAGGTGTATCTCTTTGAACTCGGGAATGTTTCTGTCGAACTCGGGAATATGGGCGGAATTTCGAACGAAACCCTTAATTTAATCCACGGGGGTAGCATGCTCTTGTTCCGTCAGCCTTGACTATGAGAAGTCTTCAGTAATTCGCAATTCTTCGTATCGCCCGCACAGAGGATTGAACCTTCAAATGACTATCAATTAGAACTGAATTTTACTTAGTACTATATCCACTGCACCTTGTGGACAATACTAGCATGAAATTTGGGAGCCTTAAACCTAAACAGAATAATAAAAAATTAAGAAACATAAAAATCCATGCGGCCTCATTTTTGCTTTCAAAAAAAATTATTTCTCTGACTATTTATAATTTACTAGAAGGACCCGTGTCCCGGCGTTTCCCGCGAGAAATGTTGAATAATAATTTAATTTTTTAAATGTAATTATTAAAGTATTCATTCTGAAAGAAAAAAACTCATAAAAACCGATAGAAAGGCAATCTTGGCGATTAGAGTGGCAATTAGTGACACTCTTGTGCGCTATGGAATGTCTTGAAATGTCTTTTCAATTATCAAATCCTTCCTTTCTGATAGGTTTATAAAAGTAGTCGTTGATAGGCATGACTTTGAAGACCATTGTATCAATGCCGGCGTGCCTCAAGGATTAATTCCTGGTCCAACCCTTTTTTTTAATGGAAATCGCTCCAGACAAGGCATGAAGCCACTTGATGTTAGGAGCTAAATGCTAAAAAAAATTCTACTTCAAGGTCAAAAAGCAACCAACAATAAGTGCTCGATGGATAGATTCTGACCCAGAAAACAGCAATTATCCCCCCTTTGTCAGAAACATCGCTCATGGAGTGTGAGGACTAAAGGATAAAATAAGGGAAGCGATGTTGCGAGAGTTTTCTTGATTTTCATCAATGATCTCCCAAATCACATTCTATGATCATTTGTAGACATTTAGGCAGATGATACACCCATCTTTGGCAACACTTCGAGGAGCATTAATGATCAATATCTTTCTTATTCTCTCTCTTCCGACTTGGAAAACGTCGTGCAATGGGGGAAAATTGAGACTGGTTACTGTTAATACACCTAAAACCAAGCTTTTCTCCTTTCCCGCCGAGGATCGGATTCGCACTTTGCCCCAATTTAAATTGAATGTCTGTCTCCTTGATGAAGCCCCCCTGCTTTGATAAGCTTTTCGGGCTGAGCTAACAACTCCAGACCTGAAATGGAAGACTTACATCAAATCTGTTGTTAAGGTCATGGAAAAATGGTTGAATCATTCTACAGCTTTAAAAAGTATCGGACTCCTGACGAAATCCTCTACTCGTATAAGAGTCAAATAGTCCTAAAATGGAGTACTGTTGCCACATCTGGGGAGGTGGTGTTGCTGAGATCATCATTTCCTGTCTTGACAGAGTACAAAATCGACTTCGAAATCTAATGAGGGATGTCCCCTTCTCTTCCCTACAGCCTCTTTCTGACAGAAGAGACGTTGTTAGTGTCCGTCTACACTATCGTTATTTTCATGGTAGGTGCTCGACTGAGCTCCAATCTATAGTTCCCTCTGTAAAAGATTCATAACAAAAACTCGTCTAGCTACAGCCATTGTAAATAATTTTCTTTTCTTCCTCTGTCTACCTGATACTAAATGGAACTTCCATGAGCAAAGTTTCTTTCCAAGAACTATCCGTCTGTGGAACACAACACCACGAGGCTGCTTTCCAGCGGACTACAACATTTTTTTTTCAAGTCTAATGTTAACAAATTCTTGTTGATTAGTCCTCTAAAATAATCAAATTCTGTGCAGTGTTAGCCATTGTTACCAATCATCACGGTGTTGTCTAACCGCCCCCCCCTCCCCACTGACAAACTCATTAACCCTTAACCTTGTGTCTAACTTTGTACTCGTGGGGAGACAAGCGAATAGGGACTACTATTCTCATCTTGGTTGTTACTTTCACGACGTTTTGACCGATGCGAGCTGAAAGGTTACATCGGCCGAAACGTTGTGAACGCAACAACCAAGATGAGGATAGTAGCTGGAATAATCCGAACAATACAACTAATACAAAGTTTGTTTTTTTTCATCACAAAATTCCGAAACAAGAAAATCTTTGTAAGGAACTTTTCATTAAATGTTATTGTTTTTTTGTTTTGTTTTTTTAAATCAAGGGAGGCGCGAGAGCGCTCTATCCCTTAATAGACTTCAAGAATGGCCTATGCTCGAAATCTCATTTCTTTGATCAATCATAACTCAAAACCAAAAAAACAAATTAGTTAAAACTTTGCACAAAATTTTTATTTGATAGGTTCTATAAGTATGTAGAATTTCAGCATCATTAGTGAACGCAACTCAGAGATCCAGAAAGTTCAATCATGAAATCATGTTATCTGTGTGTACATACGTACGTACGTATGTGCCACCCTGTATCTCATCAACTATTTGATGGATTCAGCTGATTTTTGGCAGAGATAGAGGTTCTAGGGTCTAGTTGATGGCATTTAAATTTCAGTTTACCATATACCTTAGTTTTCCAGAAAATTCCAAAAAACCTTTAAAATGACCAGTATTCATACACTTTATTCTATATCTTATCGACCATTTGATGGATTCAGCTGATTTTTGGCAAAGATAGAGGTTCTAGTGTCTAGTTGATGGCATTTTAATTTCAGTTTACCATATACCTTGATTAGTCAAACTACCAACTATATCAGTTATGAGAAGGCATTGTATTGAGGCATACCATTTACAAAAGTAGTGACATTCCATGAAAAATGCCAGTATACTGTAATCATATGCTCTTAATAGGGTTAAGATGAAAATTCATATACACTAAATATACAAAAGCAAGGAAATTCCCAAATTTGTACACTTTTACTGTCATTAAAGCTATGCGAGCACAACAGGGCTATGTATTTTACTGGTAGGAATTTTTCTTCAGTGCACCTCACACACTTCATCCACTCATGCATAGAGATTTATACTGTAGTTATGTGATAATGAAATGGTTTGGTTGATATGTAGTCAATTTGGGAATTTCCTTGCTTTTGTACATTTAGTGTATATGCATTTTCATCTCAACTCTATTAAGGGCATATGATTTCAGTATACTGGCATTTTTCATGGAATTTATATATAAACTTCTCACATAAAAAACTATAGCAACAAAAAATGTAATGCATTTTAAAAACTAATTAAGAATGGCAAAGCGCAGATTCAAGGAGGAACAACTTGAATCAAAAAAGATTACGTGTTTTTTGCTCTTTACAAATAGTTTCTGTAGTTGTCTGCCCCTGTTTATCAGCAACGCACAGCAACATGATAAAAGACAGATGTAGTGTGATTAGATTTAGAATGTCTAACACGAGATGAATGAATAGAATCAAGTATGAAATACACAAACAAGTAGAAACGGAATTAACCACAAGGCATTTGGTATTGATTTTCTATTAAAC
>OY744534.1:75415796-75418296 GCA_963556195.1 Sepiola atlantica
AAATATAGTCATGTTTGAAAGTTTTTGCCTTGAAAGAAAAAGTAAAAAATAGCATTTGCAATATGAGGTCATGTAATAGAAAAAAGTTAGAGCGGTGAAGTTTTCTTTAAGAAATAATTGTTCTACCAGACAGCTGTAAAATGGCAAAAAGCTTTAACGAATTGAAACGAACTCGTTTATTTTAAATCTTTAAAATACCATACAATTACAAGTAATTATTTAAATGGTTTTTAAATACGTCCTTCGCTGAAATATCTTTTGTTTAATTCTATTTTTGTTCTAAAAAAATGTATCTAAAAAAAATTAATTTCCTTTCTTTACGTTCTAATATATTTCACTTATTTTATGGACCTAACCGATAATTGATCCTAGTGACCGAAGGAATAGAAGGAACATTTCAATGGCGTCTTTACAGTCGTCGAAAAATTTAACCCTAATTGAAACTTATTTGAATGTGTCTAACTGTTAACATAGCGATTTCTCTAACACACAAACAGACAATGACCTTTATATATATAAAGACGATAAATAAAATTCATTTTGATAATCCACGCGAGTAAATGTGGTATTGTGGTGACCGCACTGATTCTAGCTAAGAGTAGGATAGACGGAGGATAACCACCGACATCGTACATTGCACAATTTTAATGACCTTGTGCCTTATAATTTAAATTTTAATTTTACTTTATAGCAAATAAATAATTCAAAGTGTAGTATCTGTTCTGATACTACACTTTATCTTCTCTGCCGTCGGTCAGTGAAGAAGAAATCCTTCTAGAGAGAGGCAATTTTTATTTTTGTCTCAATCCAGAGTTCCCCTTTTTGGGGAACTGGATTTTCTTGATGTTAAAAACTGACCTTTTTCTAACTCTGTCCTCGTGCGGAAGCAAGTAAATAAAGATAGAATTCACGATGTATAAAATAATTTTCTTGATAATATGTCGCATCAGTGATATCCTATTATTAAGATTTTTAAGATATTTAAGATTTTTAAGATTTTTAAGATATTTAAGATTTTTAAGATTTTTAAGATTTTTAAGTTATTAAAGATTTCTAAGATTTTTAAGATATTAAAGATTTTTAAGATTTTTAAGATATTTAAGATTTTTAAGATTTTTAAGATATTTAAGATTTTTAAGATTTTTAAGATATTAAAGATTTTTAAGATTTTTAAGATTTTAAAGATATTTAAGATTTTTTTATATTTTTAAGATTTTTAAGATATTTAAAATATTTAAGACTTTTAAGATTTTTAAGATATTTAAAATTAAGATTTTTAAGATATTTAAGATATTTAAGATTATTACGATTTTTAAGATTGGAAAGATATGTAAGATATTTAAGATTTTTAAGATATTTAAGATATTTAAGATTATAAAGATTATAAAGATTTTTAAGATTTTCAAGATTTTTAAGATTTTAAAGATTTTAAAGATTTTTAAGATATTTAAGATATATAAGAAATTTAAGATTTTTAAGATATTAAAGGTTTTTAAAAATTTTAAGATTTTTATGATATTTAAGATATTTAAGATTTTTAAGATTTTAAAGATGTGTTGTCGCATCAGTGATATCATACTTTTCTTTCAATTTCCTTTTTTCTTTGATTTTACTAGGGGATGCAGCATCCGACCGGATGTCAGACATTCACCCGCTATATCAGAGACTGCAACGGAGAAATCTTTTCAGTGCAATTGTTTAGATCTCTCCTACACTTTGTTAACCGGGTATACTCGCCAGGTAGTTTTTAAATTTCTTTTTCAGTAACCCGGTTGCTCCTATGATTACTGGAATTATAAAAATCTTCCTAAGATTCCAGTTTCTTTGCATGACGTACAGAAGACCTTGGTATTTAGTTATCTTCTCCCTCTTAGCCATGTTTAAGCCAGCATCATTAGGTACACTGACTTCAACAAGGGTTGCTACTTTCTCCCTCTTGTCTCATATTACTATGTCAGGTTTAACAGCTCCCTTTTCTAGGTATGTAGCTGTAAGGATTGCATAGTGGATGGTAGATGCCTATTTAACAATATTTTAGGAGAGGAGAAAGTGACTAACTTGGGTTTACTTTCGGCAGCCTTGTAACTGTCGCTTCCCTTATTTTTTTTCTTTAGTCCTTACATTCTATGGGCGATGTTTCTGACAAAGGGGGAAGTATTGCTGTTGGCTAGTTTTTGACCTTGAAGTAGTATTTTTTGTTAGCTCCTTACATCAAGTGTCTTGTTAGAAGCGATTTCCATTAAAAAATATTTATTTCTGGAATACGTTCAAACAGTCAAATGTGTTTCGGCAAGGTTTCTTCGACCCCAATAAACTTACTTTTAGTAAAAAAAACAAACCCAAAAACATTTAATATTTGTTTCCTTTACTAGAAAATGTTACCCGAAAAAGTGAGTTATTTCCCTTCTTGATTTATTTATATAGACAATCTACTTTTACTAAAACATGGTTTTAACTAAAACTAAGTTTCTCCATGGCTATTTGGCAAAGATCAGAGTGT
>OY744534.1:75423296-75525796 GCA_963556195.1 Sepiola atlantica
CACTGACTGAATATAAGTGTTATCTCAATGTAAACATTGTCAAGTGCCAAGAACTCGAATTAGTTTTTACTCAATGAGCTACACCTTAAAGCTAATGGCAGTTGGCGATATCCTTACAAATAAGCTTTACTCAAGAAAGGGAGCTTTATATAGTCATTCACATACAGACTGTTTCGCTGTATCACAGCTCTTCAGTGGTTGAGATCAACAAAATTTGAACATTTTTCCCAAAATTCAAAACCAAGGATTATTTGGCATACGCTCTTTTCCAAGACAATTTTGAAAATATTTTATTTTTTTATCATAGTTCTGATCAGTCCAAACCGTCTATTCGTCAGCGCCCTTTACATCATCACATAGAAGAAATCATTTAAGAAAACATCATATTTCAGTACTATTTGAGAAAAATATATATATTCAGACAATATTGGAGACATAACCTCTAATTATGCAACCATATATTATTCCATCAGTCAGTTCAAAAAAAGATAATAGCAGTGAAAGAACTTTAGGAACAGCAAATTAAATATTTAAAATATTCAAAATATATGGTGAACCAGGAAGAAAACAATATACATACAAAAAATAAATAAAAAATAATATAATGGAATTCAGAAAAAATTGTGTGTGTATTACTATATGTGATTTGGGTATTCTTCTAGTATATATATATATATATATATATATATATATATATATATATATATATACATAATCATTAATGACAATATATGTATTAGCATATACTATCAGTTCCTTTTACTTTGTAGTCTCCTTAAAAGATTCAGCTCGATTATTGTCAATTATTGATAACAGAGCAAATATAAGTCAGTTCATATTATATTCCAATAACCATGGTTTTATTTTATTATTTTTATTTTTTCACATTCCCAAAAAACATAACATTTCTGTGAGATATATTTTTTACGGTCTGTTTCATTTGTCTTGTGCCAAACAACATTTTTATGTCAATATCGTCATTGCAACACTACAAAATCATCAGAAAAATTCACAAAGAGTAAAATGTTCTTGGATTAAAGTGCATTGAAAAAACCTACACTATACAGTAGTTTCATTTTGGGGTGAAAGCAAACAAAAAACAAAGAAAAGAGAGCAAAAACTCACATGTGGGGGAACCCACTAATACGCCATTTTGAATTTTTCGTTCAAAGCTAGTACATCCTAAAAATTTGTGCAAACAATTATAAATTTTAATTCAGTAATATTTCTTAAAATAGTTAATAAGTTCTATAATTTATTTATAAAAATTCTAATTCACTTGAGGGTAACTTTTACTTACTAAAGTTACATCAATGTCTATTTAGGTCATTTGGATACGAAACTCTTTTAAGTTCAACAGTTTAGAGCTAGTTTCATAATCTCAGCCGTCCATTTAAGCAACTATTAAAATTGTTATACTTCGGTGTTTTTGTGGAAGATATTTAGTATTTATTAATAAATCGTTTCCATCAATACTAAGATAAGCTTAATTACCCAGATTTCTTCACTTAAGTAGTAAGTTTCTATTTTTTATAACATGATGTTTAAATACCTTTTTTTAAAGTATTATGAGAATTCAAAAGTAGTTTTTACGGACATTTATACTTAAAGTTAATCGTGATTACGTTTTAAATCTAATTCGCATTATCATGTGAATACCGACAAGCACCATGTCAATATCAGGTCCAACTTTATTTTCATGCTTATATTTAATATTATGTTGTGTGCATTCTTTTATTTATTTATTAATATGTCTATTGATATACATATACGAAGATGTTTAGTATTTGTTAATAAATCGTTTCCATCAATACCAAGATAAGCTTAATTACCCAGAATTCTTCACTCAAGTAGTAAGTTTCTATTAAATGCGAAACTAGGGGGGGGGGAATTTGTCACTCACAACAGAGATATTTTATATAGTTACCTAGATATGGTTCCAAATATCGAAGGGAGCTATTAAATATTGATTTATTTATTTTATTTTATGTTTTTATACATTATGTTTAAACACCTCATTTTTAAGTATTATAAGGATTCAAAAGTAGTTTAAGAACATTTATACTTAAAGTAACTCGTGATTACGTTTTAAATCTAATTCGCATTATCATGTGAATACCAACAAGCACCAATGTCAATATCAAGTCCCACTTTAATTTCATGCTTATATTTAATATTAGGTTGTGTGTATTCTTTTATTTATTTATTAATATGTTCATTAATATACATATACTAAGAGATCCGAACGCAAAACGCGACAAGCGACATTTTCAAAATTCTGACACTGTCTCTACAAAAATGGTTGTATTTCAACACACGACGACACCCTAAAATCATGTGTTAAATAATATGATGCCAAATAGTTTCTTTTGATTTCCATTAAAATCAGCTTTCAATCGAAGTCTTGATTTAATATATTCGTATTTTTTATTGTTTAAGCTCTCAATTTAAACGAATTGGAACTAACGCACCCAGCGTCTGAACCTCCCACACACATATACAGACATACACACACACACATATATATATATACATATCTAAATACACACACACATATATATGCACACACAATACATATACATATACATATATATATATATATATATATATAAACTGACTTATATATATATATATATATATGTTTGGTTTTTGTTTGAGGGGAGAGAATATTTCTTCATCATTGTGCCGCCTGACGAGAAGGTGTATTCTCGCACATTGTTCCTGTTTTTTTTAATGCTTTTGGGACTAATTATTTGCTGGTAGGCTTGCTAGCAACGGTGCTGCGAAGGTCTTGTGAGCTACTTTTCTAAGACATTTTCTATTTTTTCCTATTTATCTTTTTCTTTTTTTATTTCTTTCTTCTCTTCTTAAGTGAACTCAATTAAGGTAACTTGTCTTTTCTCCAGGTTTTTTTTTATTGTTCCTAGTGCTCCTACGATTATTGGTATTGTACTAACTTTCTTCATGCTCCATATTCCTTTCAGTTCTCTGGCTAGTTCTGTGTATTTACTTCGTTTTTCCGTATCTTTGATCTTCACTCTGTGGTCTGCTGGAACGGCGAAGTCTACGATTTTACAAGATTTGTCCTTTTTGTCTATTATAATAACATTAGGTCTCCTTGCTTGTATGAGTTTATCTGTTTATATATTCATATCCCAGAGGATTTTGTGTTTTTCGTTTTCCAGTACTGTTTCTGGTTTATGTTTGTAACATTTGTCTGCATATTCAAAATTCAATTGTTTACACAGTTCCCTGTGTATTACTTTCCCAACACAATCATGTCTGTTCTTGTATTCTTTTTGAGCAAGTTTGCTACATTCACTTATTATATGATTTACTGTTTCGTATCTTTGTCCACACAGTGTGCATTTATTGTTTTCCTGGATTTTATCTATTTTAGCTTTAATGTAGTTTGTCCTAATCGCATTGTTCTGTGCAGCCATCAGTAAAGATTCCGTTTCTCTGTTCAAGTTTCCTTTTCTTAGCAATGTCCAGCTATTTGCGTTGGTTTCTTCTCTTGTGAGTCTTATGAAGCGTCCATGTAGTTGTTTTTCTTCCCATTTTTCTTTTCTTGTCTCTGTGTGTCCAGTTTCGATGCTTCCTGCATTATTCGTTGGGACGGTATCTCTTGCTGCGGTGATCAGCCTTTCTGTGTTCTGGTTTATGTATTTCTCCAGCTGCTTTTTAGTGTCGTCCACACAGTCTTCTATACTTACCAGTTCTCTTCCCCCTTCGTTTCTCTTCACGTAGAGTTTGTCTGTATCGTCTTTTGGATGTAGTGCATTGTGCATAGTCATTAATTTTCTAGTCCTCTGGCCAAGGTGCCTGAGTTCTTCTTTAGTCTAGTTTATGAATGGTCCAGAATATCTTATTAGTGATACTGCCCAGGTATTTATTCATTTGATTAGATTTCTGCTATATAATTTTGTTTCTAAGAGCTTTCTTGTTCTTCTCAGGTATTCTTTTCCAATCTTCTCTTTCATTTCTGTTGATTTGATTGTGTCTGCTTCAAAAACTCCCGAATATTTATAGCTGTCTTGTTCATCTAGCGCCCTCATCTGCTCTTGGTTGGGTAGTTCCATGCCGTCAGTCGTCTCCAACTTTCCCTTTTTAATTTCTAGCAATGCACACTTTTCCATTCCGAATTCCATTTGAATGTCCTGACTGAAGATTCTGGTCGTATTTATCAGCTTTTCCAGTTCCTTTTTGCTTTTTGCAAATAGATTCAGGTCGTCCATGTACATGAGATGGTTTATTCGTTGTTCTCTACCTGTGAACTTGTATCCGGCATCACATTTCCTGAGTATGTAGTTGAGTGGCATCATGGCTATGATAAACAGTAGTGGTGATAGGGAGTCTCCTTGGAAAATGCCTCTCTGTATTTTTATCTCCGTCAAGTATTGTCCTCCAGCTGTCAGTTCTAATCTCCATGTTTCCATTGCTTTCTTGATGAAATTAATAATCCTGTTGGGTATCTTGTACATTTTTAAACATTCAATTATCGATGCTTGAGGGATTCTGTCGTACGCTTTCTTGTAGTCAATCCATGCCATAGATATGTTATTTTTCTAGCTTTTAATTTCTTTCAGGATCTTTTGATCTATGTATAACAGATCATGCGTCCCTCTTTTCCCTTTCTGGCATCCTTTTTGTTCCTCGGGAAGTAGTCCACGATTGTTCAGGGAATGGTAAATTTGCTCTCTCAGTTGTGCCGTTAGGATTTTCCACATTGTAGGTAAACAGGTTATTGGTCTGTAATTGCTTGGGGGCGTTCCCTTCTTGGCGTCTTTTTGTATGAGCGTTGTCCTTCCTTTGGTCATCCACTCTGGTACGTTTGTTTTATGGATACATACTCTCAGTTTCTGTGCTAGCCTTTCATGTAGAGTCGTGAATTTTTGGAACCAGTACGCATGTATTCCATCGTGACCTGGTGCTTTCCAATTTGCCATTTTCTTTAGTGTTGTCTTAATAGTTTCTCCATTAATTTCTGTTTCCGTTCCTTCTTCAATTTCTAGAAGTTTATATTTCATGTCTTTCAGCTATTTAGCATTTGTGTTATGATCTTCAGCATTTTCCCATATCTTGCTCCAGAAATGCTTTGTTTGTGTCGGGTCCGGTTGTTCTGCTGTTGTTCTTTCTCCGTTTACGTTTTTGTAAAACTGGCTTTCATTGTTTTCAAAGGTCCTGTTCTGTTTGTACTGTTCCGATTTGTATCTGTATCGTCTCAATCTTCCTTCTTTACTGCTATCTTTTGTTTTAGTTCTTCGTGTTTCTTATTTAGTCTTTCCTTGCGATTATTATTATTATTATTATTATTATTATTATTATTATTATTATTATTATTATTATTATTATTATTATTATTATTATTATTAGCACAATCACCATCACAATCATTATTATTATTGTCATTACCATTATTATTATTATTATTATTATTATTATTATTATTATTATTATTATTATTATTATTATTATTATTATTATTATTATTATTATTATCGTAATCACCATCACACTCATTATTATTATTGTCATTACCATTATTATTGTCATTATTATTATTATTATTATTATTATTATTATTATTATTATTATTATTATTATTATTATTATCACTATCACCATCATTATTATTATTATGATTATCATCATCATCATTATTATTATTATTATGATTATCATCATCATTATTATTATTATTATGATTATCATCATTATTATTATTATTATTATTATTATTATTATTATTATTATTATTATTATTATTATTATTATTATTATTATTATTTGCCCCTTCCATTCTACCGTTCATGTTTATCATTTTCCTACATAAAATCTAACTTAGATGAACAATATTTTTAGAATTAATCCAGTTTTCAGCCATTTTTGACAATCTGTGATTCTTTATATTCGAAGATTGAAGGATTGTCCAGAAAAATCCATTACATCTTCGACATGTTGTACTCCAAAGACCGAGAGCGGAATTAATAACCACTTTGTTGTCTGCTCTTAAAATATTCTGCTCAGATACAAATGCGCGAATAAACAAACCGTGAAGCGTCGGCAAATTTTTTTGCAAAAAAAACAACAAATTAAACTAAATATAGCTCACATTGACCCCTTATGTCTAGCAAAAAAGGGAAATATTCCTATTATTCGAACACAGTCAGCCTCCGTAGAGTGCTCAACCAACCAAGGGTAGAAACATTGCAATATTGATTCATTAGAAGTAAATCCGTCTCATAACGGGTAAAATGAACTCAACAAACAGGACAGTTTTGTACCACTTTTATGTCTCTTAACGAAGATCACAACCAAGGTATAATGATACTAAACCTTATGTCTAGAATTCTTATTCCAATTATGATCGAGATCCATTACATGATTTTGATTCTAGAACATGTCTAAAATTCAAGTGTAAAATATTTTAATTTTCAAATGGAAATGGGGGTGTGCGTATATTATTCTCCCTAAAACCCTTAAAAATACTCAAACGAAATTGTAATTTGGAGAATATTTATGAATTAATGTCTAATACCTATTGTTAAACTTTCACAAAAATCTGTGATATCTGAATTTTAACGAAGGGGTTTCACTCTATATTCACCTCCTTTGCAAAACAAATTAAACTAAATATAGCTCACGTTGCCCCCTTTATGTCTAGCAGTTGTGTTTCAAAATTGATAATTGTCAGTTACTAGTTTAGGAGTGAATCCTGTACATACAAATATATAAAAATATCTAACTTATAATAATAATGAATGATCACACCAGACTGACATATTTTGAGTTATTTCAATTCTTATATATATATATATATATATATATATATATATATATATATATATATATATATATATATATATATATATATATATATTACATCAACATCGAAGCTTCAATCTTTGTTCTAAGTTAGCCATGCTGATGACAGTTGTGAGCCAGGAACAAAAAAATAGATATTCACAAACAATAGGGGTTAAACGCTAAACTATTGACATCAATATACAAGGTTCGATCCTTGTCTAAGTTAGCCATGCCGATGACGATTGTGAGCCTGAAACACGTGTCTGTGAGTTGCATTTATGTACGTATAAAATTAATAATTTTAATACAAATATATATATTAACGAAAGATACGTCCTATAAACTTAAGGGCGACTAATAATGCAATCTTCTGCATTAATCTGTATCACTTAGGAAGTGAACAATAAAAGACAATTCAATGCACATCTGATATGTTTGGATTTTCAAATTGGAGACTGTGTCCATATTATTCTCCCTAAAAACCCTTTAAAATACTCAAAAGAAATTGTAATTTGGGGAATATTTATTAATTGATGTCTAATACCTATTGTTATCATTTCACAAAAAATCGGAGATATATGAATTTTCACAAAGGGCTTCCATTTTCTTTTTACTCGCGTGGCATAAAACTACATCAAACATTTGGACTCCTTACGCCTAGAAATCGTGTTCCAAAATGTATAATGATCGGTTAATCAGTTTAAGCATGAATCCGAAAATACAAATATATAACGATATACACATACCTAACTTTGTTAAGAATAAAGATGTAGAGGGTGTATAAGGTATTTGGGGACTTTATTCTTACACAAAGATGAATGGTAGAAACAGTTACATATATTAATGTATGGTAGAATGAATGGTAGAAACAGTTACATATATTAATGTATGGTAGAATGAATGGTAGAAACAGTTACATATATTAATGTATGGTAGAATGAATGGTAGAAACAGTTACATATATTAATGTATGGTAGAATGAATGGTAGAAACAGTTACATATATTAATGTATGGTAGAATGAATGGTAGAAACAGTTACATATATTAATGTATGGTAGAATGAATGGTAGAAACAGTTACATATATTAATGTATGGTAGAATGAATGGTAGAAACAGTTACATATATTAATGTATGGTAGAATGAATGGTAGAAACAGTTACATATATTAATGTATGGTAGAATGAATGGTAGAAACAGTTACATATATTAATGTATGGTAGAATGAATGGTAGAAACAGTTACATATATTAATGTATGGTAGAATGAATGGTAGAAACAGTTACATATATTAATGTATGGTAGAATGAATGGTAGAAACAGTTACATATATTAATGTATGGTAGAATGAATGGTAGAAACAGTTACATATATTAATGTATGGTAGAATGAATGGTAGAAACAGTTACATATATTAATGTATGGTAGAATGAATGGTAGAAACAGTTACATATATTAATGTATGGTAGAATGAATGGTAGAAACAGTTACATATATTAATGTATGGTAGAATGAATGGTAGAAACAGTTACATATATTAATGTATGGTAGAATGAATGGTAGAAACAGTTACATATATTAATGTATGGTAGAATGAATGGTAGAAACAGTTACATATATTAATGTATGGTAGAATGAATGTAGAAACAGTTACATATATTAATGTATGGTAGAATGAATGGTAGAAACAGTTACATATATTAATGTATGGTAGAATGAATGGTAGAAACAGTTACATATATTAATGTATGGTAGAATGAATGGTAGAAACAGTTACATATATTAATGTATGGTAGAATGAATGGTAGAAACAGTTACATATATTAATGTATGGTAGAATGAATGGTAGAAACAGTTACATATATTAATGTATGGTAGAATGAATGGTAGAAACAGTTACATATATTAATGTATGGTAGAATGAATGGTAGAAACAGTTACATATATTAATGTATGGTAGAATGAATGGTAGAAACAGTTACATATATTAATGTATGGTAGAATGAATGGTAGAAACAGTTACATATATTAATGTATGGTAGAATGAATGGTAGAAACAGTTACATATATTAAAAATATTTCCTCAGTCTGAAAATTTGAAGCAACTCGAATCCAAAACAATGTGATTTTTTTTTTAAATAAATGTATTTATTTAAAGTCAACTAATTTTCAAAGTTATATGTCCTCATCAGGTAAAAACAACATTAAAAAAAAGTGAAATGCAGAAGAAGCCGTGTGTTGTTCTAACCCTGACGTTTCTTTTTTAATTGTCGGAATCGCGAGATTCGCGTTGGAACGCGTGTATGAATTAAAAATAGTTCCTCAGTTTAGAAGCATAGCATCTGTGAAAAATTGAAACGGTTAGAATTTTAAACAATGCAATTTCTTTTTTTTTAAATGAATTTATTTATTTATTTAAAGTAAATTAAATTTCGACATAAAGTTAGGTATGTGTAAATGTCTTTTTTATATTTGTATGTCTGTGTTCTTAGGGTGTATAATATGGGCAAAACTTCCCATTTGAAAATTTAAATATTTCAGATTTGCATTGAATTTGAGCCATAGTCATTAAACACTAATGAATCAAGATTCTTCTTAAGACCCCTTAAGCATCAGCCTTAATTTTGAGACATTTTCTAGAATCCAAATTATGTAATGGATTTTGAACAACATTTGAATAAGAATTCGAGAAATAAAGTGTATTATTATTATTATATCTTTATTTTAATCTTCGTAATAGGACATAAATTTGGAGCAAAACTGTTTGAGGAATTAATTGTACCCATCCTGGGACGGGTATTCTTCTAGTTATATATATATATATGTATATATATATATATATATATATATATATATATATATATATATATATATATTCCATGAAAAATGCCAGTATACTGAAATCATATGCCCTTAATAGGGTTAAGATGAAAATTCATATACACTAAATGTACAAAAGCAAGGAAATTCCCAAATTTTTACACTTTTATTGTCATTAAGGGTATGACTACATATCAACCAAACCATTTCATTATCACATCACTACAGTATAAATCTCTATGCATGAGTGGATGAAGTGTGTGAGGTGCGCTGAAGAAAAATTCCTACCAGTAAAATACATAGCCCTGTTGTGCTCGCATACCCTTAATGACAATAAAAGTATAAAAATTAATTTGGGAATTTTCTTTGCTTTTGTACATTTAGTGTATATGAATTTTCATCTCAACCCTATTAAGGGCATATGATTTCAGTATACTGGCATTCATCATGGAATGTCACTACTTTTGTAAAAGCTATGCCTCAATACAATGGTCATTTAAAGTTTTTTTTGGAATTTTCTGAAAAACTAAGGTATATGGTAAACTGAAATTATAATGCCATCAACTAGACCCTAGAACCTCTATCTCTGCCAAAAATCAGCTGAATCCATCGAATAGTTGATGAGAAGAGGGTGGCACATACGTACGTACACACAGATAACATGATTTCATGATTGAACTTTCTGGATCTCTGGGTTGCCTTGACTAATGATGCTGAAATTGTACACACTTATAGAACGTATCAAAAAAAATTTGTGCAAAGTTTTAACTAATTTGGTTTATTGGTTTTTGAGTTATGATTGATCAAAGAAATGAGATTTCTAGCATACGCCGTTTTTGAAGTCTATTAAGGGATAGAGCGCTCTTGCGCCTATCTTGATTATATATATATATATATATATATATATATATATATATATATATATATATATGCGTGTGTGCGTGTGGTGTGTAGTGATTTATATAAAAAATAAGAAAATAAGTGCCAGAATGTTCCAATAAAAAAAAATTCCCGAAAGCGACGGTAACAAGAACGGAAGCTATTTCGACTTTGGTAAAATAAATCGCGAATGCTGTCCGCGTCTTCCTTCGAAATCTTGCAATGGCTGCCATCTTCCAGCAAAAGAAACGCCTTTATTGCTGTTGGGAAACGATCAATAAAGGTCGTCAACAGATGCAAATGACTGATTTGGGCGGGAAACAGATGAAAAAAAAAGAGAAAATGGCGGCCGTTAAAAACTTGTAAGATGAAAGTTGCACAAGAAACCGCTCTTGTTGAATGGACTTTGATCGCTTCTACATTGGAACTAGGACTGATGTTATTTGCAGAATTGTCCCGATTCGTTCGCTTGTACTTTATAATTTCTTTCTCTCTCTTTCTCTCTTTGTGTATACCTCTTCCCCTCTCCATCTTTGTGTGTCTCTTTTTCATGCAGAAGCGCTCTCTATGTGTGTGTGCCTGTCTGGGTGTACATGTCCAGATATCTTTTTTTGTTTCATTTTACTTTAGTTGAAGTTCTCAGAAATCAATCGACCCTTTGATCTCTATATGGGATACATAGATATTCGAATATTCCATTAAAGTTCTCTTTTACGTCTCAAATGTTAAGTTAGTAAAAAAAGTTAAGAACATTAATTTTCCTCTCTCCAATTGTACCAGTGAATTATGTTATAGTATATCTTTCTTGTGGTCTCTTGGTCTTACCGGATTTAAGGACAAGAATTGATCTAGTCTGGTGGAGTATCCAGCATAGTGCTGTTACTATAGGCAACATTACTTAGAGAAGATGCACTATTTCTCGTATAAGCCAGTGTGGGGTATTGATTTACTCCTCTCCAGGAGTTAGGCACAAGGCCAGTTTTTATCTTACTCCCACAAGTAAGATGTGACCCAAGGTCGGGTCGGGAAAGTGGGGTTTAAAAATTGCCTGGGCAGCCCCGTCGGCATTCCCCGGTAGGGGTGCCTCAGGCAGTAAGCAATAAACGTACTCCTCCCCAAAGAGGGGAGGCAAAGCCTGGGAGGGTTGACCTCCTAGAACTGCACAGGACAGACCCATAGACCGGCGTAAATCAAGACCCGAAGGCCAAGACAATACCAGTCTATGGGGTGCAGTATCCATCGGAACAGATACTACACTTTGATCTTAGCCAAAAGGCCAAGAATGTGTTAAGCCAGTGTGGGGGTAGCCGTATTGAAGGGATCTTATTTGTGCTGCGAGTACTATTTTATTTTGAATATTTCGGCAGCCTCGTAACTGTCGTTTCTCTTATTTTGTCCTTTAGTCCTCAGATTCCATGATCGATGATTCTGACAAAGGGGGGAGAATTGCTGTTTTCTGTGTCGGAATCTATCCATCTAACAATAGAAAGAAAGATGGGAGAAGAAAGTTTAAAAAAGAAAGAAAGAGAAATAAAAACGAAAGACGGAAAGAATAAACAAGAAACACCGGTAACAAAATTTGACAATAAAGAAACAAATAAATGAAGAAAAATAAATACAGAAAAATAAATGAAGAAAAATAAATGAAGAAAAATAAATGAAAAAAAATAAATGAAGAAGAATAAATGAAGAAAAATAAATGAAGAAAAATAAATGAAGAAAAATAAATGAAGAAAAATAAATACAGAAAAATAAATGAAGAAAAATAAATGAAGAAAAATAAATGAAAAAAAATAAATGAAGAAGAATAAATGAAGAAAAATAAATGAAGAAAAATAAATGAAGAAAAATAAATGAAGAAAAATAAATACAGAAAAATAAATGAAGAAAAATAAATGAAGAAATATAAATGAAGAAAAATAAATGAAGAAAAAGGAAAAAAATAATCAAATAAAGAAATGTAAGAAACAAACAAAATATGAAAAAAAAAGAAAAGAAAGATGAATGAAAGAAAGGAAGAACTGAAGAAGAAACGATGTCAATACCCGAGTTCAAATCTCAGGTAAGTCTAAATGGTGTTTTTAACTGGATACGTGTTTTATAAATTTAAATAACTTAACATAACATAACATATTAAAAAACATTACATAAATATTTATATTAAAAAAGAAACGTTTTATTTTTATAAACCGCAAAAAAAAAAAAAAAAAAATTCGACATAAAAGTTATTCGGCATTAATTCAAAGTGAATCATTTTTACTTAGAAGCATAATTTCAAATGTTGTTTGTCACTAAAAATACTACGTAAATACATTCATCTTAGTTACTTACTCTCTCATGCTAATACTTAGTAAAAAAAAATCTGCAAAATTTCTACGAAATTTTTCTTTGTACTAGCTACAAAGTGACAAGTAAAGATGAAAAGTCACATACCCAGGTACTGTATCAACCCCTTCAAGGAGCCGGTAGGAATTAGTTTTTGTTGTTGTTTTATTTAAATAAATTCTTCTAAAAGTGAATAAGTACCAAAAAAGAATTAAAAAGAAAATCAAGAGCATATATATATATATATATATATATATATATATGATGATGGACTCTCCCGTCGATTGCGACGTATGAGGTTCCAACAACTTTCATTTGTGTCTAGATCGTTCATGACACCTGAGTCCGGCAAGAGACC
Organism: Sepiola atlantica; assembly: GCA_963556195.1. Taxonomy (NCBI): domain Eukaryota; kingdom Metazoa; phylum Mollusca; class Cephalopoda; order Sepiida; family Sepiolidae; genus Sepiola; species Sepiola atlantica. The sequence continues at coordinate 75,436,489 of OY744534.1, forward strand.
TGCAAGGAAAGCCGCAGACAGTGCAAGAGTGTGAGTAATCGGATGCCAGGTGTGGAGCACTCTCTCTAGCTTTTCGCCTAACTCTGGCAGTTCTCATATTATCCACACAGGTCTCGTTGAATCTTTCCAGTCCAATGCAACAAGCTGCTCGCCATGTCTTCCTGTCTTTTGTAGTCTTCAAAGTTTTTTGGGGGTACTCCAATTGCCGTCAGCGCATCTTTCAATTTATCTTTGTACTTCAGCAAGGGCCGACCAACATTCCTGTTACCACAAGCTAACTGACTGTACATCAGTGCTTTAGGTATCCTCCCTTCGTCCATTCTTGCTACATGACCAGCCCATCGCAATTGAGACTGCAACATGAAACTTTCAATTCCACCAATATAGCATCTGTTGTAAAGATCGGTGTTAGCGACTTTGTCCTTCAAACTAAGTCCGCATATGGTCCTAAGGCAGCTCCTGTGGTACACATCCAATTGGCGAATGTGATGCCGGTAAGGCGTCCACGCCTCACATCCATAGAGAAGACCTGTCAATATTACAGCCCTATACACATTGATTTTTGCCTCTGCTACTCCAAAGACGATGTTTCAGCTTTCCGAAGGCATTTGCCGCTTTTGCAATTCGGTTTACGATTTCATCATCAATATATATATATATATAAGAAGTTTATGTTCCTGTCTAGATAAATACATCTTTCATCTTTGCTGTATTTTATCTCCTTCTTTTTTCGTCTTAATTTAGGTTCTCTTTTTCAATTTCTTCTTTCCTTTTCATTCCGTTCTACGTATCTGTATTTCGAACCGTTTAAGTCACTCACGTGAGAAGTTAAATCCATTAATGAATTTGCTAGTCGATGCTGACTGCATCCAACTCCACACTGACAAAAATGAAGAAACAACGATGACATTAGTGACGTCAACGCTGACGTCATCCTCCATTTCGCAATCTAGCGGCGATGATCTCTCCTCTTTCCGAATACCTTTTTCTCACAGAAGAGATGTTGCTAGTCTCTCTCTGCTGTATCGTTACGTTCATGGTAGGTCATCGACTGAGCTTCACTGCCTGTCCACCCGTAAAACATTCACAACAAGAACTCGCATAGCTATAACAATAACTAAAATTCCCCTCGCTTTCTTTCTTTCTTTCTTCTTCTGTACCCAAAACCAAACGTAACTTCCATGAACAAAGTTTCTTTCATAGAACATCTCATCTGTTGAACAAACCCCGCGAGGCTGCTTTCCAGCCGACTACAATATGTAAAAAAAATATATTGTAGAACATTCCTCTTGGATAATCAAGTCCTCTTAAGTAATCTTCTGTCCATTCACCTCATTGTTTTCAATTCTCTCGTGGTGGCGTTCATCGTCCAATCGACAAGCTCATTAACCCTTACCCCTGAGTGGCCCCAGGCCTTGATAAGCAGTGATCCATCAGTACAAAGAAATAGTTATTTTTCTGTCTTACTTTTGTTTTGCTTTCAAGTTATTCTTTCTTTTTCTTCCCTTTCTCCGTATCTGTATTTCGAATCGTTTAGGGTAACGCACGTCAGAAGTTAATCCATTAATAAATTTGCTTGTCGATGCTGACTGCCTCCAACTCCAAGCTGACAAAATGAAGAACAATGAAGACATTAGTGACGTCAACGCTGACGTCATCCTCCATCAAATCGCATGCATAATAAACCCTCATCTCCCCCTCTTTCACCCCCCTCTCTCTCTCTCTCTCTCTCATTCGAACGCTCCCGTTCTCTTTTCGCCACGTTAGACAAACACTAGCGGGACCCGTGTCCCAGCATTGCCCGGAAAAATTGAGGAAACAAAGAAACTTCCGTTCCCACCCCTGAACCCTATATTATTAGTTTTCTTCGATTTTCTTTTACTTTCTATAATATAACTATCTGTTATATCGAAAATATAGAAATTAGAATAATCATTGAATTCGAAAATAATAAAAGCCAATAGTTAATTAATGAGATGACCTTTTGCAAATCAAATATGCAAATTAGGTTACTTAACGAGTTCGGTTGCATCACATGATCAGTATATTATAAACATATTGTTCTTCTGTTGCGTGAATTTTGCGTTTTAATTTCGTTGTAAGCACACCTGACATTATCCTGTATCTCTACAAAGCCACCATCCGCCCATGCATGGAGTATTGTTGTCACATGTGGGCTGGTGCATCATCCACTAGTCTCTCTCTCTCTCTCTCTCTTTCTCTCTCTCTTAGACAAGGTCCAAAAGAGAGTTGTGAACTTGATAGACCCCTCACTATCCACCAAGCTCCAGCCCCTGTCACATCGACGCAATGTTGCATCCTTGTGCTTGTTTTACAAGCACTTCAAGTGATTGTGCTCTGATGAGCTTGCTGCTCTGGTACCCCACGACGTAAATTCACTAGACCAACCCGACAATCTGCCAAATCCCATGCATTCATGTAGTGGTCCCCAGATGCCGAAGAGCTTTCTACTCCAAAAGCTTCTTTCCCCGTGCTGCTGGACTATGGAACTCCCTCCCTGCTCCCTGTTTTCCTGACATGCAGAAGTTTAAAACTAATGTAAACAGACATCTCGCTGCGTAGTTCCTAATTTAGGTTGACCCCCCCAAAACTCTCACCCTTTTTCTCAGTAGCCCCTTACGTCTACAGTGGCGGACTGCCTTGTTTGGGGTGAACTATGTTAAAAAAAAATGCCCCAACTTTATAAATATATTAGTATATTATATTAAATGTGTTTATCAACGTTTGTTTCCCTAAGGATTTTTTCCTATATACATAATCACACAAAATACATATTAAAATATACTTTAGTTCTGGGATTGAGTTATATTTGAGAAATGCTGTTTTAATGATTCTAATTAGCTGTACTTTGTAATTAACTGAACAAGTTATCCATGTATCTCTTAGCTATCTATGTATTTCTCTCGTCGCTATCACTCTATATTGATTCCACCACTCTCTAATATGTCTTAATGTATCTGTGAGCATTCCGAAAAGAGTGACTATTTATGTCGTCATGTAATTTACATACGTGTGTCTGTACACACTATAAACACATATGTAAATTAAATGGCAAAAATAATAAGGCTCGTTAATAATAATAATAATAATAATAATAATAATAATAATAATAATAATAATAATAATAATAATAATAATAATAATAATAATATAGGGTCAAGGAGTATGAGAAGACCGAGGAGGGACAGCACAAACCAGACCTCCACTGGAAGTGCAGAGACTGCTGGGACCTTGGGGAGGCTTATTGCCACCCAAATCCCAGAGAAGACCAATGGTCTTTGCCGGCGAGAAATCAATGGTGAACGACTGTTGTGATACTGCAAATTTATTTGCGGTGGCTATCGAAAAGAGGTGGAGAATACTGGACATCTGGGGAGACTTGTTGTCACTCAGACTCCAGGGAATACCACCGGTTGTCGGTGAGCAATCACAGATGACCTGTGTGAGAACTCCTAAAAAAAAAATTTAAAAAATAAAAAAAAATAAAAAAATAATAATAATAATAATAATAATAATAATAATAATAATAATAATAATAATAATAATAATAATAATAATAATAATAATTGAAAGGAATATGGAACATGAAGAAAGTCAGTATAACACCAATAATCATAGGAGCACTAGGAACAGTCCCCAAAAACATGGAGAAAAGACTAGGAGAAATAGGAATCAAAGGGATAACTGAGACCATACAAAGGACAGTAATGATCAAAACAGCTACAATCCTGAGAAATGTCCTCGAATGCGGAAACCAACCCACATAAGCAACGAATGGAGAACAAACACATGGAAGCACAAAACAACAGAACCGGGGAAAATACAACCGCACGAGAGAGGCGCAAGCATAGGCTGACGCCACGAAAATTATGGACAGAGGGTCGAGGAGGGAAAGCGCAAACCAGACCTCCACTGGAAGAGCGCGGACAGCTCTGGGACCTTGGGGAGGCTTGTTGCCACTCGGGCCCCAGAGGGGACCAATGGCCCTTACCAGCGGGAAATCGGTGGTAGGTGGCTGTTGCGATACCGCAAGGTCATCAGCGGTGATGAACGAAAAGAGGAGGAGCATACTGGAAGTCTGAGGAGACTTGTTGTCACTCAGACTCCAGGGAATACCACAGGTTGTTGGCAGTGGGCGATCACTGACGATGACCAGTGTGATAACTCCTAGTGAGTAAATAATAATAATAATAATACTTCTTCCATATGATATGTATTATTTTGATTATTCTGAGTACTGTTCTTATCTTCTTTGTTATTCTCACAACGTTTCGGTCGATGTACCCTCCGACCTTCTTCAGGTGCATCTCGGAAGTCTCTATGTCAAACTCGGGAATCTGTACAGAATTTTGAACTGAACCCTTTTATTTCATCCGCGAAAGTAGATTGTTCTTGTTCCGTCAGCCATGACCGCGTAGAAGTCTTAAGTAATTCGTAATTGTATTCTTAGTATCTCTTGTACTGAGGATCGAACCATCAACCCCCAGAAGACTGTTACTTAGAACTAATTATTTATAAATACTACTACTACTACTACTACTACTAGTAATAATAATAATAATAATAATAATAATAATAATAATAATAATAATAATAATAATAATAATAATAATAATAAGGATTATACTATAGAAGTAAAGAGACTTATTATTCTTAGCTATGCAAGAAGAATGTCTTTACTCTTTTGTTTCATTTTACTTCAGTCGAAGTTCTCAGAAATCAAGGGGCCCCTTCCTGTGGCTAACACTATGAGATACGTAGATATTCGAATATTCTATTAAAGATCCCCTTCATCTCCCAAACGTTGAGTCAGTAAAGAAGTTAAGCGAATCGAGATGACGTGTGAAAATAGACTCTAAAAATGAATAGGTCGATATTGTTGTTGTTGTTGTTGCTATTTTTATGCTTTTTAACTATATTCACAGTTCAACGTTTGAAAACATTGTACCGAACATCCATACTGTTGACATAAGAAAGTCTAAAACTGTTGCAATATTTTCCCTTCTTTTTTTACGGTTAAGAATGTTTATCATTTTTAGAGCTTTTTATAAGCTCTAAAAATGATAAATCTTCTTAGTGTGCTTGATAAAAATAAAACGTTATGTAAATGTATAGTTTACTGGACCGAAAAGTAACATTTTTAACTACTTTTGTTCAGTTATTTAATTCCCTTTTTTAAACTCACTTTTCTTTCTCTAATCTGATACGTTTGATTAAACTTGTATCCACTTTAGCCCTCAATGGCCTCCATAAAAATTACTCAAGCTGAAATAGCGGCGACTTTCGGTCTGTCACGTTTGTGGTACCCCAGGTCATTGCGTTCTTCTTTGAACTCTCCTCAACCTAATCGTACGTGTTCGGCCAAAACAAAGACTTATTCGTGCTCCTCTTTTTTACGCGTTTTGCGTTAAACTATAACAATTCTGTCCATCCTTCTTTTTATCTGTCCGTTTTTTCTTCTGTTTTTAAAATTCCTTTTTTCTTTTTTTTCTTTTTCCTTTTTTCTATTATATTTTTCTTTTTCTTTCTTTTTCTTTCTTTTTTCTTTTTTGTATTATTTTTTTCTTTTTTTTTTTTCTTTTTTCTATTCAATTTTTATTTTTCTTTCTTTGTTTTTCTTTTTTCCTTTTTGTATTATTTTTTTCTTTTTTCTTTTTCTTTTTTCTATTATATTTTTTATTTTTATTTCTTTTTTGTTCTTTTTCTTTTTTCTATCATATTTTTCTTTTTCTTTCTTTTTCTTTCTTTTTCCCTTTTTGTATTATTTTTTCTTTTTTCTTTTTTTCTATTATATTTTCTTTTTCTTTCTTTTTCCCTTTTCTATTATATTTTTATTTTTTTAAAGTTTTCTTTCTTTGATTTAAAAATTATTTTCTGTAGTTTTCGTTCATTATTCTTGTAACTTCTTTTTCTGTTTTTTTTTTCTTCTTTTCTCTTTCTTACTTCTTCCATAAGAAAATGGAAGATTCGCCATTCCCCCTCCCCCGCCCCCAAAAAACATACACAGAATAACGGCTGAGGAGAGTCCACAAGGCGCGATCATTTGTTGGTTGCTTGTTGGTTTGAAACCGACGGTACCGATGTTGTTATGATCTTCTGTAATACATATATTAGTAATTATTACGCTCTTATATTTTGAATTTTTATTAAATATCGATCACTCTGCTGGGTTTACTTTCCCACTTATCTTACAAAGATATATATATATATATATATATATATATATATATATATATATATATATATATAAGTTGTTACAATATATTTATACCAAGTAAGCTACACAGAGGATACATTACTACAGATACATAGATTGCATCTTTCTCATTTAGCTACACGGAACATTTGGACAAATGTTTTATTTTTAACAGTTTGATGTTTCTACGCATGTGTGTGTGCGTGTGTGTGCGTGCGTGCGTGCGTGCGTGCGTGCGTGGCTGTATGTGTTTTCATAGTTTTTGCTTCTCTGGGTCAAAGTTGTTTTTTTAAGTATGTGTGATTTTGACTTGTACCTTTCTGGTCACTTTGGTGGGGCGCGGCGGTTGAGTACATTTTGTCCAGAATTCTTAAAAGTTGTCTTCAATATATATGTATTTTATTAATTCTATTTATAATTTTTATTAAGATTATTATCGAGGAAAATCTTTTAAATACATCTGGAAATCTGAAAAAAACAATCATGAGTGTATATTTGCGAATATTAATTCGTTAGAAGCTTTAAAACAAATTAATTATGTATATTTGAAAGAGCGTGATGTTTGGGAATGTTTTGGAATGGGTACATAGGAGCTGATAAGTAGATATAAAAAGAGAGCGATCAAAACTAATAATATAGTTTCGGCTTCAGATAGACAGACAGAGAAATACATAATCTACATTATAATTAGATGTGTTAAAACTCATAAAAATGTAAGAAATTTACTTGAGCGTTAAGTTTTAAAGTAATGAAACCTATATTTGTTTTAATGTATTCTTGGGCAACGACGAGTATCTAGTCTCCCCTCCCAGCTCAACACTAATGTAACAGATACCTGTATATACTTATTATTTTCTAGTATACAACGTTATAACGAAACACACAGAACTCCCCTCTCACTCGCAATAATATGAAGATAAATTATGTTGATGAGGACATGAGTCCGAAGAGAACCTTAGAAACGTTAAATAACACCCAGTAAGTATATCCTGTATCAATGCCTCATAGTTTACCCTTCAGACTGTAACGAATTGGACGACCGTTACTAATATATGATGACCTTTGACTCGAAAATAATGAAATTAGTAAAATTAATTAAGTTTTGCGAATAGTCCTGCTTCAAGGTTTTTAATTTCGTAGTGAAATTATGTTTTTAGAACCGTTCTCGCTGGAAGGACACAGAATCAATCGGTGATACTCGTTCTCGTCAACGTTTGGCGCGTGAATATACAGACTCATGGCGCAATAAAGTTTAAAAGTAACCCTCACTTCTTTTTAAATCTTTGTTGTTTTGTTTTCTTACTCAGTAGTTTGAAATCCTCTTTTTCAGGTTCGTATCCTAAACTCAAATATGATAGATACACATTCGTAGAAGTCTAGTGGCTTTTATTTTGACTCACGTAGAACCGCGTAGCTATCTTGCGGCTATTGTCCATGATATATATATATATATATATATATATATATATATATATATATATATAGAGAGAGAGAGAGAGAGAGAGAGAGAGATAGAAGAAAAAAGAGTATAAATATGCGACGATTGTCCAAATTTATTTCAAATTTCAATTGTTCAATGCAAGGTGTAATCAGTAATAAACTAGTGTTTATTTTTCTTTCCTTAAGCCAAGGCTTTTCAAAGATACAGATGGATAAGTTGGCTTTCAAAAAAAACAAAGTTCAAATATTTGAAAAATATGAGAATTATTATTAAAAATTATTAAAATAATTTTTGTTAAAAAAACGTATTGAATGAAAAGAAAAATTCCGTGAAAAAGATATGCAAATTGTCCGGGTGGTAAGTTTCCGTTGAAAAAGTCCGGTGAAATTGTAGAAAGTGAAGAAAAACTCTTTGCATGGGAGCAGATTGGAGAAGGTGCTCAAAAAGTAGGTAAGATGCACTTAAAGGAGGTTGAGAAGAGGAAAACAGGCCATTTTTTGATTTACTTCCGGGCCTAGTAAAACAGTAGGATCTCATACAAGGTTTAACTCAGAATCATAAACACTAGTTTATTACTGATTACACCTTGCATTGAACAATTGAAATTTGAAATAAATTTGGACAATCGTCGCATATTTATACTCTTTTTTCTTCTATCTCTACTATTGCTCTATCTCGTATATTGAGCTAATCCTTTTCACAATAGGTTCCATCTACTAAAAGTTTTCACTTTGGTTTATTTTGATCATATATATATATATATATATAGATATATATATATATATATATATATATATATGGAAGAGTGCGGAGAGTACTGGGACGTTGGGGAGGCTTATTGCCACCCACATTCCAGAAAAGACCAATGGTCGTTGCCAGCGAGTAACGAATGGTAGGCGGCTGTTGCGATAACGCGAGGTCATTTGCGGTTGTGATTGAAAAGAGGTGGATAATACTGGAACTCTGGAAGGTTTGGTGTCACTCAGACCCCAGGGAACACCACTGGTTGTTGTCGGTGAGCAATCACTGACGATAACTTGTGTGAGAACTCCTAGTGAGTACACATAATAATAATAATAATAATAATAATAATAATAATAATAATAATAATAATAATATAAATAATAATAATAATATAAATAATAATAATAATAATAATAATAATAATAATAATATAAATAATAATAATAATATAAATAATAATAATAATAATAATAATAATAATAATAATAATAATAATAATAATAATAATAATAATAATACAGTACATATACTAAAATTGGAACGATAAAGAGAAGATTAGCATGACTCCTGCGCAAGGAGGACACACAAATTCGTGAAGCGTTCCATATTTTTATTTGTAGAAGGTCGAGGAGGATGAGAAGACCGAGGAGAGACAGCACAAACCAGACCTCCACTGGAAAAGTGCGGAGAATGCTGGGACCTTGGGGGGCTTATTGCCACCTAAATCCCAGAGAAGACCAATGGTCCTTACCAGTAAGAAATCAATGGTAAGAGGCTATTGCGATACCGCAAGATTATTTGCGGTGGTTATCGTAAAGAGGTGAAGAATACTGGAAATCTGGAGAGGCTTGTTGTCACCCAGACTCCAGGTAATACCACTGGTTTTTGTCGGTGAGCAACCACTGACGATGATCTGTGTGAGAACTCCTAGTGAGTACAAATAATAATAGTAGTAGTAGTAGTTGTAGTAGTAGTAGTAGTACTCTTTTCTAGTCACCAGAACAAATACATGTAAGTAATAATATTTAAGCCAATAAATCCAAGTCAGCACAAAGGAAGAGATGAACCACGAAGGAAAATGGATTTATAATGGAGTGCTGTTACAAAAACGTCCCCATAAAAACAGGCCATCTGAAACGCAGAAAAAACTATGGGGTATGTTTACTGACTACCACCCAGCAGAACAAAGGATTGCAAATCAAACTGGACGTATTCTGAAGAGGGGATTGTTTTTCAGAGCTGAAACTAATGGAGATAAAAGAAAAGGCAATTAATGTAACAGAATATCGAAAACCCTCACGTGGAAGACTGGCACAACATAAACACTGAACATGTGGAGAGCTATGACTACGAAATCACAGATCTCACAGAGGAAGAAGCAACAGAAGTTGCACACATAAAAGAAGTTATGAACGAGGACAAAAAACTCTGATCCCCAAGGAATGAAGACAGGAAAAAATAAAAAATAGAAAAAGATGTGAACAGACTCGTCCATTTTTCTTTGTATTGAAATCGCTCCAGGCAAGGCATTAAGCCACTTGATGTAAGGAGCTAAAGAAAATACTACTTCAAGGTTAAAAACTAGCCAACGATAAGTGTTAGATGGATATATTTCGACACAGAAATCAGCAATTCTTCCCCTTTGTTAGAATGTGAGGCCGAAAGGGTAAAATAAAGGAAAGTATCAACAGATCATTTTACAGAACTAAAACAACTTCATCTATGCATGCGTGAAATCAGTAATTACGAGATTGAAAGCAGAAACAAATCTTCATGAAAAGAATGGACCAGCAAAGTCTGTATGAGAAACCAGATTGGAAAACCAGACCAATAAATGCGAAAAGAAGAGAATTATCACTCATAAAGAAGAAGACAGACTAAACAAGCAACACGAAGAACTAAAACAAAAGATACTTACAAAAGAGTGTAGACTACGACGATACAGATACAAATCTGAACACTACAAACAAAATAGGACTTTTAAAAACAAGGACAACTAATCGTACCAAAACATCAATGGAAGTAGAACAAAAACAGAACAAGCGAACTCGACAGAAACAAAACACTTTTGGGGCAACGGAAATGCTGAATGACTGAAAAGCATGAAAGAACACCTTCAGGAAATTCAAGAAGATACATAATTCGAAATTAATAAAGAAACAATTCAGACGACCCAAAGAACAATGGCAAAATGGAAAATGCATATTGATTTAATAAATTACTTTTGATACGTAGATCAAAAGATACTGCAGGAGGTAAAAACAAGGAAACATAACCTAGACATGGCATGGGTTGACTATAAAAAAGAATACGACAGAATCACCCAAGTATTGATAATTGAATACCTAAAGATGTACAAAATATCGGAGATAATTATCAATTTTATACAAAAGCAATCGAAACACGGAAACTGGAACTGACAACTCGAGTATAACACATGAGTTTCTTGTCGGAAGCGTTCGGCTATCATACGCAAACGCCCGAGAGATGACAAGCCGATTTGTACCAGACAACAATTTTGATACGATGCTGCGTCCTATGATTTTAATGTTTTGTTTGTTTTTTTGTTTTTTTGTTAGGGTTAGGCTTTAGGGTTAGGGTTAGGGTTAGGGTTAGGGTTAGGGTTAGGGTTTAGGGTTAGGGTTTTAGGTTTAGGTTTAGGGTTATGGTTAGGGTTAGGGTTAGGGTTAGTGTTAGGGTTTAGGTTTAGGGTTAGGGTTAGGGTTTAGAGTTTAGGGTTAGAGTTTAGGGTTAGGGTTTAGGTTTAGGGTTAGGGTTTAGGGTTAGGGTTAGGGTTTAGGGTTAGGGTTTTTGGTTAGGGTTAGGGTTAGGATTTAGGGTTTAGGTTTAGTGTTAGGGTTTAGGGTTAGGGTTAGGGTTAGGGTTTTTGGTTAGGGTTTTTTTGTTAGGGTTTAGGTTTTAGGTTTAGGGTTTAGGGTTAGGGTTAGGGTTTAGGGTTTAGGTTTAGGTTTAGGGTTAGGGTTAGGGTTAAAAAATATTTATTTATTGGATAACAGTAATTTCGCTCTGTTTTTCTTGTTTTATTTGTTTTGTTGTTTAAAAAATTTCTTGCAAATATAACTAAAAATTATAGGACGCAGCAACGTATCAAAAAAAAAAATATTTATTTGATAACAGTAACTTCGCTATGTTTTGCTTGTTTTTTTTTTTGTTGTTGTTTCTTTTAGAAAATTTCTTGAAAATATTACTGAAAATCATAAAATGCAGCACCGTATCAAAATGGTCGTCTGGTACAAATCGGCTCGTCATCTCTCGGGCGTTTGCGTAGGATTTTCCAAGGAGACTCTCTAGCATAACTACTGTTTATTATCGCAATAATGCCACAACAATACTCAGTAAGTGTTATGCTGGATATAAATTCACACAGAAGAAAGAATAAAACACCTAATGTATATGGATCACCTGAAGTAATTTACAACCAGAATTTTCAACCAGAACATTCAAATGGAAATCGGAATAGAAAAGTGTTCACTACAAGAGATGAAAAGGGGAAAGCCCGAGACAGCGGATGAGATTTAACTGTCTAGTGAAGCAGAGATGAGGACACTTAGCAAACATAATGCATACAAATTTATGGGAGTCTTGAGGACGCCATCAAATTAAGAGAAATTACAGAGAAAATTGAAACAGAATACATGAGAAGAATAAGAAACTCTTGGAAACAATGTTATTTAGTAGAAAAAAAGATAAAACATATAGAAAACACAACACACGAACCCAAAGGAAGTGAAACCTGCCAGAAATCCAATAAACTGACCCCCCCCCCCAACACACACATACAAATCACAGTATATACATACATGCCTGTGGTGACACCAGCCTCAGCTGGTACCACACGGAATTTTGGTGACGGGTCAAGAAGGATAAAAGACACAAGATGAAGAGCACTAACCTGACCTCTGCTGAAATGGCGCAGAAAGTACTGGAACCTTGGGGAGGCTTATTGCCACTCAAATGTCAAGTAAAACCAACGGTCGTTGCTAGCGTGAAACTAATGGTAAACGGATGTTGCAATAACGCAAAGTGATTTGCAATGGCGATCGAAAAGAAGCGGATATGGCTGGAAATCTGGGTGGACTTGTTGTCACTCATATTCCAGGGTATTCCACAATTATTGATAATAACATATGCGAAAACTCCTAGTGAGTAAATAATGATAACGTTGTCACTCAGACTCCAGGGAACACCAATTGTTATTCAATCGCACAATCTGATACCCCTCAACAAAGTGGCGGTACCAACATCGGTTGGTACCCCACAAAATGGCTGTGAAGACTGAAAAGCAAGAGGACCTAGCAGACCTCCATTGGAAGTACACGTGTTGTATTTTCACTAAAAAATGCATTAGACACCCATCGGGGACCTTGGTTCTGGATCGTCTACTGACAAAACCATTCGGACGCCGATGTTAATTTATTAAACAGAGAAGAATAGTAAAAAAAAACAACCCCAAAAAACCCGGAGTAACGGGATATTTGTCTTATCTCTCTCCCTTTTATTTTTCTTTGATTCTTTTAAGAAAATATTTACATTTTTGGAAAGATAATTCAATGAAAGTATTTGTGTCATTAAAAATCAGCTTTACAATAAAATCAGTAAGACATTTTACGAAATGTTGAAATTTAAATCCCATAAATAGATTATGTGTTTTTTTTCTTCGAATTATTTTGTTAAAAAACTGTTGCATGCCGGTCCTTTTTTTCTTTTCTTTTTTTTGTTTTAATTAGATTTTTGTGAAGTTTAATTAAGTTACTTATGCTATCGTTTGGTCATTATTTTCTGTTTTCACTTACTTACCTGTGCTTGTACAAACCATTATACACCCGTCAGGAAGCCAGGTTGTTGATAGTCTGCTGGGAAAATAACTTGAACGCCGATGTTAACTTATAAAAAGGTTTATTAAAAAGAGAAGAACAGTCGCAGAAAAGTCAAAGGGGACGAGTTATTTGCGTGCACGTGAGAAATAGAGAGAGAGGGAGAAAGAGAGAGAAAGAGCGAGAGAGAAAGAAAGAGAAAAAAGAGGGAGAGAGAGAAAGAGAGAGAGAAAGAGAGAGAGAAAAAGGGAGAGAGAAAGAGAGAGGGGGGAGAGAAAGAGAGGGAGAAAGAGAGAGGGGGGAGAGAAAGAGAGGGAGAGAGAAAAAGACAGAAAAAGAGAGAGGGAGAAAGAGAGAGGGAGAAAGAGCGAGAGAGAAAGAGCGAGAGAGAAAGAGAGAGGGGGAGAGAAAGAGAGGGAGAGAAAAAAGAGAAAAAGACAGAAAAAGAGAGAGGGAGAAAGAGAGAGAGAGAAAGAAAGAGAGAGACGAACATATATACGGATAGCTCGTCTCGTTACACTTAGCTACATTGTCCCCCCCCCCCCCTCCCATTGGGGACGGCGCCCTGTTTGATGTGTAAACAGGAAAAAAGATAAGAAAATCTTCGCCCTGCAGTCACGTGGTTTCATCGACTTCCGTTCTGAAGTCACCTCTGACCCCTATTCATCACTCAAACGTTTCCATTCAAACAACAAAACTGGAATCCTGCGAGGATTATTGCCACTCAAATTTCATGGAAATGCCAACAGCCCTGATCAGCGATAAATCAATGGTAAACAGCTGTTACAAGCACGCAGTGATTTTAAACAGGTATTGAAAGAAGCGGAGAATACTGGTAATCTGGGAAGACTTATTGTCACTCAGACTCTAGATAAAACCACCTGTGGTTCTCAGTGAGCGATCGCTATAATGCTTAGTGTGAGAATTCTTAGTTTAGTAAAAAAAAAATACTCACAAGTGATGGCACTATGGAACACCATTTGAGGAAACTGTTGATAAGATGCTAAAACGTATCTATAAATGATTGAGTCCACCCTTCCGTCTTCTATGCACCCCCTCTTTCTCTCTCTCTCTCTCACACACACACACACACAGACGTGATGTTGCTAGTCTCAGTCTTTTCTATAAATACTATTATGGCATGTGTTCTTCAGAATTATGTGATCTATTCCCTGCTTCTTTTGTTCCAGCTTGTTTGACTCGTTGGTCTAGTGGTCTCCATCAATTCGCTGTTTTGATAACTCATTGTAATACAGCTTCCTATTCCAGTAGCTTCTTTCCAAGAACTGCAGGCTTGTGGAACTCTCTTCCTGCTGACTGTTTTCCTACTACCTATAATCTTGGTATTTTCAAGACTAAGGCGAATAGGCATATTCTGTCTTTGCGATAATCATCTTTCGTTCTTGTTAGCTCCTTACATCAAGTGGCTTCATGCCTTGTCTAGAGCGATTTCCATTAAAAGAAAATGGTCGTGCCAGTTCATGGAAGATGGAAAGACAGATAAAGAGAGCACCAATCAGACCTCCACTGGAAGAGTGCGAAGAATACTGGGACTTTGGGGAGGCTTATTACCACTCAAATTCCAGAGAATACTGACGGTTATTGCCAATAAGAAATTAGTGGTAAGCGGCTGTTGTGATAACGCAAAATTATTTGCAAGGGTTATCAAATGTGACGCAAAATGCTGGAAATCTGAGGAGACTTGTCGTCACTCGAACTCCAGGGAACACCACTTGTTGTTATCAGTGAGCAATCACTGATCATGACTTGTGCGAAAACTCCTAGTGAGTAATTTTTTTAAATCGAAATCGCTCCAGACATGGCATGAAGCCACTTGATGTAAGGAGCTAAAAATGATACTTCAAGTTTAAAAAACTAGCCAACAATAAGTGTTAGATAGATATATTCTGACCCAGAAAACAGCAATTATTCCCCCTTTACCAAAGACATCGCTCATGGAATGTGAGGACTAAATGACAAAATAAGAGAAGCGAGAGTTATGAGGCTGCTGAAAGTAAACTCAAGTTAGTCACTTTCTACTCTCGCAAATAATAAATATAAATAAATAGCAGAATTATTTTCAAAGGTTATAAAAAGTAGCACAGAATACGAGAAATCTAAGGAGACTTGTCGTCACTCAGACTCCAGGGAACACCACTTGTTGTTATCAGTGAGCAATCACTGATCATGATTTGTGGAAAAACTCCTAGTGAGTAATTCTTTTTATAGAAATTGCTCCAGACAAGGCATGAAGCCACTTGATCATGACTTGTGTCAGTAAATAATAATAGATATAAATATGTTTTTAATGTCTTTCTTATGTTACAAATTGTTTTTGTTCTATATGAAAAGATAACCGATGAAGCGTGTTTATTCGGCCAGATACGCGTGAGATTTGAACGCTCGTTGGATTATAACGAAAATGTCGGGTGACAGGTTCTTGTTTCGCTGTGTCTTTGGCTTTCTGCAATCTTTGAGACTTACTCATAAAAGTAAAGTTTCTGTTGTTGCAAAAGAACGTAGTCATGCTCTAGTTGAAAAATGACTATCGATGCGTGCAACAAAATTATTAGACACCTTCACCTACCCCCCCCCCCATATCCCACATTGCTCACTTTGGGGCACAGATTCGAATACTGTCAAGGGATCTCCGTTGTTTTTCAGCCCCCGGGTTGTATACACTCTAATAAATACAATATGAATATATAAATATGAACAAACTGTTTTTATACCCTGTCTGGTGGCAAAAGCTGCTGATGGCGTCAGGGGTGGCAGCACCACCGAAACGGTATGTTCACTATTGTCTGCTATCACACGTATCAAAAATGTAATATCTATCTATCTATCTATCTATCTATCTATCTATCTATATATATATATATATATATATATATATATATATATATATATATATATACATATATATATATACATATATATATATGCATATATATATATGCATATATATATATATACATATACACATATATATATACATATACATATATCTATCTATCTATCTATCTATCTATCTATCTATATATATATATATATATACATATATATATATACATATATATATATACATATATATATACATATATATATACATATATATATACATATATATATACATATATATATGCATATATATATATACATATACACATATATATATACATATACGTATATATATACATATATATATATGCATATATATACATATATATATATACATCTACATATATATACATATACATATGTATACATATATACATATATATACATATATATATACATATACACATATATATATATATACATATATATACATATACATATATATATATATATATATATATATATATATATATATATATATATATATATATGCAAGTTTGGTTAAACAGTAACGCCAGTTCCTGTTTATTTATTTTTTGATTCGTTTTTTCGATTCGTCGCACGACCGATTTGATATTGTCATCCATGTTGTATAAAAAAATCGCCATATTTTCGCGAACGTTTTCGAGCGACGTCGGTTATCTTCAGGCGGATGAATGAGTATGCAAAATTTAAAAAATGGTGAATTTATTAAGAATACGCTTTTTAAAAACATTGTGTTATGTATGTTTTTTTAAATTTGGTGTAAGGAAGGTTTAATAAGGTTAGAAAAAAGGGTGGGGGTTAAAAGTAAGAGTTGAGATTTAAATCAGAGAAGATTTAAAGAGATATAAAAAATAAAGATAAAATGTTTAAAAATAAAAAAATATTTCTATATAAATCCCGTGAGCCAATATTATGAATATCGTATATTTGGCCGTTACTGTTTTGGGGTTTAATGATGTGTCTTCTAAAGGAATTAGAGAGAGAAAATTGGTTTAATGATTTTACTTATGGAAAGATAAAAAGGTTAAAAGGAACAACATTAATAAAATTCAAGTATAAATCCTGGATAAAGGACTTTAAATAAGTTCCAAAAGAATTTAAATAAAGATATCTAAAGGAATATATATATATATATATATATATATATATATATATATATATATATATATATATATATATATATATAAACTGTTTGATAAAAGAAATTCATTTCCTTTGCGTATCGTGCGGATGCCACATAAAAATAGTACCTGCCCTGTGTATATATTTTATGTCCGAATTTCTGAGGATGGCTCGTGTTACCTTAAAATTGGTAGATTTTATGCCCCCAATTTCTGACCTAATAATAAGAATGATTAAACAAGGTGGCGATCAGAATAAAATATTAAGACAATTAAATAATGCAATAACTCGCCATCCTGATGCTTTTAAGTCTTATCAAATTAATCAAAATAAATTGAGAGAGCAAATCCAAAGCTATCTAAATATAAATAAAAATAATGTAGAATATGTATAATCGTATATATAACACATATACTAATTATATAAAAAATAGTTACGTTTAATAGACAGTAGAAAGGGATGAAGAAGGAAAGAAATGTTGAAAAAGTTAAAAAAGAAGAAGAAAGAGAAAAATGGACAGTTAGCTCATAACGCCGATTGGAAACGCTGTGAGTTTAAAAAAAAGAAGAAGAAGAAGAAGAAGAAGAAGAAGAAGAAGAAGAAGAAGAAGAAGAAGAAGAAGAAGAAAGAGAGAAAGGATAGACAGTTGGCTTATGAACGCCGGTTGGAGGCACTGTGAGTTAAAAAAGAAGAAGAAAGAGAAAAAATTGGCAGTTAAGCTTATGAACGCTGTGAGTTGACAAGGAGGATTAGTATTTATTTGAAATTGATGACAAGGAATTGAACAACAAAGGAGGAGGAGGAGGCGGATAAAGAGGAGGGAGAGAAAAAAGGACTAAAAGTATATATATGTATATATATATATAATTAAAAAAAATTTTTTAAAAATATTTTGATATGTTGATATTTTTTATATTTTTAATATAAAACTAAAACTAAAAATACATTAATCACCTAAAAAGTAGTGTAATGGATTCGTCTACACACTTTAAAATGCAGCAACATTTTTGTAAGTAACGGATAAATGTTATTAGACAGACGAACAATATAGGTAAGAGGGACCTTTTTTTTCAATTTAAAAAATCTTCTTTTTTTTAACAACTAATATAAGTTAGCAAAACATTTATACAGAACAAACCTTAGGTTTAGTATACGGAACGTTTATGTTTTTGTCTTTTAAGGGAAGTGGGGTCTGATTAACTCTGCTGGGAAGCCATGAAATTAAATACTGTCTTGTTTTAAAATTCCCGAAACAGTTTTTAATGGTAAACAACTGATGATCCCTTAAATAATGTTAGAAGCAAACTAATATAATAACTGAAAAAGTTAAATTGACTTACATGAGTGATTTTCCACTGAACGACTTGGGACTTAAGGTTTGTTTTTTGGGTTTTTTTTATAAAATATAGTTTTAATGGTTGAGAAACTTCCAAGACTATATATATATATATATATATATATATATATATATATATATATATATATATATATATATATATATATAGTCTCGGAAGTTTCCTAACCATTAAAACTATATAATAAATAAAAAAGATAACAAAATTGGTGTATGCTCTTTATTTAGAACTTGATTTGAAATTTTTTTTTAATCGTTTAAAGCTCTTTCTTTATATATATATATATATATATATATATATATATATATATATATATATATATATATCATTTCATGTATATACACATAATATTATAAAGTTATATAATATATTAAGTATAGATTTTCAGAATTATATATATATATATATATTTGTTTTCATACGTATACGTTTCATCATTTCGGGAAACGTCAGTGTGGAGATGATTATTCATACCGGTCGCGGAACACGAGCAATGTTTAAAACTCAAATTCCGACGCGGCCACTATCAACAACCAGATACATCAGCGAGAGATTAAACTTGTTAAAGGCAGCCGTCGTCAGAGTGTTCGACTGCTGAAGGAACATGCATTAAAGCCACGATGACGGTTGTGCTAATACTACTCACTACAGAGCCTAGCCTAGATTTGGGAGGGGGCGACAAATCATTATAAACATTTGTTTGTATCTACATATGTATATGTTTAATCCTTTCGGGAATCGTCAGTGTGTAAATGATTATTCATACTGGTACAAGATATACGAACATATGACTGCAAAACGCGATAAATCCATTTAAAAAATATAGATATTAAACAATAAAAAAATATATTAAATCTAGATTCGAACCAAAAACTTATTATGTAAAAAAAAAAATGGAAAGAAGACGCGTTTTGCATACGAACTTGTTTTATAGATAAGCAAACATGGCGGATGTACGTATTTTTTATTTTCGTTTTTGAATTTTAATTTGCATTTTGATGCGAAATTGAGTTTAATATTATTCATCGAGTTATTACGTGAGAAAACATTTTTTTGTCAACTTGCTAAATTTGGGGTGGAATTTAGAACTTTTTCAGAAATGTATATTGAGTTTTTTAAATTTTGAATGACACTTTCAGAACTTCGGATTTGAAACATTCTGTTCTGGTGAGAGTCAGAATTTATAATTTTTATAAGTCATAGTAGGGTTTGAAATCATAACTGCATCGAAACGGCTGTAAACAATCTTGGTGTATGCTCTTTATTTAGAACTTGATTTGAAAAATGTCTTGAATCGTTTAAATCTATCTATCTATCTATCTATATATATATATATATATATATATATATATATATATATATATATATATATATATATCTTTATATATATCATTTCATGTATATACACATAATATTATAAAGTTATATAATATATTGAGTATTGATTTTCAGTATTTACTTCAACAGTGCTCAATACGTGAGTAGAACTTAGTAGTAGTAGTAGTAGTAGTATTAGTAGTAGTAGTAGTAGTAGTAGTAGTAGTAGTAGTAATAGTAGTAATAATATGAAAAAATATATAGCAATTAAGCTACACAAAGGCGTTCATTTCTTATCCCCACAGGGAATCGGGAATCATCTTAGTCTGATGGTTCCCTTCGGGTATGAAACATAGATACGTCTATATCGCTTAATTGCCCGAGCACTGTCTGGGATGTTAAAATAGACTGTCAAAATAGCTCCAATGCAAAGTTTCGAATACGTTCGCCGAACATTCTCGACTAGTCCTATGTGTGTGCCCGGTACATATAGATCTTAATTTCCCTTAATTTCCGGTGACCAAGTGGATGTAGCGACCGCTTGCCTATTCTAGGCTCACTATGTGAACTGGGTTCGCGCCTCCAGATCGTTTGAAATTATAACTTTCATGAACTGATGAGAGCAATAAGCTTGAAATTGTAGGTATAAATAATTTAACATGTATTTATAAATATTATATATATATAAATATTATATATATATATATATATATATATAAATATATATATATATATATATACCTTTCTATGATATATATTTATTAATTTATAAATTAATATATATATATATATATATATATATATATATATATATATATATATATATATATATATATTCATAAATTAATAAATATACATCATAGAAATGCCTACCCGGGATCGAACCCTCGATGTTAATATTCGTAGAATAACCTGCCACGTTTTATACCCGGGATTTTTTTTTGTTATTGTTTTTACTGGCGATAGTAGAGCGGTGTTTACCGGTGTGTTTATTATTTTTCGCTACCCTGAGCCGGTTTAAAAAAAAAATAATAATTAGTGAAACTACATATCTTAAAAAGAAATGAGTACGGATTGCAATTTACGTATTTCCTGCTTGGAAGATCACCTACTTATTTACGAGAACTGAGGATAGCCTTCCCAAAGAATACATGCTTCGAACACTTGGAACATTATTATATACATCTTGGTGGTAGGCCGAAAGAATTGTATGCTGCAAATTAAATAATTGAATTTTTGGTGTAATTGAGAGAATTTGTTACCTGCATTTGATGTGGTATGAATAACGTTAAAATATTCTCTATTACACACTATTGATCTATTATAAAACTTCATGTTATATCATTTATATTTGAAATACAAAACATTTAAATATATATATATATATATATATATATATATATATATATATATATATATATATATATATATATATATATTTTAAAAACTTTTATTATTACTCCCAGCAATGCTTACAGCAAACTACCAATTTCTATTAACCCTACGTCTAGGCCAGACACAGTTTGCACTAACTAAAAGACTATTCCGACTCTCCGAGAAGCGTGCCAGACTCAGCTGCCAGATCACTTTCCTTAAGAGATGCCTTAAACATAACGTCATCCACAACACCATACGGAATATCCACTTACCTGCTTGCCTCCAACTCCCCAGACTCTATCCAACCCGTAAGTTCCTATACACCTACTGTATCAAGAACATCATAAAATACCTACATTGCGAGCTACACAAAATCATCCGCAACATCACAGAGATGAAACCGTCTGACCCCGAATCAACTGACCAATCGGCACAGACCCTATCCACATCTGTCGACCACGCCTATCTCCAATGCTTCAACCTAGAGAAGAATAGACTCCAACGGAAATTCACCTGGCTTTCATTAAAATACCCTCAACATCAAACACCTAGTGGAACAAATATCGACCACACACATGACCTTAACATTCCTCAAGCTACCCACCCCCTAGTTACTGACCTCACCAACTCCCTTTCTACAGATGAAACAAATCTACTCAGCCTTGGCCCCAAATTCATTACTACCCAAAAACTGAACGACCATGCAAAATTCAATATAGAAACCCAATTCTGTAGAACAGCCTACCACCTGAAATGGCTCTCGGCATTCAATTCCAATACCCCTGACCACCCCAATAACACGAACAACCCTAACGAATCCTTCCCGGTTTACCAACTAGACCATCCTCTACACCCTCCACCCAACAACCACCTACTCGACCACAAACTCACCAGATTAAAACAAAGAATCTTTACCATACTGCAACAGGAACAACACCACATCACCCCTAACATCACCAGATCCCAACGCCTTACACTTAAAACACTAAAAGATAAAGACTTAATCTACCTACCCTCCGATAAAGGCAAAGAATTCTGCGTCGTCTCGCAAGACTCTTATAACACCCTTGCACTAAAACACCTCGACAATAACACATTATACACTCCTGCCCCTAACATATCAGCCATTAAGATCCAAAATACTATAAAAAATACCTGGTCTAAAATCTGCGCCAAACGCAACCTCCCTAAGAAATACAAAATTAATTTCACTACTAAAAATAGCAAGCTCCCCACCTTCCACCACCTTATCAAAACCCATAAGACCAACATTCACACTCAAATTAGGCCCATCGTCTCCAGCGTCGAAGGACCATTATATAAAATCTCCTGGCTACTTTCTAGACTCCTGAAACCACTACTCCCTACCTTCCCTGCACATGTCAGCAGCTCTGACCAAGTCATTAGCAGACTAAACCTACTCCAACAACAACAGCTAAGCTCTAACAAATACACATTTAGCCTCGATGTTGTTTCCCTATACACATCAATACCCGCACACCCAGCCATTGACCTCATCTCCGACCACATCTCTTCCTCCGATAACTTAGAACTCTTCGGGTTAACACCTGAAGACATACACCAACTCTTAGACATTATCATTAACAATACATATTTTACCTTCCAACACCACATATTTAAACAGATTACTGGTCTTCCCATGGGTTCTAGCTTGTCTGGCCTCTTAGCCATATCCTACATGGACAGACTCGAGCAACAAGCCCTCAACACCTGCCACTCACATATCTTCTTCACTAGGTACATAGATGATATTCTTGTCCTCACCTCATCTCGTGAAGAAGCTATCAGCATTTTCGACATTTTCAACAACACCGACCCCCATATAAAATTTACTATTGAACACCCTAGCGACTCCGGCTCACTATCTCTCCTCGATTTCAACCTCAAAATCACAGAAGACGGTTCTATACAGACCAACTTCTACAGAAAACCTGCCTGTAAAAACCTATTTGTTCATTTTAAATCTGCCCTGCCCCTTAAAGCCAAACTAGACTATGCCCGTAATGAAATTACCCGCATACAAAATAAATGCTCATCTACTGCCAATAAAATTAAACACACCAAAGACTTCCATCAAACCCTAATTACCAACGGCTACCCCACTTCCACAATAACCCACCTCAGCAAGACCAGATCACGCAGACACAACACACTCTCCAACACATGCTTCCTAAAACTACCTTTCTTTAATGACAGAATCACTAATGCCATCCGCAGTGCAATACATAAAGAAAAACTAGACATTCAACTCACCCACACCGGCACCACCTTACGCCAACACCTTTCCAAAAAACGCACTACACGCACCCAAGAACCATGCTCCCTAGCCAATTGTCCCATTCCTACCACTGGACTATGCCACCGCACTAACTCTGTATACAATATATTATGCACTATTTGTAACCACTCCTATATTGGATATACTACAAGACAATTACACCAACGTATAAAAGAACACATGAATACAAATATATCTTCCTTCTTCAAACATACTTCCTCATGCAATACTACACAACAAGACATAAAAGTTTCCATTTTAGCCTCGACCAGGAACCTAGGCGACCTAAGACTGATGGAAGCTATTCTCATTTCCAAACTTAGTCCAGTTTTGAACCAAAGACATGAATTAAATTCTACCTTCATCATATAACCTACCCCCCCCCCCGAACCCATCCCCAGATAATACCCCCCCCCCATAATAAACACTATTTGCACAAATCATATCCGTTATACTAAGAATTGACCATTACTGTAGTTAAATAAATTCAACATACAAAGCCAATTAACAGAATACCAGAATTCCCTTTATAAATTAATACCAAAAATAAGAGACTTGTCTCCCCTTAACCAGCAAACTGGCCAGTTTCCATACCTAAAACAGTAGGCATTTAAGAGATAAATTAAAACCAATAAATAAAGATTAAACTTAACCAGACATAACTGAATTTTAATATACTGCACCGACAACAAATAATTAGCTATCTACAACACATTTAAAATCTAATGCCGGAATCAGCCTGTTGACAAACATATATACTATAAGTAAAATCTACGTTTTATATACGAAAAAACAAAAACAAAAAACAAACAAACAAATAACAATAATAGTATATATATAAATAAAAAAAAAATTAAATAAATAGAAACAACAGACAATTACATATATATATGGGTGTATATATATATATATATATATATATATATATATATATATATATATATTTAAAAAAAAAAAAAAATAAATAAAATAAAATAAAAAAGAATCTATTTAATTTTCCTTTGAATACTTTACTCTGAGCACTTCCGGTTTAACCCCCCAGCGCTCCTGGCATTTTCTCGGTATCCGGGATTTTTCTTTTATTTATTTTTGACAAGGAGAGGAAGAAAAAAAAAAAAAAAAATCTCTCGAAATATATCAAATTGATTCTTGATAATCCGGACATTACAAACTAACACCCTTGCTGTCTAGAAAAATAAACAAACCTTTCGATCTATATCCGACTTATTTCGGTTTTGTTCTGTTTTTGTTCTTCACAGCTTCCAGCAACCCGGATCTTCGCATTGCCTTAAACCTTTTTAAAAACTTTTATTATATATATATATATATATATATATATATATATATATATATATATATATATAAATCCTCCCTGTTGTATTCATTTGAAGACGCTGAAGATTCTTTATGAGCTATCGCTTTTAAAAATTAAAAAAAAATCAGTCCATCTGGATAAAACTGCGGTACCACTCTGAAATATGTAACGTAAATATTGTATATAAATATTTGCTCTCACTTTTTTACTAAAGATTTTATGTAGTGTGTTATTAGGAGGGAAGGTTAGGTTAATTAAATCTAGAAATCTTTTACCAAGTTTTGTTTTAACCATGTGATTAAATGGGTGTCTGAACCAAATAATTTTCCCACTTCTATAAAATATTGACTTATATATATTTTTATAACACGCACAAATACACCTGCACAGACACACATACACACATATATATATATATTTATATTGTGTGTGTATTTAGGCAGCATTTTCTCATTTATGCAAACATTGTTAAAAATAACAGAATTCGTCTGTTTAATTATACTTTTCTTTTATTTTTTCTATTTTTATGATGGTCTTTTTTGTATTAAAATCAAAAAAATTAATAAATGTTCCATAGGTATCACAGGTTTCACAAACGTTTTCGATTCTTCGTCGAATCATCCTCAGGTGTCAAAAGCAAATGAACAAAAAAGCTGGAGAAAGAAGAGAAATTTAAAAAGACAGCGGAAAAACGCGCGGAGAACGTTTTTTCACATTGTTCCAGGAAGTCGTTGACCATTTAAATTCAGCAACGTTCGATATATATATATATATATATATATATATATATATATATATATATATATATATATATATATATATAGAGAGAGAGAGAGAGAGAGAGAGAGAGAGAGAATTGGATAGAGAGAGTATTTGTGTGTGTAAACCATCCCTCACAAATGATCGAAAGGTTAGGATTTTACTAGTGTTTGCATTTGCTATCTATATAAAATCATATGATTATATCAGCAATTTAATTCTTCATATATAAATTATTATTATCACTTCTGATGACCTAAACAAAAAAAACACCGTTGATTTTTATTGTAGAGTGAGGGAGTTCTTTCCGAATTCATTACAGGCGGTCGGGTAAGTCTGAGGTGGTTGTTTGACTGATTGTTTGCGTTCTTGCTTACCCTCACCACTTGAAATTGTTTCATCTGGGGTCTAGAAAAAGGCGCGTATTTTACACGCTAAATTTTGCGTTACGGGATGGAATTATATGTATTTATATATAAATTAATTCACATTGGAGGACTTTTATTTTTAAAAAAACTGTACGGAAAAAGGAAAAGAAATAGATGAAAGACGCCGAAAGGGAAAAAGAGACAAGAAGATGGAACAAAAAGATAAGGGGAAGAATAGGGGAAAGAGATAGACAACAGAAAGAGAAAAAGAAGAAAAAGAGAGAAAAAATTCTTAAAAACCAGACACGAAAAGAAAAAGAGAAAAAAAATTCTTAAAAACCAGACACGAAAAGAAAAAGAGAGAAAAATTCTTAAAAACCAGACACGAAAAGAAAAAGAGAGAAAAATTCTTAAAAACCAGACACGAAAAGAAAAAGAGAGAAAAATTCTTAAAAACCAGACACGAAAAGAAAAAGAGAAAAAAAATTCTTAAAAACCAGACACGAAAAGAAAAAGAGAGAAAAATTCTTAAAAACCAGACACGAAAAGAAAAAGAGAAAAAAAATTCTTAAAAACCAGACACGAAAAGAAAAAGAGAGAAAAATTCTTAAAAACCAGACACGAAAAGAAAAAGAGAAAAAAAATTCTTAAAAACCAGACACGAAAAGAAAAAGAGAGAATATATTAAATAGAAAGGAGAAAACAGGAAAGCGACCAGAGAGAGAAAAGGAAAATGGCGACGCGAAAAAAACAAAGCAAAATCAAGTAAGAAATCAGAAATGAAAGATGAAACGAATACGGAATAATAAAGAATTCAATCAAATGCGGAAAATGAACCGGCAAGGGACGTGCTATCTTCACGTCCGTATGCGCTTAGTCTCGGATAATTCCGTTCTCTGTTCTCGGATATCCGAATCGGAATGTCGACGTTTAATGTCGTCCAATCCGTGCCAAGAGTGGCGGAAAGTGAGTCCAAACAAACGTGAAATATTAATTAACGTCGGCAGTTTGGCTCAATCAATATTCGACCAGATAAAATGGCGCCAACCAGAATGTGCACTGGGCGCGTACAGAAAATGGACGGATTAGACATGTTGAGAGTCATCATTTCTAGCCAATCAAATCAATACACGTTTTCGTGAATGACTGGTTGTACACTCACGAAAACAGAACGGAGGAATACAGAATTATAAACCTCTGGTGCCAAGCCATTCGGGCGTGGCTGACAAGTTGATCGTAGTCATCAATTCTTGTGAATTGTGCGTTTTGTTTGAACAGGTCGCCCCGGATGTGTAATCGTAATGCCAAAAGTGAGTAAAACTTTACAATCCACTTCATAAACATGTAACGTAGAAGACCCCCGTTTCTTCTTTAAGGACACCAGACATATGTTACTGAGACCCTTATTTGTTTACTAAGGGGGTTTCCACCTATTAATGTGTGTAATGTGCTTCAAAATATCATATGTGACGTTGTTTTTTATGGATATGACACATGTATTTGAACAGGTCTTCTTGGCTGTGTAATCTTAATGTCAAAGTGAGTAAAACTTGACAATCCACTTCATATACATGTAACGTAACAGAGACTCATTTCTTCTTTTAGGACCCCAAATGTATGTAACTGAGACCCTTAATTAAAAATAATGTTGCTGCATTTTTACGTGACGAATCAATGTCAGTAAAGGAGAAATATTTCTAGACCGAGGCAACCTTAAATAAAAGTTTCACTTGCTTCTCCAGGAGGGAAGAGTTAGACAGCTCACTGGTTTGAAGACTGGAGTGATTTTTAAAAAATAAACATGGGGGGTACACTAAAATATTTCCACAAGATTTAGAAATGTAAACACCAAATATTTGCGTCTTCATTTAATTTAATTTCGTTTTTTTTACATTAACCATAATGTGCGGGCAGAGCAAATAAATCCTAATTTGTTTACAACTTTGTACGCGGCAAACGCAACGGTTCCTATTTTTTTAATATTTCATTTCAATTTTTTTTAAGGAGTGAATACTACAAATTATCTTTCCAACAAATATTGCTTTTCTTTATTCAGAAAACGATTTTTAACGGCAAACTCAAATCAAAGTAACAAACAAATTGTGCTTCTTCAGAATTTGAACCGAAGCAAATCTGTTGCCTCTACATGAGGGCAGAGTTGCAATATTAATTATGTTTATTCATTTGACTTCCCAGATGTAATTAAACATTGTAATAATTTCTTGCCTCCCTACGAGGGTAGAGTTAGACAGCTTACCGGTTTGGAGACAGGAGTGATTTTAATGAGCTAAACATACACGTTACATTAGGGTTGATTTTATGGCCCCGAGTAACGCGAGGTAGCCCTGCTAGTATTATATAACATCTATTATATAAATGTAAGTGTATGTGTGTGTGTTCAGCTAAAAGTAAAAAAACTACCAAATAAACACCGACAAAGTTGGTATATTCTTGATCAGCGTTGCCCGGAATGAATCATATCTAACATTTAGGAAAAATACTCATTCTTTGACCCTAAACTGCCGCCGATTTCGTAGGGGGTGGGTGATTTTTTGTAATTTTCGTGTACTAACTAAAGGGAAGGAACTCTGATTTTTTTTCAAAAGTTATTTCCCTTACGCCGACTCGAGTAATATATAAATAAAGTAATGTATGCCCAGAGACATGAATGGGATGAGCGGAAAAAAGAGGGGTGGGGAGAGGGAGTGGAGTTGAGAGGAGGACTGGTAAATAGAAATAGAAGTTTTAATAGAATTATGTTACACTTTTGCCCCGGGCAACACCGGGTAGCCTTGCTAGTCTTACATAAATAGAGATTTTGTCCGTTTACCCGTCTGTCAGTCACAATACATTGCGGAATCTGTCTCATTTCGAAATATAAGAGACCTTAAATACTTTTAAAAATGTAAAATATTGAATTAATAAATTCCCAACAAATAACGCGGATGCCATGACCGGAAATCGAAACCGAAACCTAGAGATCTTCAGTCTGAAGCTATCTAGACTTTCTTTTAAATAGATCGCAAAACATTACCTTAATAAAAAAAATTGTGTAGCTTTGTTGTTACGTCATAGATTGATGATGAACGTCATGTTTCAAAACATGAATTCAAATATAACCGATAATAAAAAATATATAAATAAATAGGTAAACATTAAAAAAAGCATTGGAAATTATTTTAATAGTCCCAGACCATTTATTTTTCTTTAACTACGTATTGTATGTAGTTCTTGCACCATTATATAATCGTCTCAACCCAGCAAAAATATGCGATGGGATGAGGCAGCATATTTTTTACTAGTTTTAAAGTTACGGTTAGGGTTAAGGTTAGGGTAATTACAACAAAACTAATTGCCGATTAGTGAACAGTTAGTTTATATAGTTCAGATCGATTCTCATGAGAGTCAAATTCCAGAGCAAAATGAAGCTCAATATTCAAAGCTTTAAATCGTTATTTCAAAATGTGTAATAGATTTGCTACAAATAAATACATTCACAGATCAAAGTTATAGCATTCTAACGATTAATATATATTAAGAAACAGAAAGCAATGAACAATCGTAGAATAGGAAAATAATTGTCTATCAATTATCGAATAATTCAAAACAACAGTCAATAAGATTTAAAAGTTTTAATAAATGCTCGGTAGTTTGTCCGGCTCCTTCACGAATTTGTGTGGCCTTGATTGATCTGCTGCCTGCCATTCCATGTCAAGCGACGTTTGAGCCAGATTCGTTTTGTGATTTCACCAGGTTTTGAAAGCAGGATCTGTAATATATATATATATATATATATATATATATATATATATATATATATATATATATATATTGCTATGTATTTTTCTTTGACTCTATAAATATTTACATATCTTCTCTCTGTACATGAACCCCACCACTATATATATTCCATGATAAATGCCAGTATACTGAAATCATATGCCCTTAATAGGGTTAAGATGAAAATTCATATACACTAAATTTTTACACTTTTATTGTCATTTATTAAGGGTATGACTACATATCAACCAAACCATTTCATTATCACATCACTACAGTATAAATCTCTATACATGAGTGGATGAAGTGTGTGAGGTGCGCTGAAGAAAAATTCCTACCAGTAAAATACATAGCCCTGTTGTGCTCGCATACCCTTAATGACAATAAAAGTGTAAAAATTTGGGAATTTCCTTGCTTTTGTACATTTAGTGTATATGAATTTTCATCTTAACCCTATTAAGAGCATATGATTTCAGTATACTGGCATTCATCATGGAATGTCACTACTTTTGTAAAGGCTATGCCTCAATATGATGGTCATTTTAAAGGGTTTTTTAATTTTCTGGAAAACTAAGGTATATGGTAAACTAAAATTAAAATGCCATCAACTAGACCCTAGAACCTCTATCTCTGCCAAAAATCAGCTGAATCCATCAAATAGTTGATGAGATACAGGGTGGCACATACGTACGTACGTACGTACACACAGATAACATGATTTCATGATTGAACTTTCTGGATCTCTGGGTTGCTTTTACTAATGATGCTGAAATTCTACACACTTATAGAACCAATCAAATAAAACTTTTGTGCAAAGTTTTAACTAATTTGGTTTATTGGTTTTAGAGTTATGATTGATCAAAGGAATTAGATTTCCAGCATAGGCCGTTTTTTAAGTCTATTAAGGGGTAGAGCGCTCCCGCGTCTCCCTTGATTTCTCATATTTCTCATAATTTATAGACTTTCTCGTCTTTTGTCATTTTTTGCATTTTTTTTCGTTCGCTCTTGACAAAGCCCATATAACATTTGGGCGAAACATTGAGCTTTTTAGGTCTTCCGCTTATTCCATTTTAATTTCATACCGTCGGATTATTTTATCCTCTCATATATATATATATATATATATATATATATATATATATATATATATGAATAGTACACGTATTGTATTAGTTTCTGTAGATGTAAATCCGTTGAAACTCAAGTGTTCATAAAAAAGTGCTTAATAACAAGTAGAGTTGTTCTTAAGTATACATTTTTATTCATACAAACATTATTGGTTACATATGTGCATACATGTTTCGGTTGTACTCTTCATAGAGAGTTAACCTCTTCAGGCCAAAAAAGACATATATATATATATATATATATATATATATATATATATATATATGATTATTTTTATTTATACAGGCATATACATAATCCGCGACACTCGCATGTCTATGTTATCGATCAACAGCTGTTAGAACTGAGATCTCATCAGGGAGAATGCAAATCTGATCTTTCCCTGTGGATATTTACTTTACCTGGATTACACACACACACACACACACACACACACACACACACATATATATATATATATATATATATATATATATATATATATATATATATATATATATATATATATATATACTGTGCTAGAAAACTTCTCACACCTGACAGTATCCTATATCTCTACAAAGCCACCATCCGCCCATGCATAGAGTATTCTTATCCCATCTAGGCTAGTACACCATCAACTAGTCTCCTTTATAGACAAGATCCAAAAAAAGAGTATCTAATCTAATAGGCCCCTCATTATCCACCAAGCTCCACCCCCTGTCCCATCACCACAATGTTGCATCCTTGTGCTTATTTTACAAGTACTTCAATGGAATGTGCTCTAATGAACTTGCTGCTCTGGTGCCCTCTCGACATAACTATACTCAACCAATCCGACAATCAGCTTAATCCCATGGATTGCTCCTTCTACTTCAATAGCTTCTTTCCGCGAGCTGCTAGCCCTCAGAGCTCCCTCCCTTCTCCCTGTTTCCCCGACTGTACGGACATGAAGAAATTTAAAACTAATGTGAACAAGCATCTCGCTGCACAGCCTCCAATTTAGGATGACCCTCTAAACTTTCACTCTAATTCTCAATAGCCTACAGTAGCAACTTGCCTTGCTTGGGGTAAACTAAATTATATATATATATATATATATATATAATGTTTTTTTTGAAAAATCCATAACAATGGTGGTGTAAAAATCAATAAAAATTATTTTAATCTTACTTTTCGAGAATTACAATTCTCCTTGTCAAAGAGTTTTTTTCTTTCTTTTCTTCTTCTTTTTCTTCATCGTCCGATGGTAATGGTCTTAATACAAGCAAATTGGATTTATCGCGTTTTGCGGTCGAACCCTTCATATATATATATATATATATATATATTAGGGGAGGTCGATTTTGAAACTGTAAATTATCGCACTCGAAGAAAGTTGCCAAATAATGTCAAAAGTTACCACAAGAAATATTTTTCTTCAAAATTTTGTATTTATTTGAGCATTGCAACTTTAAGATCAAATAAATCGAGATTTTTTCTCACTGCCGAGATTTCACCGGCAGATGTGTCGCCTTAAATTAAACCCGGGTTTTAACAAAAAAAAGTAATAAATTACTTAATAATAAATATTTTAAAGTTTATTATTATTTTTCTTAAGAAATTAAATGTACATATTCAAATTAAAAAGGAATAAAACACTATGATATTTAATGTTATATATAAATAATTATTTGTTTACATAGGCGTTTTATTTATTGGATATTTTTTATGGTATTCACCGGTTGAAAATTCATCGGGCGAATTTGACTTCCCGTGTTGATTGTCTGTTTAATTATCACACATATATATTGAATTGTCGAGCGCTGGCTTATCTAATCCCACTTTCCCGACCTTTTGTTACCTTGTGGGAGTTAGATAAATAAAAACTAGTTCAGCCAGGGGGTTTACCCCACCAAATAAACCGGTATCGTCCGGGCCTTTGGGTCTGGATTCACGCTTGTCCGTCCTGTGCAGTTCTAGGAGGTGCATCTCCCAGGTTTTGCCTTCCCTCTTTGGGGAGGAGTAAGTTTATTGCTTACTGTCTGAGGCGGCCCTACCGGGGAATGCCGACGAAGCTGCCCAGGCAATTTTTAAATGGCCAGAGTGCTCACCTCTCGAGCACTGGCTTTCTCATCCCACTTTCCTGACCTTTTGTTAATCTTACCTTGTTGGGGGTAGATAAATAAAATCTAGTTCAGCCAGGGGGTTTTACCCCACCAAATAAACCGGTATCGTCCGGGCCTTTGGGTCTGGATTTACGCCCGTCTATTGGGGCTTGTCCGTCCTGTGCAATTCTAGGAGGTGCATCCTCCCAGGCTTTGCCTTTCCTCTTTGGGGAGGAGTAAGTTTATTGCTAACTGTCTGAGGCGCCCCTACAGGGGAATGCCGACGGGGCTGCCCAGTCAATTTTTTAATGGCCAGAGTGCTCACCTCTATAGCGCAGGGTTATCTAATCCCACTTTCCTGACCTTGTGTCACATCTTACCTTGTTGGAGGTAGATAAATAAAACTATTTCAGCCAGGAGTTTTTACCCCACCTAAAATATATGTATTGGAGTTGATGGGAGAATGGATAAGGACACATTGATGTATAAGGAAATTGTGGATGAAAATAGACAGAGAATTATGAAAAAAACTAAGGGACCAGAACACCATTTAACTTTTACAAAAGAAACACCATGTGAAAGTAAATATCTGACACATAGAGTTCTTCCGAATAGTGGTGCAACAGGTGCTGTTCATGCAGATCAAGTGGTGGATGTTTTGCATGAATTCCACAGTGAGAACAGTATCAAGGCTATACTTGTTGACAACACTAATACCAACACAAGTTGCGATGGTGGAATGGTTGCAATTTTAGAAAAAAAACTTTTTAAAACTCTTCACACAATTGGTTGCTCTTTGCATCATAATGAACTACCTTTCAGAGCCCTTTTTAAAAACATAGATGGTTGCGCAAAGGGCCCTACAACATTCAGTAGCCCTCTGGGGAAATTATGCTCAAATGATTGATATGATTTACCCCAAATATCATTTTCCACTATTAGCAATCCTCTAGAGTCAATTTTTAAAATTGATGAAATACATGATCTTAGTTCTGACCAAAGACTCCTTTATGAATACACAGTAGGTATTTCTAGAGGTAAGGTTGACTCTAGATATGCCTCCTGGAAAATTGGTCCTTTAAACCAAGCAAGATGGTTAACTTTGGCCATCAGGCTTATGTGTTTATGGACTCGTGGTGCATACCCACAAAGGCACACAACAAAACTACACTATGTAGTAAATTTTATTGTAAATGTGTATGCCACTTTTTGGTTTGAAATTAAAAGAAATAGTAAATTCCACAATCAGTAAGTGCACATTTTTAATATGACCCAGAGGATTAAGGAGAAGCCTCAGGAAATCCAAGATATCACATTTAGAAATATACAAGGTAATACATTTTGTTTACTGCCTGAAAACTTTCTATATTCCATGGTTAAATCTGAGGAGATTGAAGTAAGAGAAGAAGCTTTAAAAAGAATTTTGGCCATTAGGTAAGTAATATTTATTCATATATCTCTGACTCAATTATTTATTCCAATTTATAGAATGATTTTTAAAGATTTTATCTAATTTCACCATAATTATTAAAGCAGTACAGATTGGAATTTTTTAATAATTCAATTAATTAATTTGTTCTTTCAGGAGTGAGGAGTCAACCAGAAAAAGATTAAAAAGAATACTACCTATTAATTTTAATGCCACACATTGGACACAATTAATAGATTTAAAATTATGCGGCATTTTTGAACCACCAATGACGGAAGATTTTACTGAATCTGAACTTCGAGAATCGTTGATGAATGGAACCAAGCTTGACTTGCCAGATTTGCCCTCACATTCTCAGGGTGTGGAACGGGCAGTTAAGTTAATAACAGAAGCTTCACAAACTGTATATGGTTTTGAAGCAAGGCATCAACACATTACAGCCAAAGTTTTGAGTCAGAAATTGAGACCAGCATTTTTGTCTAAGGGGTCTTATATGGAGCAATTTGACTCTCTATATTAAGCTTCATTAAAATAGTGTTAGGTTTTTCCTTATTTCTTTGCTTGTTATATTTTCACTAATAACAGAAAAAATCATTTTTTTAGGTATTCAAATATTACTGTTTAATTCATAACGTTAAAAGGTAGTTTACAAAAGCAGATACTGAAAATGAGGGGGGGGGGGCAAATTTTCAATTTGAAGATTTCTTTAATTCATATCATTTTTATAAAATAAAAGGACATTCCCTGCTTTTAAATGCTAAAATTATTTGGTTTTCACACCTATATTCAAGCAAATCTTGCAAAAACGAGGAATTTTCAGTATATTCTTGTCTACGATCTTTGATACCAAACGCTCAAAAAACCGCTGAAGTTTTTGATCTAATTTTTTGCATGAGTATTTAATAGGTCTATATACAACTTTCGGAACGTGCCTTTTTTTAATATTTAAAAAAAAGTGTAAAATCGACCTACCCTAATATATATATATATATATATATATATATATATATATATATATATATATATATATATATATATATATATATATATATATTAAACAGTCCTAGGGGTTTTCCGTAAGATAGCATATAACAATGAAGAATAAAAGTTTAAAAAATGGAGATTGATAAGTGCAAAATTCTTGAAGTGGAATTTGATATCATCTTTATATTTTGAGGAGACGCAAAATGTTATACATCGTCGGATTATGTGGTTTTAATTAAGAATTAGACATAATTAAGAGATGAAAAGCTTCACAAAGATGTCGCCATTTTCTTATTAAAAATACAAGGTCGATAACTCTGTCGAGCAAAACGCAAGACTTCTATCAGAATTCGATTACATCTAAGAATGCTAATCATTTTCAACGGAGAGTTTTAAAAAATAAATTTATTAGATACGTCCTCGAATAGCTATGAAAAGCGCTGTCTGTCTGTGTGTGGCTCTGCAATTTGAAATAGAATCCCCACAGTTATACGCACAGATTAAATGGCCGCTTCTGATTCTTGATAAACCTATCTCTACACACTGATGAAATATTTTTTTAATGAAAATCGCTCAGGACAAGGCATGAAGCTACTTGATGAAAGGAGCTAAGAGAGTACTACTCCAAGATAAAAATAAAACTATCCAATGATAAGTGTTAGATGGACAGATTCGGACCCAGGAAACAGCAATTCTTTCCCCTCTGTCAGAAACATCGCTTAGAGGACAAAATAAGAAAAGCCAGAGTTACGAGGCTGCCGAAACTTAATCGAAGGTCCACTTTCTACTCTCCTTTAAATTAAATTTAAATAGAAACCCAACAAAAAATAATTCACACATGTGACTTATTTTTAACTTTTGTGATTCCTTCGCCGACAGCCAGCACTTGGAGATGTATAAAACAGTAGTAAAAGTTGTAAACATAGGTATTTTACACTAATTGACATTTTTTTTTCTGTTTCAGATATCAACATATTTATCCTATATCACCAAAGAAGTATTAAAAGTCTCATAGCCTTACACGAGCCATATTATAGGTTAACCTGAACGTTGACTTAATAAGCTCCAAAGTGCTGCAAACTTCGGGATTCCACTTTCTAATATAAGCCGACTAATTATCAAATTGATCAGCTAATAATTAAATCAATATAATCTTACCTGGGCCCATCAAGACCCTCTGATAGCAGGCTTAATTATTAATAATAAGAAGGGTGTCTATTTACTTCTTTCATGTCTGACTCTTTCTGTCGGTAGATCTGCCACGCTTAAGTTTCAAATACGGTTTTATTTGATCTGTTACGTTTAAGTTTGAACCAACGTTTGGTACTTCTGAAGTTTATTCACCGTGTAATTTTTATTAGAGAATATTTTCAAGTTTCATTTAATTTTTAAGGTCTCTTTTGTTTATTAATTTGTTAGGTAAAAGTACAGAATAGTTAAGAAAGTCTCTCATGCTAGGAATAGATTTTTAAATAATAACGTTATTATTTCAGCACGGTCCGTAAACTGCAGAAGTACCCAACCTTTTATTTGTTCTGTAAAGCTTGAGTTTAAAATAAGGTTTTATTTGGTCTTTCAAGTTTATCTTTGAAATAATGTTTTATTTGTTTTTTCACGTTTATCTTTGAAATATAATGTAGTTGGCCTTTTACGTTTATCTTTGAAATAATGTTTTATTTGTGTTTTCATGTTTATCTTTGCAATAATGTTTCATTTGTGTTTTCATGCTTATCTTTGAAATAATGTTTTATTTGGCCTTTCACGTTTATCTTTAAAATAATGTTTTATTTGTGTTTTCACGTTTATCTTTGAAATAATGTTTTATTTGTGTTTTCACATTTATCTTTGAAATAATGTTTTATTTGTGTTTTCATGTTTATCTTTGAAATAATGTTTTGTTTGTGTTTTCACGTTAATCTTTGAAATAATGTTTTATTTGTGTTTTCACATTTATCTTTGAAATAATGTTTTATTTGTGTTTTCATGTTTATCTTTGAAATAATGTTTTATTTGTGTTTTCACGTTTATCTTTGAAATAATGTTTTATTTGTGTTTTCACGTTTATCTTTGAAATAATGTTTTATTTGTGTTTTCACATTTATCTTTGAAATAATGTTTTATTTGTGTTTTCATGTTTATCTTTGAAATAATGTTTTATTTGTGTTTTCACGTTTATCTTTGAAATAATGTTTTATTTGTGTTTTCACATTTATCTTTGAAATAATGTTTTATTTGTGTTTTCATGTTTATCTTTGAAATAATGTTTTGTTTGTGTTTTCACGTTTATCTTTGAAATAATGTTTTATTTGTGTTTTCATGTTTATCTTTGAAATAATGTTTTATTTGTGTTTTCACGTTTATCTTTGAAATAATGTTTTATTTGTGTTTTCACATTTATCTTTGAAATAATGTTTTATTTGTGTTTTCATGTTTATCTTTGAAATAATGTTTTGTTTGTGTTTTCACGTTTATCTTTGAAATAATGTTTTATTTGTGTTTTCACATTTATCTTTGAAATAATGTTTTATTTGTGTTTTCATGTTTATCTTTGAAATAATGTTTGGTTTGTGTTTTCACGTTAATCTTTGAAATAATGTTTTATTTGTGTTTTCATGTTTATCTTTGAAATAATGTTTTATTTGGGTTTGCACGTTTATCTTTGAAAAATGTTTTATTTGGCCTTCTATGTTTATCTTTGAAATAATGTTTTATTTGGTCTTTCACGTTTATCTTTAGAATAATGTTTTATTTGGTCTTTCACGTTTATCTTTGAAATAATGTTTTATTTGTATTTCAACGTTTATCTTTGAAATAATGTTTTATTTGGGTTTTCACGTTTATCTTTGAAATAATGTTTTATTCGGTCTTTCATGAATATGTTTGAAACAATGTTTTATTTGTGTTTTCACGTTTATCTTTGAAATAATGTTTTATTTGGTTTTTCACGAATATGTTTGAAATTATGTTTTATTTGGTCTTTCACGAATATGTTTGAAACAATGTTTTATTTGTATTTTTACGTTTATCTTTGAAATAATATTTTATTTGGTCTTTCACGAATATGTTTGAAACAATGTTTTATTTGTGTGTTCACGTTTATGTGTGAAATAACGTTTTATTTGGTCTGTCACACGTAAAATTGAAATAAGGTTTCATTACGTATGTCACGTTTTTGTTAGAAATAACGTTTTATTTTGTTTGTCTGGCTTAACGTTGGAATAATTGTTTTTTTTACTTTCATGTTTACGTTTAAAATAATATGTTATTTCATGTATGTTACTTTGATAGAACGTTTTATTTTCTATGTCACGCTTATGTTCGAAATAACGTTTTATTTGGTCTGTTAAGCCTATGTTAGAAATAATGTTTGATTTTATCGGTCACGCTTAAGTTATAATAACGTTTGATTTGCTATGTCACGCTTAAGTCTGAAATTACATGTACTTAGTATATGCCGCTTATATATAAGCGGTCTGTCACGCTTATGTTGAAAAAACGTTTTTATTTGGTCTTTCACGCTTAAGTTTAAAATAATGTTTTATTTGATTTGTCACGCTTAAGTATGAAATATCTGTTTCTGCTTCTTTTCCATGTACTTCACATCAAACAAAGAAGGAAGTTAAGTAAAAAAAACAAAAAAAACACTTAGAACTTAAAAAAAGCGCAAGAAATGTTTGTCAGACTAACCAAATGGGACAACACTAATGTAGATGACGTTGCAGAATTATCGGGACCCATTTAACCGGAAATTACTTATTCAAATTTAGCGAGACCTGTGTCTCGGCGTTGCACGCGAAAATGAGGAACTCAAGAAACTCATTCTCTCTTACGTAGACCCCGGTTTGGGCAAGATTCTTCCGTCCTGGTCTTTTGGCCAAGATCAACGTGTAGTATCTGTTCCGATGGATACTGCACTCCATAGACTGGTATCGTCTTGGCTTTCAGGGCTTGATTTACGCCGGTCTATGGGACGGTCCTGTGCAGTTCTAGGAGGTCCACCTTCCCAGGCTTTGCCTCCCCTCTTTGGGGAGGAGTAAGTTTATTGCTTACTGCCTGAGGCGGCTCTACCGGGAAATGCCGACGGGTCTGCCCAGGTAATTTTTAATGGCCAGAGTGCTCACCTTCTCGGGCGCTGGCTTTTCAAGCTCCACTTTCCCGACCCGACCTTGAGTCACATCTTACCTTGTGGGAGTAAGATAAAACTGGCCTTGTGCTTAACCTCCCGGGGATGTAAATAACTTAAACCCCGTATTTTATTTTTATTCTGAACATCATTTTTTTTACTTTGTGTAATAATATATTTTCAAGTTATAAATAAAAAATAAGGGGATTAGGTGCATGAGAAGGACTTTCTTGAGTTCCTCATTTTCGCGTGCAACGAAGCGACATAGGACTCGCTAATTTTGAATAAATGATTTCTGGTTGAATAGGGGGTCCGATCATTCTGAAATGTCATGTACATTAGTGTTTCTCTGAAGCGTCCAATTTTATAGTATTATCATCACAGCGTTTCGGCCGCAGTAACCTCTGGCCTTCTTCGAGTGTATGTTTTCGAACTCTGAAATATTTCTGTCGAACTCGGGAATCTGGACAGAATTTCGAACGGAACCCCCTTATTTAATCAACGGGGGTAGCATGCTCTCGTTCCGTCAGTCATAGACCCGTGGCGCAGTAGACATAGTACTAAGTAATAATTCAGTTCTAAGTGATAGTCATCTGAATGTTGAAGGTTCAATCGTCGGTGCGGACGATACTGAAGATTTCTCCCAGAAAAGAAAATACATAAGCGGTATAATTTCTCTTACAGTTATTAGTAGGTGATATGTCGCAGGGGTAAGATTACTGACACGGTTGAAAGTTATCTGGCGTTTGGGTTTCGAATCTAAGCGTAATGACACTTACCTTACTGAAGAACCGTGATACAGCGAAACAGCTTTCCGTGAATGAATATACAATAACAAATATTATATATTATATTATATATATATATATATATATATATATATATATATATATAATAAATATTTGTTATTGTTTATTATCTATGTATACGTTTCGTCCTTTTTCAATCGGAACTCATCAGCATAGAGATATGATTATTCACTACCGGTCATGCGATTCGAAACCCCGGATTACAAGTATTTTTCAACTCAAATCCGACGTCTTTAACCACTCGGCCAAATTTAAATAGCGAATAAACTGTGATAATTTTAACACTTTATCGGCGGGCTTAACGTCCAGAGCATTCTACTTATTTTAAGGGAAGGAACGATGCATTTTAAAGCTAGTGACGTCAAGCTGTGTTAATATTACACTTACAGTGCTCTACTTTTTCGAGGAGCGACAAATAATAATAAATATTTGTTATTGTTTATTATCTATGTATGTATCCGTTTCGTCCTTTTTCAATCGGGAGTCATCAGCATATATATATATATATATATATATATATATATATATATATATATATATATATATATATATATATATATATATAGATAGATAGAGAGATAGAGAGAGAGAGAGAGAGAGAGAGATTTATATGTATATATTATTTTCGATATTTATTGACATTCTGCGACAAAACACAATTATCTTACATTTTTCGATTTCACCTTTTTTTTCCTCCAGTTCCCCATTTCGTTATCTTGTTTCCCTTTCTATCAAAAGAAAAAAAAACGCGGAATAAATAAAATTTTCCGCGCACAATGAAAATCATTCACGATAGTATTACATTCTCATAGAAGCCTTACTATTTGCTTGCAAGAGTTATCAACCTTGGATTTTATATTTTTAGAGACAAAATGTCGGCGTCTTCTTTTGTTATTTCTCTATTGTTATTTTTTTTTTCTTCTTTATTCCAATTCATAATGAAAATCTCATAATCTGTGGCTTATAACTCTTCACGCTTCCTCAAACATAGGATAATATCAAATTCCAGTTCACGAATTTCGGATTTGTCTAGAATGAAAGTTATTTTCTGATATTGCCAAACACCATTATATATATATATATATATATATATATATATATATATATATATATATATATATATATATATATATATATATATATATATATATATAGTTTGGGTGGACGCACCACCTAAAGTTTAC
This sequence comes from Sepiola atlantica, assembly GCA_963556195.1. Taxonomy (NCBI): domain Eukaryota; kingdom Metazoa; phylum Mollusca; class Cephalopoda; order Sepiida; family Sepiolidae; genus Sepiola; species Sepiola atlantica. Next base: position 75,478,027 of record OY744534.1, read on the forward strand.
AAAAAAAGGTACCCATGTTACTCACAGGGTTGCCAAGAATATATCTCTCCAAATATGATCTAATGTTAAGATCGGATTCTAACTCTGCCTGATGAGATCTCAGTTTATAATAACTGTTGATCGATAACATCGGCATGCCAGTGTCGCAGATTTTGTACATGTCTGTGTAAATAAAAATAATCACATATAAAAGCTCTATTTGATATTGAGTATTTTTTATAAACCTGGTTTAAATTCTTTAAATTACTACCCTGTGGATGTTTTACCTGGATTATATATATATATATATATATATATATATATATATATTGGGAAAAAAGAAGACCCTGAAAATTGTTTATATATTCATCAACGTTCGTCTTTATTTCAAGACTTTCTCAAGATAACTGGTTTGGAAAAAAAAACCATAGAAGTCATAAGTTCAATAGTTTAGAATTTAAAAGTACCTACATATTACTGACGCTTACGCGCGTGTACCGATCCTTTGGAAAATGTATTATAATATAAAACTCCAAATTTGATGTAGAGCAATTCTTTTCTCTATTAATATCTAACTTATTTCAAAGTTTATTGATGGCGGGTACGAGTTTGGGTGGACGCACCACCTAAAGTTTACAAAAAAGGTGCCCATGTTACTCACCGGTTTGCCAAGAATATATATTCAAAATTTCATAATGATCGGTTCATTAGTTTATAAATAAATAAAACTTTATATATATGAACCCTCTAACTGTTGACAGTTACAAAAAAACAATATGCTAATGTAACTTGGCCGTATTTTTTAGAATATATATTCCAAAATTCATAATGATCCGTTCATTAGTTTATTAGATTAAAATTTTCAGGTGCGAGTTTGGGTGGACGCACCATGTAAATGGTTAATTTTACAAAAAAAAAGTAATGTGCCTACTCACCGAATTGCCGAGTATAAATATTCCAAAATTTATTATGATCATAAAAAAACAAAACAATAAACTTTATGCACACCTTTATTTTAACATTTACAAAAAGTAATGTGCCCCTGTTTATTACCGTGTTGCCTAGAATATATATTCCAAAATTCATAATGATCCGTTAATTATGTACCCTATATATATATATATATATATATATATATATATATATATATATATATATATATATATATATATATATATAATGAAGAAGAATGGAAAGGAATTAGAGAAGCAAAAGTCAAATCATAATTCAATTCAATTGCTCAGAGTAAAGTATATTCCGCAAAAAAGGCAATTTATTCAAGTTAAATTTTCCTTAAGCCAGGCTTTTCAAAGATCAAAATCTTATCATCAGAGGAAGTCGCTGGGATAGATAAGTTGGCAAAGGCCAAGATTTAAAATTTGAAAAAATAAAATAAAATAAAAGTTGTAGGGGGAAGAAACACAGGGCAAAATTCTGCCCGAATGCAAGCAAATGTCCGATTGCTAAAAAGTCCGGTGTCGAAAAGTCCAACGGAGAGAATGAGATGTAGATAGGTAGGTCGTTAAAAGGCCCGAAAGGTTGTGAGAGAGGAATCAAAGTTAAAATTCCAAGAAGTCACAACTTCAGGAGCGGCGAAAATAGAAAATCCAAAGAAAGTCCAATAAGTGCAGGCATATAATATTTTCGCTACATTTTTTCCCATTTTAAAGCATTTTCTCTGAGATCTTTGCCCAGGAAGTATTGTTAATGGCGAATATTTTCCACCTCACTCTCTTCTGAGCCTGCCTGCCTTAGTACACCACTTTAAAGCACGGAAGGACTTAGCCATCCGGCTCTTTTCAGCTTCTGTTGTCATCTTTGACAACAGAAGCTGGAAAGAGCCGGATGGCTAAGTTCTTCCGTGCTTTAAATCGACGGTACGAATGTTGTACTAATTTTTCTGTACCAAAATAAATAAATATTACACTTTTAATGTTTAATTTTTAACTTTAATTCTTAATTAATCAAGCACTCTGCTGGGATATTTCCTGCTATATTACAAAGACGTATATATATATATATATATATATATATATATATATATATATATAATAGAAATTGGTAGTTTGCTGTAAGCATTGCTGGGAGTAATAATAAAAGTTTTAAAAAAGGTTGAAGGCAATGCGGAGGTCCGGATAGCTGTAAGCTGTGGAGAACAAAAACAAAACAAAACCGAAATAAGTCGGATATAGATCGAAAGGTTTGTTTATTTTTCTAGACAGCAAGGGTGTTAGTTTGTAATATCCGGATTATCAAGAATAAATTTGATATATTTCGAGAGATTTTTTTTCTTTCTTTTTTCTTATTCCTCTCCTTGTCAAAAATAAATAAAAGAAAAATCCCGGAGACCGAGAAAATGCCAGGAGCGCTGGGGGGTTAAACCGAAAGTGTTCAGGGTAAAGTATTCAGAGGAAAATTAAATAGATTCTTTTTTTTTTTTTCTTAATATATATATATATATATATATATATATATACATATATATATATATACATATATATATATATGTAATTGTATGTTGTTTCTATTTATTTAATTTTTATTTTTATTTATATATTTACTATTATTGTTATTGTTTTTTGGCTTTTTTTTTTTTTTTTTTTTTTACTTTTTTTTTTACGTTGATTTTACTTATAATATATATGTTTGTCAACAGGCTGATTCCGGCATTAGATTTTAAATATGCTGTAGATAGCTGATTATTTGTTGTCGGTGCAGTATATTATAATTTAGTTATGCCTGGTTGAGTTTAATCCTTATTTATTGGTTTTAATTTACCTCTTAAGTGTCTTCTGTTTTAGGTATATATATATATATATATATATATATATATATATATATATATATATATATATATATATATATATATATATATATATATGGGGTTCTTCGGGTTCTATTAATGGCTCGTCGCTCTGATACTGAAAAAGAATAAGAATGTTTCCAACATTTGTCAATTGTAAAAAATCATTGACAAATTACTATATGATAACATTTAAAAATCGCTTCGAATGTCGATCCACTCACCAATTCTGTTCTAGCTTCCAGGCGATATCGTCAGCGTCTGAGGACCTGGTTTTTTTCTTAGAATTCTTTGATAATTTCTGTTGCTTAGACGGGTCACCGTTCGGCCGCAGCTTACTATTAGGCGTCATATTTGAAACAAAATAAATTTAAGGGTTGAGTTATCATTAAATTCTTTTAGTGTCATACACAGTTAAGATCAAACTATATTCTATTATTTTACTTTCGATTCTATAACCTTTGCGTCCTTATTTATAGTTGATTCTTTTTCGTCACTTGTTTTATTTCATAGAATTTCGTAACTTATTTGTTTATTAGTTTTTTTATAATATTATTATCCGGTTTATTCTAGATTTTTTCTACCATTACGAATATCCTCAAAGAGTTGTTTATCGTTTTTATATCTTTTCTAATTTGTTTTGGAAATGGTTACTTATTTTCCTAAATTCTAGAATGTTTATTGTATTCGGTGCTTGTACAGAGAAGCGTCCGTATTAAATCATCAATACCACAAAAAAAAACAGTATTATATACTTATGCAGCAGATTTAAATACGTATCCTCACCAAAAAGTAGGAAAAATGATCGAGTAGAATTTTAATTAAAAGTAAAAATCAGTTTCATCGTATTTTGATGAATGCCATTGATTTATTACTTGTAATATGACAGACTGAGTTATCTCCCCCTGAATTTCGTTTTTTTTCTCTCGAATCTATGGCTGAACACGATTAAACGATATAACGGATTTTTATTTTTTATTTCAATTCTAATCGATAGTTTTTGCTAATTTTTGGTGTACAAACCTATTTTTGCTTGGTACATAAGAATCTCAAAGAGTTTTCCGGTTAATTTAATTTGAACTGCAATTTACAGCGTTTTTTTATATGTAACTCATCTGTACAAGCACCTTATATTCATTAGTTCGTTTCTGAATTCTGCTAATTCGTTCATTTTTGATGGACATTTCATAGTTTCCAATCCGTATTTATTGTCCGTGTTTTCGTTGTTGTTGTCACTATCGCTAGACCGGAAGTTGAATACATTCCATCGTAATCTTTAAATAAAGCTTGCTATTTTTTGATTAATTTAATATTATAATTATAATGACTATGCACTGGTATGTCTTTTAATGAGTGCGCAATATTCTATCCCTACTCTATATTTATTACTATGGAAGATGTTCAACTGGGCTACAATATTTGGTTTCTCCTTGTCACACATTCAAAGCAACAACTGTTTTTGCTACGCCACTGAAAAGAAGTTTCCTTTCTTCCTCTATGTGCTTAGTGTCAGGCAGAATTTTAATGAATAGAGCTTGTTTGCAATGACTTCTGTCTGTGAAACACATTACCACGCGACTGCTTCCCTGTTGATTACCACTTGGCTGTCTTCAAATCCTATGTGAACAAATTATTTGTCAAAAGCCGCCCGATAAGTAACAATTAGTTCATACGAATGATTAATGTTAGTACTTTCACTGTCTTGCTCATCTTTCAGCTGGTAATCATTTTGGTCTCATTAACCCTTATCTTCGAGTGGCTCTTGGCTTTGATATGCGGTAACACAATAGTAAAAAAAAAAACTATTTGATGGTCGTTAAATACTAATTTTTACGTACAAATACGGAATGCTGGTGCAAACACTGCAAAACAGTGCACGTACGTAGTAATGTGATAAGCAATTTATTCGCTTTCATCCGTCTTCCGAGTATCTATAGCGAACAACGTATGAGATGAAAGAACATGTTGTGATTGGCGTGGTCCGCACCAAGTAGCGCAATGTCGCGATTACACGTTTCTTTGAAATCTTTAAGCACAGTTTGGAAAGAATTGGAAATCTCTGTTACGAAAAGCAAAAAAAAAACAAAAAAAAAACAAAAAAAAACAAAAAAAAACAGTCACAACGTTCGGACACTATCAGGACACCACAATTCGTATAGCGGGTGCGGTACGTTATCAATGCGACCGCCTGAACGTTCATGAGAACAATTGCTGGACATCTCCAGGTGTCCGAATATATAATCTGCAAGGTGGTGCACGAGGACATTCGTAAAAGTACAACGTAATGAGGAAAGAGCGGGTTATTTCGTCACACACACACACACACACACACACACACACACACCACAAACACTGAAACAGCCGTTTCTTATAACAAAACGATTACAAGTCGAAACATACAGAAGAACCTTGCATGCTATGCTTTTTCAGACGGATGAAGTTTTGGCAAGAATCAAAAAAATAAACCGGAGAAATACCAGGTTGTCAGATGCCTTCCATGCCACTCATTTCCTGCTTTTAAAGATAGTGGAATACACGGTAGATCTTCAATATATCAAGTACGCGAGTTGTCGTCCTTGAAGCAGAAAACACTAAACCGAAATTACCGTCCTTGTTTGCATCTTTTACCTTACCCTAGGGGGCGCTTCTTTTTTGTGTGGTTGTTGACTAAATAAACGCGAGACGTTAGCAACGTGCATTAAACTCTAATTGTGAATGTGTTTTTATTCTAACCAAGTCACAACCAATGGCGATGACGATGAGATTCGATTTTGAGTCGGGTATACAAATTCACAATAAAGAGCTGGAAAAATATCAGTGGTAGTTAGCATTTAAAGCGTTATTTCCATAATCGGGGTCAACTGACCTATGAAGATGGGGTGATACTGTGGGGAAGCAGGATTCTTATTCCCCCCTAAGTTGAAAGGAAAAGGTGCTGCAGCGATTACACCAGATTGATGTGGACATTGTGAAAATGAAGACATTAGCTAGAAGTTATGGGCGATTCTTTTTGTGTGGGTGTTGATTAAATAAAGGCGGGACGTTAGCAATATGCTTGTTTCGGCATTAAAATCTAACTGTGTCTGCGTTTCCATTCTAACCGAATCATAACAATGTAACAATATTTATTTTGAAAAAAAAAAAGGTCTTCGATTGCATTCTACAAACAGCACTGAGGTGCGAGAAACAGTTGCGAAACTCTGGATATACAGTGTATACGATAGAAGACCCTATGTGTGTTCAACAGGACTTTTGGATAACAGTAAATCTGTATAGCAGCATGATACCAAATATATGACCCCCTAACAGACCAGACATAGACTCGATTGACTATTTGGTTTGTTTGTTTTGTTTTGTTTTTTGGTTTGTTTTTGGGTGAGACTATGGAAATTATCGAGGTTTTCGTAATGTGACTGACTCCACGAATGGCACTATTACTCAAATAATGTCCAGGCCGTATTGTTGTGTAGAACCATGTTGCCCCACCCGACGACCATCAACCCCAACGTTGTATGTCCGTGGCCTTCTTGTCTTCATCATCTAGCCGAGTCATCTATCCATTGACGAATCATCGAGGGCACAGCACTGATCCACAAGTTAAATAAAAGAAACACAACTCTCGAGAAAGAACACAAACACATATACGTTGTGTATAATTTAGTTGAAACTATGAGTGTATATGACACCGTCGCGGACTGTTGAGACCCTCATTGTCGTTGCTCAAGTCGTCAACTCATCTCATCGTTTTCCGGTCCAATCCGCTCTCTGTGGAGGTTCGATCCCTAACTGCTCGGCTTCTCTCCTAAACCCAAACTCGTTAACTTTTTGCCATAAAGTTACTGTCGTCAAACTGTAGTAAAACTAACTTATCTTACTGTTGTCAAACTGTCGTAAAACGTTGTCACTCCTAAATGTCGTGTCCGGTATTCTTGTCTGAGTCACCTGTCCTAAACAATGGAAACTGACCACTTCCGCATTTTCTTTTGTCTCAGTCGATGAGTCACTTCCTATCCTCGCGGCCTTCAATGTATCACAGTTGTATAATGGGAGATAGATAGAGAGAGAGAGATAGAGAGAGATAGAGAGAGATAGAGAGAGAGAGATAGAGACAGACAGACAGACAGTCAGAAAGAGAGAGAGAAGGTGGAGATGAGATCTCGTGACCACAGCGAGAATTGAGTGACAACGTACACCCTCTTTACCAGCCGATGCGATCTAAGACGTATGCGTAAAAAAGCGCCCGTGAGAAACACACCCACTAGCATTTGGGGAACGAAAAGGATTGCAGTATTTAAGCGAAAATTCATGGAATATTTTCTCATATCGTATCGAGATGAATAGAGTATTGATTTACTCCTCTCCAGGAGTTAGGCACAAGGCCAGTTTTTATGTTACTCCTACAAGTAAGATGTGACTCAAGGTCGGGTCGGGAAAGTGGGGATTAAAAATTGCCAGGGCAGCCCCGTCGTCATTCCCCGGTAGGGGCGCCTCAGGCAGTAAGCAATAAACTTACTCTTCCCCAAAGAGGGGAGGCTAAGCCTGGGAAGGTGGACCTCCCAGAACTGCACAGGACAACCCCATTGACTGGCGTAAATCAAGATTCGAAGGCCAAGACAACACCAGTATGGGGTGCAGTATCCATCGGAACAGATACTACACTTTGATCTTAGCCAAAAGGCCAAAACAAATATAGTGTTCTTAAAGCACATATTTTTACCAATGCGTCACAACGGAAAGCCCTTGTAAAGAATGTCTGTCTTATGAAATTGCGCTAGGCACATGGAGAGAAAAAAGAAAGTATTTTTCATTGTGGTAGAAAAACGAATTCTTACTACGAATGTCTTATAAGGAGGACCTGAAGATTAGAGTTCAGTCCACTACCTTTCATGGAAATGACAATAAAGTATAGAGGGACTAGAAACGTCTCTTCTATGCGAAGGGGGTTGTAGAGAAGAAAAGGGATCAACCCCCACTAGATTTCGAAATCGATTTTATACTCTGTCAATGCAGGAAAAAAGTGTCCCCTCCCACGTCCGATGTGACAGCAGAATTTCATATTTGGGTGTGGTGTGAATTAAAGATGGCAACAACGGTGATGTTGTATCGAATAAACATTGCTCCATCTGTGTATCAAGTTTTGTATCAATAAATATCATTGATTTTAGCATGTTTTGTTTCTTACCATCCTCACAATTTCCTGAAATACTTCACACACATTGCATATATGTAACTGTATGGAATATCCAAATTGTAAGAAATCTACAGAATTGTTTCTCTCGAGCATTGTAATGGTTTCATTTGGTTGTTTTTACACTATTGTAATTGTGAGATAAAAGAGATTTTTTTAGAACTTTTATTCACAACAAACAAAGCATATAGCCACTGAGACGTAAAAGGCTACTATAGTTAGGGTACAGATTAAAAGAGCATATCCTAAGTCGAGAGTTGTGAAGCAAGGTGTTAGTTAATATTATATTTACATTTCTGCGTGGTGAGAAAGATTCAAAGGATTTATTCTAAGTGAGGCGTTGTGCAGCAAGGTGTTTGGTTGCGGAAAGATCTGCAGTCAATGAAACAGGGAACAGGGAGGGAATTCCAAAGACAAGCAGTCAAAAGAAAAAAAACGATTTGAGTCGAAAGTTTTCCAGCATCTGGAGATATCTATAGTGAAGAGGTGGGATTTTGCTGCGAGTTGGGCTGATCGCGCGTATTTACATTGAGGGGATACAGATGCAGTATGTTCGTCGGAGCACATCTCGTGGAAGTACTTGCAAAACCAGAACGGGGATGCAATATTGCGGATAAGGGATGGAGCTCAGTAGACAATGCGGCACCTATTAGGTTAGATACTCTTTTTTGCACAGTGTCCAGGGGAGAGAGACTAGTGGTTTATGCACCAGCCCAAATGTTGCAACAGCACTCCATGCTTTATAGAGATATCGGATACTGGCAAGGGTGATAAGTTTTCTAGTCCGGTAGAGGGAGATTACCTTCTTTGCAGCAGACTTGGCAGTATCTTCTATGTATTTATTCCAATATATGTTGCCGGGGAATGTTAGGCCGATTGCTGTAACAAGTAAATACTACGACGGTCAACTGGGTTTTACAGGACTCGTAGGAAGCCAAACTATAGGTGCGTTGGCGGACGAATAAGACAACTAATAGATCTAAAAAAAATGGGAGAAAATAATTATTGATTTTCACATCAGTTAAACGTAAGTGGACAATTATGAACGGTTTATGTGTACAGAGTCGAATGGGTTGTGTTGCGTATACGTTATTTTAAGAGATGAGAAAATGAAACATAGTTTGAGAAAGAAAGAAAGAAAGAAAAAAAAGAAAATCCTTAAAACGAAAGATAACGGAACAAAAATTTACCAAATTTGTGCCAAGACAATCGAGCAAGTTTTGGATGTCTACCAAAAGAAATGTCAACGGTATCGACAGTATCGGCACTGCACACAAAGAACCGATTATCTGACGCGATTGTTAGTTTCCCTTATATTAGCAAAATCATTAACACAAATATAAAAGATTTCAGTTTGGTTTGTTCCGGTAGCTGAGATTTCTCAGAACTTTGGCAAGAATGATCAGCAGATAAAATAGACATATTATATCTACCTTATTCTATATAATATGCTTATATATATATATATATATATATATATATATATATATTGATTTAATATTTTTGTAGAACAATTTTGCTGATTTTTCCCATATATATATATATATATATATATATATATATATATATATATATATATATATATATATATATATAGTCTCGGCAGTTTTTCAACCATGAAAACTATATGGAAAAAAAACCTCAACAACACTTTTGTCCCAAGTCGTTGTTCGGTGGAAAATCACTTTGCTTGTAAGTCAATTTACTTTTTACAGTCACTATATTAGTTTGCTTCAAAGAATTTACGCTAGTCTTAACATTATTTAAGGGATCATCAGTTGTTAAGCATGAATAACTGTTTCGGGAATTTAAAAACAAAACACTATTTTCTCATTTATGCAAACATTGTTAAAAATAACAGAATTCGTCTTTTTAATTATACCTTTTTTATTATTTTTTTAAAACAGGTAGGAGCTACAACTTATATATATATATATATATATATATATATATATATATATATATAGAATATTGTTTATTGTTTATTATCTATGTACGTGTACGTTTCGTCCTTTATAATCGGGATTCATCAGCATAGAGATATGACTATTCACTACCGGTCATGCGATTCGAAACCCCGGATTACGAGTATTTTGCAACTCAAATATATATATATATATATATATATATATATATATATATATATATATATATATATATATATATATATATATATATATATATATATATATATATGCAAACATTTTTAAGAATAACAGAATTTTTTCAATTTTTCTGATGGTTTTTTTTAAATAAAACTAAAAAAATTAATAAATGTTCCATAGGTTTCACTGGTTTCACGAACGTTTTTGATTCTTCAAAATGAACCAAAAAGCTGGAGAAGGAGAGAATTTTAAGAAGACGGCGGAGAAACGCGCATAGAACGTTTTTCGCATGTTCCAGGAAGTCTTTGACGATTTAAATTCAGCAACGCTGGATGGCGTCACAGAACAAAATTGCATTACGTTAAGCATTTTAAAATGTCACCACTGTTTTCATATGTGATGTTGTTTATGGTAGGTTGTTGTGTTTTTATGTAGATAGCTTCCAGTATTTTTAGTTGTTTTAAAAATTGGTTTCGGAATGTATAATTTTAATACAAAAAAGACCATAAAAAATTGAAACAATAAAAAAAGGTATAAGTAAACAGACGAATTCTGTTATTTTTTAACAATGTTTGCATAATGAGAAAATGCTGCCTAAATACACACACACAAATATATATATATATATATATATTAAATTATAGATAGAATAGTTATCCACTGACACGTGTTTCGCCGTATTACGGCTCATCAACGTGGCTGACTATGACTTTTGACCACTTGAGCAATAACCAATTGCGATAACCATCACGCCACAAAGCGCCTGTCTGAAATTACGTCACGTATATCGCTTTATAAATTTATGACGCTGCTGTTTCTGTTGTTATTGTTTTTAGCCATAAATCACTGGTATTTTTTTGCTTGCTTCAAGCAGGAAGAGTTACCGCCCTTAAATTGGGCTGGTTCTGTATCTAAGGTAGGTAACTCCGAATGCTCGAGGCGAGCAGAAAAATACCAGTAATTTGTCGCTTAAAACAACAACAACAGCATCATATATATATATATATATATATATATATATATATATATACATATATATATATATATATATATATATATTATATATATATTTGTAGCACCTAGAAAACCCCGTCTAGTAGAGCACTGTGGGTGTAGTATTAACACAGCATGACGTCGCTAGCTTTAAATGCATCGTTCCTTTCATTAAGTCGAATACTCTATGACGTCAAGCCGCCACATAAAGTGTTAAAACTATCACCATTTATTCGCTGTTCAAAATTGGCCGAGTGGTTAAGGCAAAATACTCGTAATTCGGTAGTGAATAGTCATATCTCTATGCTGATGAGTCCCGATTATTAAGGACGAAACGTATACGTACATAGATAATAAACAATAACAAATATTATATATATATATATATATATATATATATATATATATATATACAATATTTTTATAAATGTTCATTATTTTAACCTACAGGGACTAGTGTTTCCTGTTGTATGCAATCATTAGTGTAGGAAATATTAATTACTACCTGTTGAAGGATTCGAACCCAGCCACCTTTGACTTCACAGTCTGAACTCTTACCCAACTATTGATCAACACGGGAAAAAAAGGAATTTAACGTCTATAAATGTCAATGGTGGACAAATAACAGCCAGCAATCAGAGGGTGTTCAACTTGCCGATCCAGGGAACGTCGCTTAGAACCTTAGTAAATATATATATTGAAATCCTCACTCAAACTTGCAGTTAGGTCTTTATTGGTCCCCCGATTTTATAAATCTTATGTTTTGAGGCATGTCCGTCCATTTTTCTCCGCAACAATCCATTGAATTTCTCTGAAATTTTCATGAAGTTGTAACTTTTGTCAGGTTAGAAAGTGACATTCTCCGATTTTTGAAAAAAAATTCTGGTTAGCCCCCCCAGGGGTCAAAAGGCCCCGAAATTGCAAAAAATTACATTTTTTGCCCCTTAACTTTTCATCCATCCATTCAATTTCTCTGAAACTTGGCCAAAATCTGGAAGCAATTGTTCTGGATATAAAATGAGCATCCTTGATCTCAGAAAAATTCTGGTTCGCGCCCCCAGGGGTCAAATTGGGAGGGGGGGTCAAAAATGCTCCAAATTGCCCAAATTTATTGCATTTTACACTCGCCACATCGAGTCAAATACAGAGGGGGACCACGCACGCGCGGCTTGGTTGATAATTGCTATTTTACTGTAGGTATTTTTGGTGGGCCAAAAAATAGACATGCCAGTATATGTAGATTCTGCTCCATTTGGGGAAAATCTTTACCTTTATTTGTATAAAGATCGATTTATGTCAGAACTAATTCGTCAAAACAGACGAAAGGCAATACTTTTCAATGGCGACTTCGGCTTTATTGATGATATTTTAGACGTTGATTGTCGGGATGCGTTTCTTCAAATATGGAGGTATATCCATCCTCAAAACCCGGAATTGAAACTCGAAAAAAAAAGAAAACGGGCTATATTTCTGCATCTTGAAATTGAGATTCACGAAGATGAATATACGTATAAATTGTTTGACAAGCGAAGTAAGTTTAATGTCCATATTTTCTCTGATGCCATACTTAATCAATTTATAAATAATACTTATTATATAAGATACGTAATTTAGAATTAAATTGGGGAGTTCAGTTCGGAATATAGATGTACGAAACTACATGACACTAATTATCATGAAAAAAAGTTTTAAAGGAAAAAAAATTACAGCGAATTTGCGTATATTTTCCCAAAATAATTAAAGGGAAAATTATACAAATGTTTGTTTGGTAATTTGTATAATTTTCTCTTTAATTGTCCTTTTGTTAAACGAAACGGATCAGTAATCGTACCAACGTTTTTTGTTTTGAAAAAATGATAAGTAAGATAAATAAAATCTTGGTCTTTGGAATGTAGCAAAATGTTGTTTATATATATATATATATATATATATATATATATATATATATATATATATATATATATATATATAGTACGCTATGAAAATATATTTATGGCAATTAAGCTACACAGAGGCTCCCGCGTTTCATCCCGGGGGGGGGGGTCTTCAGGCTAAAATGCATGGATTTATTTTTGCCGGGTGTTTTTATATACACGGTTAGCTAGTTAACCAATCAGATTCTTTGTTGTTCTCTCAGCCAATCGTTGGGCTTCCCACGAACAAAGGTGTGGTTAGTGTTACTTCCTATATCCTGTTCTATTGTTCTGTTTTCTATAGATTGGCCTATATCCTGTTTCCTTTGTTGTATCAATATAATGGGTGAATTTATTTTAACACGTGGTTCCTTGTATTTCTATTTTAGGTTTTAATTTTTAAATTGTTAAGTTTTTGTTTAGTTTAGTTTTTTTACTTATTTGTTTATTTGTTTATTTATTTATGTATCGTTAGCCTAAGGTAAGTTTATTTATGTGTAGGAAGCTGTTTGCTATCTCACTTCTATATATATATTAATTAATTAAGCAAGTTCAAATATATTGATGAAATTAACTTAAAACCAATTGAAGGGCTTAATAATCTTTATACAAACATTAAAACATATATAAACATTTTAGAAGAGTAGAAAGTGGACCTTGGGAGCGATTTTTCTGACAAAGGAGGAAGACTTGCTGTTTTCTGGGTCGAAATCTATCCACTTAACACTTGGCTAGCTTTTGACCTTTAAGTAGTTTTCTTTTTAGCTCTTTACATCAAGTGGCTTCATGCCTTGTCTGGAGCAACTTCCACAAAAAAAAAAAAAAAGTCAACACAAATTAATGTATGTTCCTCAAATTAACAATACTAATAATGAAATAATACACTTTTCCGAAAGAAAGTCAGAAATAAAGCTATCAGAAGCAGCAAATCGACGACGTCGTTCTGCTCAAGGTTATAACTGTAGGGTTGAGGGAAGCATTTTATTTATCAACTACCAGTTAGCATAATTCTAGTTGCCCCCTCTCTCTACAATATTTACATATTAGAAAACTATACGCATCAGACGCATACATGCATAAACAGAGTACATGTTCATACAGGCAAATCACTGCACACCCGTAAATAAACGCATACATTTATCACCATTTAGAAAATCCACATATATACACGTCAAAACATGACATGGCTATTGATTCACGTACACGCACAAACAGAACGTATATTCATACACACAAGTCATAATACACCCGTAAATAAGCACATACATTTATCACCCCTTGAAATTCAGCACTTAGAATTCTAACATATACACGCACGTCTACATGACATAGTTAAAACCACATCCGAAATACACACACATGTCATCGTATAGTTAATATTACTTACACACACAAATTGCCTGAAAGACCATTCACAGTAGCACACGCACACATACAGACACATCGAAACATAAATTAACGGTTTCATTTTACTGTTTATATATATATATATATATATATATATATATATATATATATATATATATATATATATATATATATATATAAGGTATGAAACTAAAAGTAGGATGTATACTTTTAGAAGTTTGAACTTATCGTAAGATGATTTAAGCTCAATATACGGGGTAGAGCAATAATATAAATAAATGAACAAAAAGAAATTTAAAAAAATGTAAAAATGACAAATCTATTTCATCTTCAGTTGTTCAATGCAAAGTGTATTCAAAAACTTTATATTATTTTTTTTCTTTCCTTAAGCTAGGCGTTTCAAAGATCGAAATCAATCATCAGAGGAATTACATGGATGGATAAGTTGGTTACTTCCTTGCCAACTTATCCATTCATGTAATTCCTCTGATGATTGATTTCGATCTTTGAAAAGCCTGGCTTAAAGACAAGAAAAAAATTAATATAAAGTTTTTGAATACACTTTGCATTGAACAACTGAAGATGAAATAGATTTGTCATTTTTACATTTTTTATTTCTCTTTTGTCATCTATCTATCTATCTATCTATCTATCTATCTATCTATCTATCTATCTATCTATCTATTCCCCCCTCTCTCTCTCTCTCTCTCAATATATATATATATATATAAAACATAAAATATAATAACACAAAATCACATAATTGTCGATGCAATAATTTATTTCAACCGTGCGGTTTTTTCAAGCATCACTCAGACAATTACATTTTTGAGACTGATAGAAAATTGAATTTCCCTACGACAATTACGTAGGGAAATTCAATTTTCTATCAGTCTCAAAAATGTAATTGTCTGAGTGATGCTTGAAAAAACCGCACGGTTGAAATAAATTATTGCATCGACAATTATGTGATTTCGTGTTATTATATTTTATGTTATTCTTGCTCTGTTTACTACATTGAGCTCTCATGCCCAGATTTCCTCCTGGAATTATCCCATTATAACACAAATATATATATATATATATATATATATATATATATATATATATATATATATATATATATATATATATATATATAAAGATAAAAAGACTAATTTGAACAAAAAAACAATAACACAGCCATGGTATTTTTATGTTTCGCCTCCAATCCGGGTTCTACCAAAAATAATTATACATTGGAGTCGTGGTGGGAGTGAGCAATACAAAATGCGCGGTGTCAGGTTAGGAGAGTGTGTTAGCTGGAGGGTATGTTGGTAATCGGCATCAGTGGGTTTTCCTCATGAAATTGTTCGTTAGTTGAAGGCTTTTTTTAGCTATTGCTAGAAATGTTGGCAGGGGGGGGTAGTAAAGTAGATGGAGAGTAGGAGTAGAGGAAATGAGTAGGAGTAGAGACAGAGAGAGAGAGAGCAGGGTAGGAGAGAGTATGGTGTGTGTTATAGTGAACTATGAGAAGATTTTGGATTGTTTAATCGTAGGCGGAATTAATCGAATGTTTATAGAAGATATTCTTTCGCTATGAAATCTGAAAGAATCCGAGTCGCTGTGTTGATTGATTTTAAAGTGAAGTGTGGCAGTTTACCGACTGACAGACAGACAGACAAAGGCCCTAATAGTGATGCTAAGACGCATTGAAAAGCTGCAAAGCATTGTGGGAAGAGTCTTTGAGTTATTTTAGCTGTAAATGTTTAAATGTGTTGGTTGTTCTTTAATATAAACTGGCGTGACTTGGGAGATTATATCTGCAAACAAACCAAGACAAATGAAAGGAATAATAATTTCCCAGAAAATGATTGTTTATGCGAATTAACAAAACATGACTTATTTCATGATAGAAAGTACTACGTGTAGATAATTATGAAAAGGTTAATTATCTGAATGTGAAATCGCTTTACATGAAAAGATATATATATATATATATATATACATATATAGTGTGTGTGTATTTAGGCAGCATTTAACAAAACATAACTTATTTTATTATAGAAAGTACTTCTGAAGATGGTAGATTTACCGAAAGTATTCAAGTTCATAAAAAAAAATGTTTTTAAGATGAATAAATAATTTATTTTTAAAAACAAATAATCTGCTTTGTGCAAGGTTTTCTAAATATTTTATAAAAAAAAATATCTTTGTTATTATTGCCACCCACCTAGCTCTTCAAATTGTGTGACTTTTCAAAGTATATATATATATATATATATATATATATATATATATATATATGTGCGTATTTAATAGTAATCATAATGCCGTACACTTTTTGATGATCTGAATGTGACACTGATTATTTTCAAAGACCCTAATAGTGATGCTAAGATTCATTGAAAAGCTGCAAATCATTGTGGGAAGAGTCTTTGAGTTATTTTAGCTGTAAATGTTTAAATGTGTGTGTTGGTTGTTCTTTAATATAAACTGGCGTGACTTGGGAGATTATTTCTGCAAACAAAGCCAAATGAAAGGAATAATAATTTCCCAGAAAATGATTGTTTATGCTAATTAACAAAACATGACTTATTTTATGATAGAAAGTACTACGTGTAGATAATTATGAAAAACGTTAATTATCTGAATGTGAAATCGCTTTACACGAAAAGCGATACATGCATATATATATAAAATATTTGTTATTGTTTATATTTATGGACGTATACGTTTCGTCTTTTTTCAATCAAGACTCATCAGCATAGAAGTACGACTATTCATCACCGGTCACACGATTCGAAACCCTGGACTACAAGTATTTTCCAACTCCCGTCCAACGTCGCTAACCGCTAGGCCAGTTCTGAACAGCTTATAAACAATGATAATTTTAACACGTTAACGGCGGCGAAGCGAAGAGGCATTCAAACTTCTATAAGTGAAGGAACGATGCATATAAAGCAAGTGACGCTACGCTGTGTTACTACTACCATTTTACGGTGCTCTACTTTTTAACGAGGAGCTTCAAATATAAAATATTTGTTATTGTTTATATCTGTGTGTGTGTGTGTGTGTGTGTGTGTGTGTGTGTGTGTGTGTGTGTGTGTGTGTGAATGAGAGGAGGAGAAACTAAATTATCAGTAAAATCATCAACGTTTCGTCTTCATCAAGAAAAGACTTCCTCAGTATGGTTTAAAAGAAATAAAAAAGTTATAAAACGAAACGTTGATGATTTTACTGATAATTTAGTTTCTCCTTCTTTCATTCACATTATGTTTGGAATACTATTTCCGTTCTCCCTCTCGACCATTTATTTCTTTATCCCCAACCTTTCCTGTTATTTCTTCTTCAATTTTCAAAGTGAAATGGAACAGGTAATATTTATTTATTATGAATATCACATTCCCGAATGTTATCCTCTGACGAAAAGAGTTTTATCTTTGAAATACCATGGTTTAATGGTTTAGTGTAACTCCTTGCATCTGAACTTTCGATGTAATAAAATTTGTATCAATTTTATGTAATTTTATGCAATTTTTTATCTTCATCTTCCCTTCTAAATATAATATATATATATATATATATATATATATATATATATATATATATATATATATATATGTGTGTATTTAGGCAACATTTTCTCATATGTGCTAACATTGTTAAAAATAACAGAATTCGTCTGTTTGATTATACTTTTTCAGTAGCTGGAGAAAGAAGAGACTTTTTAAAAAGACGGCGGAGAAACGCGCAGAGAACGTGTTCGCATTGTTCCAGGAAATCGTTGACGATTAAAATTCTGCAACACTGGATGGCATCACAGAACAAAATCGCATTACGTTAAGCATTTTAAAATGTTGCCACTGGTTTCATATGTGATGCTGTTAATTTTAGGTTGTTGTGTTTTTAAGATTCTCTTCTTTCGCCAGCTTTTTTGTTCATTTACATTTGACATCCGAGGATGATTCGACGAAGAATCGAAAACGTTTGTGAAACCTATGGAACATTTATTAATTTTTTAAAATCTTAATACAAAAAAGACCATCAGAAAAATTGAAAAAATAAAGAAAACGTATAAT
This sequence comes from Sepiola atlantica, assembly GCA_963556195.1. Classification (NCBI taxonomy): domain Eukaryota; kingdom Metazoa; phylum Mollusca; class Cephalopoda; order Sepiida; family Sepiolidae; genus Sepiola; species Sepiola atlantica. The sequence goes on from OY744534.1 coordinate 75,496,437, forward strand.
TAAACAGACGCATTCTGTTATTTTTAACAATTTATGCATGATATATATATATATATATATATATATATATATATATATATATATATATATACGATTATTTCTTTTACACATACGAAGTTGAGTTATTTGTCAAACTAACATTGATATAAAATAAGTATTTTCTTATTATGAACCAACTGTTTGTGACTAGACATAATGTTGAATAATGGCTCTATAGGAATGGACGTATCTGTTGGAAATCGTTGGTTTGACTTGCGTGAATTAGCGCGGGTGGACCCGTGCAGTCGAGAGCAGAATAAGGGCTGTTCTCACAGTCAGAGCTCAAAGACGTGACAGGGTCACCGCGTGACGAGACCTCAGATCAAGGGTTAATGTGCACCTGCGAGAGGCTCTGTGACGTCACGGGCCTTTGCATGGGAAGCAGAGGGATCCGTGACGTCACTCGTTCTTCGTGAGAAGCGAGTTTTGGCAGTCTGGTTTTTGGAGGCGAACCTATCAGACGTGATTTTTACCATGTACATGCAACATAGTTAAGGGAAATATTTCCCTAAGAAAATATAGGCAAAAGATCTCTTTCCCCCCTCAATGAATGCTTAAGACTTAATTGATAAGTAACTACGATAAAGTAGCAATTTGCTCTCTCTCTCTCTCTCTCTCTCTCTCTCTCGCTCTCTCTCGACGTTGGTGAATATCTCCAAGCCGATAAATAACTAACGCCTGTAATAAAATGAATTGAAAGTTTAAAAAGGATTGTTTGTCGATTGAGTCGGTCATGAAGTTTTTGTTGTAGCGGGATGTTTCGACGGAAAGAAAGAAGAAAGAATTCAACCACTAGACGACACGCCCCTCCACGCGACGAGGAAAGAAGAGAGGGTACGAGAAATTTAATGGTATGCAAACTATATGATTTTTGGTGTTAAAAAAATGACGAGTGTTTAAACGAGAACTACCACAGCCCGTTCCGGGACGCGTATACGAAACAAGTACCGCCGCGGCCTAAGAGAGGGCTATGCAACAATAATATTTGATGTGATTAAGTATGGATCCATCTTTCTTCACTTAGAGTTGCTTCTAGCTAATATATTGGGGGTCTTAATTGTGGCCTTCGTTAAGAAGGTTTGTTCACTGAGTCGCGTTTATCTGCTGACGTCAAAGTGGTTGATGCTCCACAGATAAACAAGACACTTTGAAGTGAACGGTTACACGCCACAAGTGAACATCATTTCTGACATAATAATTGGTTTGTATTTAATAAAGGATATAATAATTTAAAGTAGAAGCCTTTTTCAATGCAGGATTTATTTATTTTTTACTTTAATCTTATTTTTTTCGGAATCAACTTCCATCTTCAGAGATGACCAGAATGTTGTCATATTTTTTTATGAAAGAAAAACACACAAACGTGTTTTTAACGTCCGTGTTATGGTTGTACTCAGCAAATGTTGTCTTCGCCGTTTTAAATTCTTATTATAGTTGTAAATCGAAGAAGCATCAGACGTGATGTGCATTTCAAAGGGACAAATCGTTCATTTTTCATATTTCTAATATATCGGTGCTTTCAAGTGAATGACTTGTCTCTTTAAAAAGGATATTGGTGGTTGTTATTAATGTCGTTTTCAAGATAGAAGTCTGATAGTGATTTTAAAGGTAAAACTATGCAAAAAACATATTGACTAAAATTCAAGATGGTTGACAAATTGAGCATGAAGGGAAAATCTTATATAATGGTTTCCGACATGTCCTATGTAGTAGCAGCAGCGGCAGCTGCTAGTGCAAATATAACTGATGAACTTGACATGATAAATATCTAAACGAAGTAGCTTAGATGGTAGATCATCAGAATGAAGATCTAAAGGTTGCAGTTTCATTTACCGATCGCGGCATCTGCTTTTTTTTTCTTTGTTTTATTGGAAATCTATTTACTATTAATAAATTATTTATTTACAGAAAAAGTATTTTATCCACATCGGAAGATTTTTAAAATGGACGCATTTTTCAATAATGACCTATGTAGTAGCGGCAGCTTCTAATACAAATATAACTGATTAGCTTTACATGATAAATAGATAAACGAAGTAGCCCAGATGAGAGATCATCAGAATGAAAATCTAAAGGTTGCGGTTTCATTTACGGATCGCGGCATCTGCTTTTTTAAATTTTTTCTTAGAAATCTATTTACTATTAATAAATTAGCTATTTACAGAAAAAGTACAATAAAAATTAAATAAACGTGATTTCATTTCTCTTAATTATTTTATTTACTTTTTTAATAAAAAATACACTTATAACTTGTCATGATTTTTATATTCTTTCTTTATATAATGTTTAAGTAGCTGGTGACGTTTAGATCATAAACGAAAAATGATCCAGTTTAACAAACATCCTAGACGGAATAAATATTTTCTGAAAGAAACTTAAGTGAATTACATTTTTAATGTAAAGAACATGCTGCAAGATTTAAAAAGAAGACACTGTTAGTCAGAATCAAATATCGATTTGTCGGTTGCAATGCTTTTTATGTCTAACTTCGAAAAGACGACCGGCTTAATTTTATATATTAACTGTATGATAATATTACTGGTCATTTTCTGTTTTATCTTTAATTTTCCAATGATCTAAAAATCATTGTATGAGATAATACGATTAAAAAAGAAAAATATGATGATATAAAAATCTCAATTATTGTTATTTCATATTCAGAAAATGACCTTTGGCATTTAGTAAATTAAATCAAAATAAAATAACCATAGGACTTTACTTACCACTATCCAATGGTCTAATTCATCAGAATCATCTTGCGTAGGCCGATCAGGACTTACTGCAAGCAATCTTGGTTTTAAATAATAATGAGGGTGTCTATTTACTTCTTTCATGGTTATGTAGAGCATTACTTTAGTTCATCTGATACGGAATTGTTATCCATTTGTTGATATCTACGCTTACCAAGTGCTATCGTCTACCAATATATGACCCTTCTTAATATCGATTATATCCTGTGCAATCAATAAAACATATAAATATTCAATATTTCATTTTGGGCTGACTCCGCATTTCTAAAACGAAGATTTGTCAGATATGAATGCCAGAGGAAAGAGTGGAATCGATTAAATGTTATAGAAATATAAAATTGACGTTGGTGGAAGCTCCCTTTCTCGGGTAGAGCTTATCGTAAGGGAATCGCCATTACCACAAGCTGAAAAGACATAGCTCATTGGGTAAAACGAATTCGAGCTACCGGCATTTTACAATGTTTACATTGAGATTCTACTTGCACAGTCAATGTCGCATGATAGCGTATGTGTAGAGGCGCAGACTGTTAGCTAAAAGGGTGAGTTTCAATCCCGGCTTGAGGTACTAGCTGGCCTAGCCGCACTGTAGAGCTGTGATACAGCGAAACAGTCTGTATGTGGATGTCTGTATGTGGATGACTATATATATATATATATATATATATATATATATAAAGTAATCCATGGGTACGTGTTTCTGGCTATCAACCGTCATCAGCATAGCTAATTAAGACAAGGATCGAACCCACGATTTCACTGTCTGTAGTCTAGAGTTTAACCTCTGAACTACGATGCCTTGTTTTTTTATCGCCTAAATATTTTGTAATGTATTTGTTATTTTCTTACTGGAGATAATAACAGCGTGTATTTTTCTTTCACTTCCTTAGCTGATAGCCAGAAACACGTGTCAATAGATTACTTTTATGTACGTAAATTTAAAAAATATATATAAATAAAACAATAACGTCTCGTTAAGGTTGACCTAATGCAATCTTCTGCATGACTCTTCACCGCCTAGGAAGTGAAAAAATACACGCCGTTTTTATCGCCAGTAAAAACAATAAGTCGTAAGTTAAACTCTTTCTTTGATCTCAAGATTCTAGAAACTATTTATATGAAGTTTTGCGGACTTTTTCTTTGTAAGCAAAGAGAAAATCTTCTCGGACTTAATGTTGTTTCTATTTGATTCATTTTTTTCTTCGCTGTAATTCTCATAGCATAATCTTTCTCTCTGAACCTTACCCTAGATTAATCTCTGGTAAGCTAGGTTCAAAACCGGTTAGCAAGCCCCTTCATTGTTTTATTGTTTGAATACATTATGTTTAATAATGAATATTGTCTGTTTTAGCCATCATATATATATATATATATATATATATATATATATATATATATATATATATATATATATATATATATATATATATATATATATATATATGATTATTTTTATTTACACAGACATGTACAAAATCTGCGACACTGGCATGTCGATGTTATCGATCAACAGTTATTATAAACTGAGATCTCATTAGGCAGAGTTAGAATCCGATCTTAACATTAGATCATATTTGGAAAGAATGAAATGGGGAAAAAAAGAAGAAATTTAAAATGTCAAAATTTGGGAAGTCACGTGGTTGAGACCGTTAAGAATCAAAATGTTAAAATCAAAATACAAAACCCAAATATGAAATATAAAATAAAATTAAATTAAATAAAATATAATAAAATTAAGCGAAAACGGAGAGATATAATAAAAAGGGTAGAATAAAAAGATAGATAGATAGGTAAATAGAAAGATATGTAGATAGATAGAAAAAAATGAAATCGTCTGTTTATTCACACAGAAGCAGTGGAAAGGGAATCTACATGCAACATAATGTGTAAAAAAACCATCGAAAAAATTTTTTCCACTCAGGGTAAACAGTATATTCTCAAATCAAGTTGTAATCCGTAGCAGTATATATGTGAATGAGCGTGCAGACGTGTGTGTGTGTGTGTGGGGGGGGGGTTGTTAACACATTGTGTCACAAATTCTGTATTTGCACTGTTTTATTTCCTTTAAACTTATCAAATTATCATTAATTAATTAATAAATCAAACAAATTCACTAGCAATTTAATTAAGTTTATATAATTAGTGGTAATAAAAATGATAATAATAATTAAAATAAAATAAAATAATAATAATAATAATAATAATAATAGTAATAATAGTAATAATAATAATAATAATAATAATAATAATAATAATAATAATAATAATAATTTAAAAGTGCTAAATGTTGTTATTGGTAAGTATTAATAAATAAAAATAATAATAAAAATACTACTACTACTACTACTAATGATAATAATAATAATAATAATAATAATAATAATAATAATAATAATAATAATAATAATAATAATAACAATAACAATAATAACAATAAAATTGATAGCAAGCGATAATAATATTAATTAATAAAAAGTAATAGTCAGGTAAAAAATAAAATAATCTAGAAGTATTAGAAGGTAATAATAATAATAATAATAATAATAATAATAATAATAATAATAATAATAATAATAATAATAATAATAATAATAATAATAAAACTAATAATAATATAGAAGAAGGTAGCAATAATATTAATCATAATGGTTGTAAATATGGTAATAAGAATAATTTTATTAATAATAGTAGAATTAGTAGTTGCAATAATACTAATCATATTAAAAATGGTAATAACAATAATAGCTATATTAATAATAATGATCACAATGGTAACCACAATAATCATAACAATAGTTATAATGATAATCAAAATAATAATAAATAATAATAAAAAATAATACAAATAGTGGTAGTAATAGTAATAATAGTAATAATAATAATAATAATAATAATAATAAGAAGAAGAAGAAGAAGAAGAAGAATATAACTAATGGCAATAGTAATACCACCATTGCTACTAAAATTAATAATAAAAATAGTAGTAAAACCTAGATGACGGTAACTATGGTAATAGTAATAAGATTTACAATAATAATAAAAGTGGTAATATTGTCATCGTTACTGCTACAAACAATAATACTTATGATAATGATAGTAAAAAGAACATTAATAATATTAATAATAATAATAATAATAATAATAATAATAATAATAATAATAATAATAATAATAATAATAATAATAATAATAATAATAATAATAATAATGATAATAATAATGATAATAATAACCTGGGAGTTCTGGAAGCAGACACAATCAAATATACAGAAATGAAAGAGAAGATTGGAAAAGAATATCTACGAAGAACAAGGAAACTCTTAGAAACTAAACTATATAGCAGAAACCTAGTAAGAGGGATAAACACATGGGCTGTATCACTAATAAGATACTCTGGACCATTCATAGGCTGGACCAAAGAAGAACTCAGGCACCTTGACTAGAAAACTAATGACCATGCACAATGCATTGCATCCAAAAGACGATACGGACAGACTCTACATGAAAAGAAATGAAGGAGGTAGAGGACTGGTAAGTATAGAAGACTGTGTGGAAGACACCAAAAAAGAGCTGGAGAAATATGTAACCCAGAACACGGAAAGACTGATCACCACAGCAAGAGACACCAGCCCAACAAACAACTCCGGAAGCACTGAACCCAGAAACAAAAAGACAAGAAAGGAAAAGTGGGAAGAAAAACAACTACATGGACGCTTTATAAGACTCACAAGCGATGAAGCCAATGAAAACAGCTGGGCATGGCTAAGAAAAGGACACTTGAACAGAGAAACGGAATCTCTGCTGATGGCCGCACAGAACAATGCGATTAGGACAAACTTTATTAAAGCAAAGATAGATAAAACCCAGGAAAACAGCAAATGCCGATTGTGTGGACAAAGAGACGAAACGATAAATCATATAATAAGTGAATGCAGCAAGCTAGCACAAAGGGAATACAAGAACAGACATGACAGTGTGGGGAAAGAAGTACACCGGGAAATGTGCAAACAACTGAATTTCGAATATGCAAAATAACGGTACAAACACAAACCAGAAACTGTACTAGAAAACGAAAAACACAAAATCATATGGGATATGAATGTACAAACAGAAAAACCCATAACAGCAAGGAGACCGGATATGATAATAATCAACAAGAAAAAAAAATCCTGCAAAATCGTAGACTTTGCCGTTCCAGCAGACCACAGAGTGAAGATCAAAGAGACGGAAAAAAGAAGCAAATATACTGAACTTGCCAGAGAATTGAAAGGAATATGGAACATGAAGACAGTCAGTATAACACCAATAATCATAGGAGCACTAGGAACAGTCCCCAAAAACATGGAGAAAAGACTAGGAGAAATAGGAATCAAAGGGATAACTGAGACCATACAAAGGACAGTAATGATCAAAACAGCTACAATCCTGAGAAATGTCCTCGAATGCGGAAACCAACCCACATAAGCAACGAATGGGAACAAACACATGGAAGCACAAGACAACAGAACCGGTGAAAATACAACCGCACGAGAGAGGCGCAAGCATAGGCTGACGCCACGAAAATTATGGACAGAGGGTCGAGAAGGGAAAGCGCAAACCAGACCTCCACTGGAAGAGCGCGGACAGCTCTGGGACCTTGGGGAGGCTTGTTGCCACTCGGGCCCCAAAGGGGACCAATGGCCCTTATCAGCGTGAAATCGGTGGTAGGTGGCTGTTGCGATACCGCAAGGTCATCAGCGGTGATGAACGGAGAGAAGTGGAGCATACTGGAAGTCTGAGGAGACTTGTTGTCACTCAGACTCCAGGGAATACCACAGGTTGTTGGCAGTGGGCGATCACTGACGATGACCAGTGTGATAACTCCTAGTGAGTAAATAATAATAATAATATTCTCGATAATGATGCCGAAATGGCAAATAATAATATTTAAAAATATTAATAATGATAATAATAATCAATAATAATAATCTGTAATAGTAAGCAATAGTTGTATAAAAATAATCAGGGGATATTAGAGGATACAAATATAAAGAAGATGGCAATTAATATAAATCATAGTAGTTGTAAATACGATAATAAAAATAAATTATTTGATAATTAAGAAATTATCTGTTGTAAAAATACTAATGATATTAATAATAGTAAAAATAATAGTGATAGCTATAATAATGATAGCAATGGTAACTACAATAATAATTGTAATAATAATGATAATAATAATAAGAATAATAGTAGTATTAATAATAGTAATAAGAATAATAATAACATTAATAAAACTAATAATACTAGTAGAGGTGGGTATTTTAATAATAGATATAATGGTGGCTATAAGTAGTAATTGCAGTAAGAACTGTAAAATATGATAATAACAACAATAATAATCAATTAAAATGATGACAATAATGATGGTAATAATAATATTTAATTATATATATATAAATACATGCATATATATATATACACACAAAACACATATATACATGTATATATATATATATATATATATATATATATATATATATATATATATATATATATGCCTATGCCATTGTTAATAATGGTTTCGATGGTAATACTTAGTAATGGACTCTAATTATTATTCCCATTAAATAGAAGACCGAACACAATAATTATATCAAGTATAGTATAGAATATGGTATAAATTGATAGTTATGTTGTCAAATTACTGTTAGCAGCTGAATTTTAAAAAATCGTAATGATCAGTTAATTTGTTTATTAGTGAGTCTTATACATAGAAATATATGATATACTAGAAGAATACCTGTCCCAGGACGGGTAAAATTAATTCCCCGAACAGAAGAGTTATGCAGCCCCTTACGAAGATTTAAATGAAGATATAATGCTACTAAAGCTTATGTCTAGAATCCTTATTCTCATTTGGATAAAAAGCCATTACATAATTTTGATTCTAGATAATGTGTAACGTTCAAGGCTTAAGCGTAAAAGGGTCTTAAGAAGAAATTGAAATTCAGGGAATCTTGCTTAATTAAATCCTAATGGCAATGGATCAAATTTAATGTAAATCTGAGATATTTAAATTTTGAAATAGGAGGCCGTGTCCGTATTATGCTACCTAAAAACCCTTTAAAATACCACAAAGAAACTGAAAATTTGTGAACATTTATTACTTGAAATGAAATTTTAACAATATGTATTAGACATATTGTTAAAATTTCATTAAAATCGGATGTATCCGAATTTTCACGAAGGCTTCTACTCCCTTCCCCCCATTTTGTATGAAATAAAAAATAAATATAGCCTATATTACGCTCCCTTACGCCTAGTAGTTGTGTTCCCAAATCTATAATGATCGGTTAATTAGTTTCAGAGTGAATCCTGTACATACAAATATACATACATATACACATGCATAACTTTATATAAATGGAGACATTGTACTAATTAGTTACCGCTTATCAAGACCCAAAAGCCACTCGAGGATAAGGGTTTATTATATTGTCAATTGGAAACAATAGGTGAAAAGGGTAGGATTTGATTACTTAAAATAAGAGTTGTCTCCCTTACAAATAAAATAAAATTTCTTTTTCTGTATATGTTCAAAATATATCATTCGCTGTATTTTAAGTATCAGTTACAAAAGGTTAAGCTTTTCCTCCAAAAGTTAATCCATTCAGTCAATGTTCATTCGTGTCTGGCAACAAAGGGATCAATTATGTTGGTTCGTCTAAGAATCTATCAAATATGCTCTGTCCGTTGGTGGTCACGCTAAAATTTGAAATAGTTTTTGTGTTAGTCTGTCACGCGCTTAAAGGTTAAAAAGCATTTTTGTTGGTCTGTCACGTTTAAATTTGAAATAGAATTTTCGGCGGTATTTCACGCTTTAGTTTTAAATAGCATTTCTCTCGGTTTGTCACGCTTAAGTTTGAAATAATATTTTGGTCGGTCAGTCACGCTTAAGTTTGAAATAGAATTGTTGTTGGTCTGTCACGTTTAAGTTTTAAATAGAATTTTCAGCAGTCTGTCACGCTTAAGTTTTAAATAGCATTTTCTACAGTATTTTACGCTAAAGTTTGAAATAGCATTTTCGACATACTGTCACGCTTATGTTTGCAATAATATGTGTGTTTGTCTGTCACGCTTAAAGTTGAAATATAATTTTTATTGGTCTGTCACGTTTAAGTTTGAAATAGCATTTTAATCGATCTGTGACGCATAAGTTTGAAATAGAAATTTTTCGGTCTGTTATGCTTAAGTTTGAAATAGTTTTTCCGGCAGTCTGTCACGCTTAAGTTTCACATTCCATGTTTGTCGGTCTGTCACGCTTAAGTTTGAAATATAATTTTAAACAGGCTGTCATGCTTACGTTTGAAATAAAATTTTCCTTCGTCTGTCATGCTTAAGTTTCAAATAGAATTTATGTTGGTCTGTTACGCTTAAGGTGGAAATAAAATTTTCTGCAGTCTGTCACGCCTAAGTTTGAAATAGAATTTTTGTCAATCTGTCACGCTTAAGTTTTAAATAGTATTTTTGTTGGTCTATTACGCTTAAGTTTGAAATACTATTTCTGACAGTCTGTAAAGCTTAAGTTTCAATAGCATTTTCTATCATGTTAAAGTTTGAAATATTATTTCTGTTGGTCTGTCACGTTTAAGCTTTACATAATATTTAGTCGGTTTGTCATGCTTAAATTTTAAATAGCGTTTTTGTTGGTCTGTCACACTTAAGTTTAAAATAGCAGTTGTGTTTGTCTGTCACACTTAAGTTTTAAATAGCATTTCATCAGTCTGTTACTTTTAGGTTTCTAAAAGCATTTATCGGGTTGTCACGGTTAATTTGTTTTTGTATAGCCTTCACGCATCTATATAATAGGATATGTCTGTCCGTTATTCGGTTTGTCCATCACATTTAAATTTGAAATAGAATTTTCATCGCTTAACATGCAGATTGAATGGATGTATCTTACGAATTTTATTTCTTGTTTATTTTATATTCGGCATTTACATGAAATCAACCGAGAAATTCTTTAAAAATGGAGAGATCAGACGATCGCAAAAGCTCTACAGAGACAGAGAACCCTTGATTGAGATCAGAGTTACTATATCTGCCAACATTATTTTAATTTTTTTTAAAAGTCAGATGACATCCATCACTCTACCAAAATCGAACATATTTCCTTGTTAGATGAATTAAGGGCTCGACTATGTCCCCAAATAATGGGATGAATCGTATAAGAACATATCCCAATAACTGTTCTTATTTTCTGACAGTGGTTGAATTTGATACCGCCGGTATTGCTGTAACCTTTACATAATCAGGCTGTATCCTTTTCTTGCTAATTCCAAATCCTAGATATTGAGTTTCTTCCTGAAAATCAAACTTACCCGGTTTCAGTTTCAAGCTATGCTTTCTTAAACTACTTAATGAACTATGTATGTGTTTTGGATGGTCTTCGACCGTATCTGAAAATGCTCAAATATCATCCAAATAAGCCAAAGAATACTGTTCTTGACACGGCAAAACAATTAACATTAGTTCTGAAAAACAAAAATTAATATTTCGGGTGCATTTGCAAGCCCAAATGCTATCATCCTAAACTGAAGGAGACCTTACACGAAACGAATGCTGCTTTTTCTTTATCCTTGTCATTTAATTGTACTTGTCAGTCACCCGACTTCAAATCTAGCCTCGAAAAATATTTTGCTGAACCCAGAAATAATATCATCAATAACTGACAGTGTGTTGTTTTTCATGACTCTAACCCTAACCCTAACCCTACCTCTATCCTAACCCTAACCCTAATGTAGTTTAGTTCTCTAAGGTCTATGCAGAAGCGTTTACTGCCATCTTCTTCCTCCAACAAAACTATTGAAAGCCTTATACACTCCTCGATCTTTCTAATATCCTTGTGTCTCGTTCCAGCTCGTTTAACTCGTTGATCTAGTGGTCGCCATCAATTCGCTGTTTTGATACCTCATTGTAATACAGCTTCTTATTCCAGTAGCTTCTTTCCATGAACTGCAGGCTTGTGGAACTCTCTTCCTGCTGACTGTTTTCCTCCTACCTATAATCTTGGTCTTTTCACAACTAAGGCCAATAGGCATTTCGTGTCTTTGCGATAATCATATTTTGTTCTTGTTAGCTCCTTACATCAAGTGGCTTCATGCCTTGTCTGGAGCGATTTCCATAAAAAAATAGCCTTGTCCACTAAATTTCTCCGTTTTGAGAGATGTCCTATATTGTTATTTCTTTATGGGTCTATGCGCTTCCGTATCGATCCTCATCTTCCCTGTATCAGGTTTTCCTAGATGTTTACCTGCATAAGTAAACACTGTAAATCCCGATCCCCCCCAAAATCTCATTAATTCTAATTAGGATTAAGGATGAGCATGTAGCACTACTGCACTTGTAACCACCTCGACGAAAATACCTCGACTCACCCGACTAGCAGCAAAATCCCACCCCTTCACTGTAGAGGTCTCTAGATGCCGCAAGATTTTCTACTGATAGTTTCGTTTCTTGAATTGCTTGCTTTTGGAATTCCCTTCTTGCTTACTGTTTCCCCGACTGTACCCACATTCAAAAATTTAATTGCAATGCGAACAAACATCTTGCTGCTCAACTCCCCACCCAGATTGTTCTCCTATAAATTTGGCTCCTATCACAGTAGACCCTTACACATAAGTAACAATATACCTTGTTTGGGGGTGACTAAAAGTAAATAAAAAACAATGACAACAAAAACCCTAACCCTAACCCTAACCCTAACCCTAACCCGTCATTAGACAATTACAGAAGATAGTGGTGCTTAAGTCGCAGCATGTTCATATGAATAAACAGAAGGGAACCTTTTGTTTATTCATATGAACACACACGCACACACACTGGATTGTCACTCGTCTGTCTGTAAGATAATGAAGAGTGGCAAAAATGAACCATGGACGAGTCCATTGTTGGTCGGACGTCGAGAAAGAAAGAAATCGACTTGATAACTGTTAAAAAGGAGAAGGTTCCGCAGTGCAAGCAAGACTTGAAAGGCGGCGGTTTCAGAAACGCAAAGAGCCGGAGAGCTTGGTGATTGGAGTATCGAAGTACCGGAAGAATGGGAGTTTACCGATGTTTATGGCACCGATGAAGCTTTATTGGCTATGGTACCAAAGCCCGTCTTGCTGTTAGGCTTTTGTGTCTGCTGACTAAAAATGCGACTGATAAGCAAGTTGGTACCGTGAAGAAATCCCTAACTTGTATTTCATCAAACAGACAATTGGAAGTTCTTGTGGAACAATTGCTTCAGTTCACGCTTGGATAGACAATGCAGAGCAAATTGCTTTCCAATCAATCGGATGTATATATGAACGAAAAGAAAAAGACTTTCATGAGACAAAATATGTCAAAAGATTTTTTTTATATGTGTGTGCGTAGTCGGTGTAAATCATCTGGTGATGGGAAATAAAGAAAACCAAAGTTTTTCCATATACTTTCTGTTCTTTGTAATTCTTGTTGGATCTTACTGGGCACCCCGAAAGAACGGGTAATGCAACCTATCTACAAAGCCTTATGTATGTGTTTGCCTTATATATGTGTTTGCCTTATCTGTGTGTTTACCTTACATATGTGTTTGCTGTTGTCGGGCATTGTGTTTAGAAGTCTGTGAAAGTTTCTTGTTATGTGTGTGTTGCTTGCCGAGGGGCACTTTGCTCCAAAGGGACTAGGCAGGATTATGCCGTACGCATATCTGTTGTCTCCGAAAAAAGAGGTAAAAGTAGAAGAAAGCTATGTGTTTGGGGTTTTGTAGTATGTGTGGGTTTTCGGGACTCAATATCTCTTGCGTTTTGCTTGGTTGAAATAAACTTGTCGTTGTCATCATCATCACCGTCGTCATCATCGTCATCATCATCATCGGTTTAACATTCGTTTTACACGAGGGTTGTAACAAAAACAACCGAGCTATATTGGCATTCTGGGAAACGAAAAAGTGAATAAAGCTACAAAAGAATTGCTACACAGTATAAAAACTAGCACCATAATTCCATCTACGGATCTATAATCATCATCATCATCATGATGATGATCATCATCATCATCGTCGTCGTCGTCGTCGTCATCATCATCATCATCATCATCATCATCATCATCATCATCATCATCATCATCATACACCACATCAGCATCATCATCGTCATCATCGTCATCACTGTCGTCATCATCATCATCATCATCATCATCATCATCATCATCATCATCATCATCATCATCATCATCATCATCAACAACAACAATATCATCATCAACATCATCATATATCCCCCGCATATAAGGAAAAGTGGAATTTAAAATTTATCGGCTGAGAGTGGTTTAATTTGGTACCGCCGGCATTGCTGTAACCTTTACATAATCAGGCTGTATCCTTTTCTAGATATTGAGTTTCTTCCTGAAAATAAAACTTACTTACCAGGTTTCAATTTCAAGCTATGCTTTCTTAAACTACTTAATGAACTCTGTATGTGTTTTGGATGGTCTTCGACCGTATCTGAAAATGCTCAAATATCATCCAAATAAGCCAAAGAATACTGTTCTTAACACTGCAAAAGAATCAACATTAGTTCTGACATCATTCTAAACTGATAAAGACGAGAAACAAATGCTGCTTTGTATATCATCAAAAATAAAATTATTCAACTAGACTTCTAATATTTCTGCCACTTTGGACCAAAGCCAATCTCCACCAACCTCCCAACCCCACCCTCAGAGATAATGTGTTCTATTGTGATTGCGCCAAAAGGAATATTGTTAATTTGCCATGGAACCAGAAGGAATCGGTCCGTTGTATTGAGCTCTTACCAAAAACGTTAAAATAGATCAATTATCAAAAATCAAATTCTTTAATGATACGTCCAATATTTTTATAATTTTGAAGCAATGTAAAACTTCGCCAGGAAAAACGTTTATGTTCAATTAATTCAATCTCTATTTCTGTCTGGAAAAAAAGTTGTCTTTTTTATACTTTTATTAACACGGAAACTAAGACAGCACAGGACAAATACAGTATCTATTGGCTGGAATGTATTTCGCTCGTTCTCGGATTTTACCGGAAATAGCCTAGGTATCTCAAGAACATACTCATGTTCCTAGATAAATTGGCATTTTTGTTGGTCTGTTACGCTTAAGTTTGAAATAGAATTTTCGTTAGTCTGTCATACTTAAGTTTGAAATAGAATTTTTTTGGTCTGTTACGCTTAAGTTTGGAATAGCATTTTCGACAGTCCGTTACGCTTAAGTTTGAAATAGCATTTTCGACAGTCTGTTACGCTTAAGTTTGAAATAGCATTTTCGACAGTCTGTTACGCTTAAGTTTGAAATAGCATTTTCGACAGTCTGTTACGCTTAAGTTTGAAATAGCATTTTCGACAGTCTGTTACGCTTAAGTTTGAAATAGCATTTTCGACAGTCTGTTACGCTTAAGTTTGAAATAGCATTTTCGACAGTCTGTTACGCTTAAGTTTGAAATAGCATTTTCGACAGTCTGTTACGCTTAAGTTTGAAATAGCATTTTCGACAGTCTGTTACGCTTAAGTTTGAAATAGCATTTTCGACAGTCTGTTGCGCTTAAGTTTGAAATAGCATTTTCGACAGTCTGTTACGCTTAAGTTTGAAATAGCATTTTCGACAGTCTGTTACGCTTAAGTTTGAAATAGCATTTTCGACAGTCTGTTACGCTTAAGTTTGAAATAGCATTTTCGTTGGTCTGTCATACTTAAGTTTGAAATAGCATTTTCCTTGGTCTGTCATACTTAAGTTTGAAATAGAATTTTCGTTGGTCTGTCATACTTAAGTTTGAAATAGATTTTTTTGGGTCTGTTACGCTTAAGTTTAAAATAGTATTTTCGACAGTCTTCTACGCTTAATTTTGAAGTAACATCTTTGTCAGTCTGTCACGCTGAAGTTTGAAATAATATTCTGGTCGGTTTGTCACGCTTAAGTTTGAAATAACGTCTTTGTTTCTGTCTTGCTGAGGTATAGTTCTATTCAGTCCTAGGAAGTACACCTTTCAAGTCCTACTCTATGAGAAGGGGTTAGTTTATTGCTAATCGCATGAGGCGCCCATACCGTGGAATGCCGACAGGGCTACTCAGGCATTTTTGTAGGCCAGAGTTCGCTTATCTTAGCACGCTTGCTTCTCACACCTGACCCTGTGTCTAACCTCATGGTAAATAATATTTGATTTTCAACCAGATGTTGTGGATGAAAAGGTGCTTCTGTTTGTAGATGACGTTATTCTCCCCACAAAGTTTCTAGGAAACATTGCAAACCGAACTGAATCAAATCTGGAATTGGCCGTTGGACTGGAACCTTCCTTTAAACGCATTCATGATTGGATGCGATGGTCGACACCTCCTTTAAGCCAATGTATTGCCGCTGCTAATAAATATCGAAGAGTTCTCTCCCTTATCCGAAGATCATTCATCATTGTGTCTTTCTATACGCGTCGTTTGTTCTACTTATACTGGAGTACGTAGCTTGCAGCCTCTACCCAAAGAATAACATTGTTAAGCTCGAACTCGTACAACAAAAATGTATTTCTTCCAATGGAAAAGTTGTTTTACTTTAACTTGCCAATAAAATGTTTAAAAAATTAAAAAAAAATTAAAATTAAGTTGAGTCAAGTTATCTCCCTTGATATGACAATTTGCCACCCTAAAGTAAAAAAAAACTTGTTACATCGTTGATATTGTACACATGACGTCGATGTCAATAGTGTGTTGAGCAATGCTCACTTTGAAAATGATTGATTGGAACCTTTAAACATAATTAAAATGTTAAGATATTCTAAGTGTTCTTTTTAAATTGCATGAAAGTTTATTTTAATTGAGCGGTTATAATATTCGTGTACGACTAATTAAGGCACGACCACTCGCAGCTGCTGCCGTTTCTCTAGAAATCTAGTGACGTCAGCGGAGCAACCTTTTTGTCATATTCAAGGCAATCTCTGCCCGTCACAACTTTCAATCATAACGATTATATGAAATCGGGGGTTTGTTTTTAGCAAACTCTCCATTATTTTAAGATATTCCCCCCTTAAGCTTAAAAAAAGTGTTTATTTACTTTTATAAAAACAAATGACAGTTTTTTATTTAAAATTTGAATGTTTTAACACACTATATCAGTAGAACCATAATTTTAAAAAAATCTACGTAAAAAGTAAACAAACAATTTTTCAGGCGTAAGAGTGCAATAGTAAAAAAAAAAATACGAGTCAAAAGTAAAAAAGTAATAAAAAAAACTGTCCTCTAAAGTTTGAAGAAAAAAGTGTTACTTTTTGGTACGCCAGTTTAATTTTTTAAATAGTAAATGACAATATCATCGAAATATGAAATTTGCAACAGAAAAAAAACATGCAGTAGTCGAAATGAATGCTAGCTTAAAAAAAGTTCAAGAAACTTTAAAAATTCTATTTTCTTAAAAGAAAATAGAATTTTTAAAGTTTCTTGAACTTTTTGAAAAAAAAGTTCATTAAAAGTTATTGAAAAAAGTTCAGTCTTAAAATGAATAGTTCCTTTCTTAAAAGAAAGGAACTATTCATTTTAAGACTGAACTTTTTTCAATATTATTTATTTAAAGAATAAAAAAAATAAAACAAGACAAAAAGAAAAGTGTAGTATGTGTTCTGATATTACATTTTATCTTTTCTGTCCTCGGTCAGTGGCGGAGAAATTCTTATTAATGGAGTTAAGTTTTATTGAGATCAAAGTGTAGTATCTGTTCCGATGGATACTGCACGCCTGTCCTGTGCAGTTCTAGGAGGTCCACCCTCCCAGTCTTTGCCTCCCCTCTTTGGGGAGGAGTAAGTTTATTGCTTACTGTCTGAGGCGCCCCTACCGGGGAATGTCGACGGGGCTGCCCAGGCAATTTTTAAATGGCCAGAGTGCTCACCTCTCGAGCGCTGGCTTTTCAAACCCCACTTTCTCGACCCGATCTTGGGTCACATCTTACTTGTGGGAGTAAGATAAAACTGGCCTTGTGCCTAACTCCTGGAGAGGAGTAAATAAAAATTCACCGATTCTTAATGTTTCCAGGAACAGACTCGATCGACCGCACTCATTTCGCGATTCATTCATCTTCCTGAAATTGCAGACGACTTCAGGTCGCCATTAGTTTTTACTTTTCGAATCTAACATTTATTCTCCCATAACCCATCTCGCACCTGCGATCTATTAGTTTCTGCTTACTGGAACCAGACGCCTCGGGCAATTATTTTATGGTACACAATTATTTCCTTTTTACCTGTTGCTAACATTTCCTAGTCGCCCCGGCGCGCTTCAAATTGCCTTCGTTTAGGCGTCGTTATAAAAAAGAAATCAATAACAGTCGCTTAGTTATCAGTCAGGAACTCGAAGATATTTACTTTTTAAAGTTTCACTGTGCTGCTCCTCTTCACGCCTCCTATTTCTAATTCTCCTTCTGTCTGAGAACTTTATATAAATACATACATACATACATAGTAGATAAATACATACATACATACATACATACATACATACATACATACATACATACATACATATAGTTGTCTGGTTTCTAAAATTTCAAAGTTTATCATTTAAACGGCGTTTTAAAGTGTAGTGACACTTATCTTATCTTATCTTTTATATATATATATATATATATATATATATATATATATATATATATATATATATTAAAATAAACATAGTTTGAGTATCCGACAATTGTTTCAGAACCTTCTTTGGCTCTTCTTCAGGGATATGCTCTATATAGAGAGTATATCCCTAAAGAGGAGCCAAATAAGGTTCTGAAACAATTGTCGGATACTCAAACTATGTTTATTTTAATATAAAAGCTCTAATATATATTGAGCACTTTTGAAAAGTAATGGTTTTGTTCATTTTGTTAATATTTGAACTTAATTAACTAATTAAAAAAATAAATCAAAAAAATAAATATATATATATGTGTGTGTGTGTGTGTGTGTGTATTTCGGCAGCAAGTCGTTTATTAGACATGTGTCGTTGAAGATCACGGAGTTCTCTTTCTTTATGATCTTTCTGGTCAATTTCTCGACTCGGCGAGCGATTCGTCGGGTTTCCGGCATCAATTGGTGGATCATGGCGCCTAATGTTGTGTCTTGGGCCATTTCTCTAGCGCTTTCGGTTTCGCGTCCGTCTTCAGGAGGTTGTGTGTTATTGTTTGTAAAGAGCCGTATTTATAGTTTTATTTTTGGTATATCTAATTATTTGCACATGTGTATATACATATATATATATATATATATATATTTATTCTTTTATTTACTTATTAATTTTTTATTTATCAATTTGTTTTATTTATTTTATATTTTATCTATTATTATTATTATTATTATTGTTATATATATATATATATATATATATATATATATATATATATATATATATATATATATATATATATATATATATATATGTCTATCTAGACAACATCTTCTCTTGCATGCAAGTATTGTGTAATATAACAACTTATGTCTGGATATCTTTTGGTAGATCCTTTCAGTAGTCCGAATCAGGATCTTAGTTACGGAGGGGAATTGGCTGATGAATTTGCCATAATTTTTATTTGTGTCCCAAGTACTTTCTGAGAGTACTTGGGACTATTGAAAGGATCTACTAAAGGATATCCAGACATAAGTTGTCTCTTATATTCAACAATATATATATATATATATATATATAACATCGAAACATCAATCTGATATTGACACGTCGATGCCAGCCACCGACACACACCCAGACTATGTGTTTTTTTACTTTTTTTCCTATTTCAACTTTTTCTTTTCATCACCATCTCTCCCACTCCCAATTTCTCTTTTTTTCTTTTCTCTATCCTCAACGATTTTATTTTAATTTTATTTTATATCTGATTTTCAACGGTCTCAAATCTAACCACGTGGCTTTCTAAATAGTAAATTTTCTTTTTTCTTTTTTTCCTTTCTTTTCTTTTCTCTCCCATTTCCATCTTCCCAAATATGATCTGAGGTAAGGATCATATTCATATTTTTCCTGATGAGATCTCAATTTATAACAGCTGTTGATCGATAAAATCAACATGCCATTGTCGCAAATTTTGTACATGTTTGCATAAATAAAAAACCATATATATATATATATATATATATATATATATATATATATATATATATATATATATATATATATATATATAACTCAATCTTTATGTGAATGTGATGTTTGGGTGTTCTTTATAGGAAGACACATTGGAGAATCTACATAAAATCTAAAAATGTATTCTTATGTAAAATTTAAAGGAGAAGATCAAAACAGTGTTCCTAAATCTCTGAGTGTATCCCTAAATGAGGCTATGAGCGCACAACCCCTTTACACTTTCAAATATATCCTGTTTTATGAAATTTAAATTATATGTATGGGGAAGACAATGAAAGTGGCCCCAAATCTCTAAGTGTTCTCCTAACCTAAGAGAAGTATTGGGGCCGAACCTCCTGTAAAACTTCAAATATATCCTAGTCTGATTAAATTTATAACATTTGTATAAAATTCTACGCGGAAGACAATGGAAGTGGCCCAGAAAGTCTACGTTACATTCTATGTGCCGAATATCTACGTGCCGACCCCCTCTAAGTGACCAATTGAGACAGAACCCCCTTAAAACATAAAATACGTATATCCGGTTTTTGTTATGAGTATTTTGTTAAAGCTGACTTAACAAATGTCGTAATTGTTTAGTTAAGAAAGTCTCAAACTGAAAACATTGAGTGTGCGGTTTCGATCCCTCCCTCCCGATTATTTTAAAATAAAATTATATGAAATCAAACAATATGTTTTCTTTTTAAATATAATAAAATGTAAGTGAAGAATTTTGGTATAATTAGCACGCATCACCTCTCTGGCTGTCTGTCTGTCTGCTTTTCTCTATATATACCTAGATCTCTCTCTCTCTCTCTCCCCCCCTCTCTCTCTCTCTCTCTCTCTCTCTCTCTCTCTATATATATATATATATATATATATATATATATATATATATAAATCGTCAACAACTTCCTGGAACAATGCGGAAAACGTCCCGTGCGCGTTTCTCCGCCGTCTTTTTAAAATTGTCTTCTTTCTCCAGCTTTGTTGTTCATTTGCTTTTGATACCTGAGGATGATCCGATGAAAAATCGAAAAACCTTCGCGAAACCTGTGAAACCTATGGGACATTTAATCATTTGTTTTTGTTTTATTTTAATACAAAAAAGATCATCAGAAAAATTGAAAAAAAAAATAGTATAAAGTATAAGTAAACAGACGAATTCTGTTATTTTAACAATGTTTACATAAATGAGAACATGCTGCTTAAAAACACACACACACAATATATATATATATATATATATATATATATATATATATATATATATATATATAGTAAAGGAGTACACGTCTCTGTCTGTGTGCATGTCTGTCGATAAAAGCGAAAACACACGATAGAGTGTACCTTAAATATAAGTGTATTCACATATACAATTTGCATGTGAACATAATGGAAGTAGCTCTGCGTCTCTTGCTGCGCTATGAAAGAGCTAATGACACTTTTCTAACAGGTTACACAATGAAATTATTATGTTTATAAACGTTATGTGAAGAGTATTAAAATATATCTGAATAGCTCAGTAGGTAAGATACCTTACTGACAACATCGAGGTTGCTGTTGAAGTAAACCCTCCTTAATACGATGTTGCATATGATGCTATTCCACACTCTTATCCGGGCAACGCCTGGTAGCCCTGCTAGTATATATATATATATATATATATATATATATATATATATATATATATATATATATGGGAAAATGAAAAAGGAAAACCAAAAAATGGATGTATTTTATGTGTACATCAACGTTTCGTCTTTATTTATAAGACTTTATCAGGATGATAATATAAAGAAAAATGTCATGCATATACGGTTGACATATCGGGAAAATATATGTGTTTGTACTTGCATGACATTTTTCTTTATATTATCATCCTGATGAAGTCTTATAAATAAAGACGAAACGTTGATGTACACATTAAAAAACATCCATTTTTTGGTTTTCCTTTTTCATTTTCCCATTACGTCGGATTACTTTCATCCTTCACTTCCCATATATATATATATATATATATATATATATATATATATATATATATATATATATATATATATATATATATAATATTCGAAGAGTTCGAATGCAAAACGCGATAAATCTAATTAGTTTAAATTGCTACCTTAAACAATAAAAGGCCGAATATATTTAATGTAGACTTTGACTAAAAGCTTATTTTGCTTGAAAGCGAAGAGAAATAATGGCGGGATCATATAATGTAAAATATGACTTTAGGGTATGGTCGAGTGTTTACATGGAACAATTCTCGTAGTGATAAATTCGTCATTTTGAGAATGGCGTTTATCGCGTTTTGCAGTCGAACTCTTTATATATATATATATATATATATATATATATATATATATATATATATATATATATAGGGTAATCTCCTAAACTAATGAACGGATCATTATGAATTTGGGAATATATATTCTAAATAAATACGATAAGTAGTATAAGCAATTTATGTTTTTGTAAATGTTAAAATTTAGGGTGGGGGCATATATATAAAGTTGTATTTATTTTAATGAACTGATCATTATGAATTTAGGGAATATATGTTCTTGGCCACCCGGTGAGTACCATGAAAACATTATTTTTGTTGTAAACTTTAAGGGGTGCCTAACTCAAACTCGCACCCGCCATCAATAAACATTTCAAATAAGTTAGATTGAAAAAAAATTGCTCTACATCAAATTTGGAGTTTTATTAAAGTTATACATTTTTTAAAGAGATCAGTGCTTGCGCGTAAGCGTCAATAATGTATAGGTACTTGGTAAAATCCTAAACTATTGAACTTTGTTTGGTTGTTTTGTTTTACGACATATCAACCCTTTTTGGTTTATTTAATGCCGAACCCGGTCATTTTGGTAAAAGAATTTATGCTTAAACTTATTTATATCTTTAAATATTTATTTATAGTGTTTGGTTTAGTTGGGGTTTTTACGGCATATCCACCCTTTTCAAATTATTTCATCCCGAATCCGGCCATTTTGGAAAAAGATTTTATGCTTCAAGTTCTTTATATCTTTAAATATTTATTCATCGTGTTTGGTTTAGTTAGGTTTTTTTACGGCATATCCACCCTTTTCAAATTATTTCATCCCGAATCCGGCCATTTTGGAAAAAGATTTTATTCTTCAAGTTCTTCATATCTTCAAATATTTATTTATAGTGTTTGGTTTAGTTGGGGTTTTTACGGCATATCAGTCTTTTTCGGGTTATTTAATGCCGAATCAGGTTATTTTGTTTCTGAATGTTTGAGATGAGGATTAGTAATTCGTATAATTTGGATTATTCGGACTACTGTTCACATCTCGTTGTGATGATAACGATCAAGATGAAAACAGTAGTTCGAATAATTCAAATTATACAGGTTATTTTGGTTAAAGGTTTTATGCTTCTAGTTCTTTATAACTCTAAATATTTATTTATACTGTTTTGTTTAGTTGTTTCGTTTTACGGCATATAAACCCTTTTCGGGTTATGTAATGCAGAATCAAGTCATTTTAGTAAAAAGGTTTTATGCTTCATTTTTTATCATATCTTCAAATATTTATTTATGGTTTTTGGTTTGGTTATTTTGTAGACGAAAACATGTTTTTTGTTTGTAAGCGGAAGATGATTGAGTTTTTAAAAGGAAAGGAAAAAAAACAATGACATCAATGTTTGGTGCATTTAAAGTCAGGAAGCCGGTATCTTCATACAGCCTGATCTAGTAGCACCAGGTCTATTGAACTTATCATTATGAATTATGGAATATGTATACTAGGCAACAAGGTGTGTAACGTTAGCACATTATTATTTTTTAAATATGCCAGTTAAGGAGTGTCATCAAAATCGTACCATAAAAATTTTGAACAAATGCCATATTGCTCATACTCGTCCTGGAACAGGTACTCTGCTATTATTTATATATATATATATATATATATATATATATATATATATATATATATATATATATATATATATATATATATACAGGGTGGGCAAAAATAAGTGTCCTATTTTTAAAAATTCATAACTTTTTTATTTATTGATTTTTTTAAAAATTTTTTTTAGAATAAGTAAAGGACCCCTTCCGAAGCAAGCATGAGCCGTATTAGCCCTAAGGAACGTACCCTCATTTAGAAAACATTATTTTTGCTTAAAAAACTCAAAACAGTGTAAAAAACAATACTTTAGTTTTTGTAAGTTTTAAGAAGTGTTTTTCGGCTAAAATTTGTTTTGTTTATTTCAAAAAATCTCGGAAGGGTCAGTCTACACACACATAAAGTTTGGTGAGTTTAACTTTTATTTTGTGGAAGTTATTCAAATGCAAGTTATTCAAATTTAAAGATAGGACCCTTATTTTGGCCCACCCTGTATATAGTCTCGGAAGTTTCTCAACCATTAAAACTATATTAAAAAAAACAAAAATAAAACTTATAGTCCCAAGTCTTCCAGTGGAAAATCACTCATGTAAGTCAATTTATTTTTCACAGTTATTATATTAGTTTATTTCTAACACTATTTTAAGGGATCATCAGTTGTTTACCATGAAAAACTGTTTCGGGAATTTAAAAACAAGATAGTATTTAATTTCATGGCTTCCCAGCAGAGTTGATCAGACCCCACTTCCCTTAAAAGACAAAAACATAAACGTTCCTTATACTAAATCTACGTTTTGTTCCATATAAATGTTTTGCTAAAATATATTAGTTATATAAGACACAAAAAAAATTGTCTTTACCTGTGCTGTTCGTCTAATAAAATTTATCCGTTACTTACAAAAATGTTGCTGCATTTTAAAGTGTTTGGACGAATCCATGACACTATTATTTAAGTGATTAATGTATTATTGATATATATATATATATATATATATATATATATATATATATATATATATATATATATATATATAGTCTCTTTAGACTATATATATATAGCTTTGAGTCATTTTAAACAAAAGAAAAAAAAGAAAAAAAAAGAAAATGCAGTTTAAATTCCCAGAGAAACTAACTAAATCCAAGATATCGCAGACTTTGCATACGTTGAAAAATTCATGAATAGAAAATGAAAAGGGGGACCTTAACTTAAGCGTGAAATATTAAAACGGGGATCATCAGCTGTTTACCATGTAACTGTTTCGGAGATTTAAAAACAGGACAGTTATAATATTCATGGCTCGCTAATGGTACTGATCAAACGACCATTTCCCCAATAATCAAATGTAGAAATAATTCAGCCGAAATTTCACTAATATATACATAAATAAATAATATAATAATAATAATAATAATATTAATAATAATAATAATAATAATAATAATAATATATTACCCTTAAAACTTTCGTGTGATATGGTAATTTGCATATCAAACAACAACAACGACGACGACGATGATGATGATGTGATGATGACATCATCATCATCATCATCATCAAAAGACTACACCGAAGAACCATTCTGCGATATGCTAGCTAGCAATAAAATTATATAGGAATAAAAGTTGCATTGAAAAAACAAAGCTTAAGTACCTTAGGTACCAGATAGGCAACTACCATTTTTTTTCTGGATGGGAACTTTGGATTTCTGAAGAACATATTAGATGAAGAAGTCTAAATTGACATAAATTTACGGATGGTCAATTATGTGCGAAAAGTTCCGTCAAAATTAAGGTTTTTTATATATAGAAAAAGTTGCAAAAATAAATAAAAACTGGGTCACTGGAATTTAGCTTAATATTATTTATTCATATATGCTCTGTTGTTAAAAGTTAACAATCATCGAGTTTTCACCTTGAATAGTTTGGAGTATATCTTTAAAATATATGCACACAAATTATTTTTACACATGAGGAATAGATAAATAAACTTTTTTCTTTCCTTAATCCATGGATTTTCAAAAGTGTATACTTTTATTATTAAAGGAGATTATAAGGATTACACAGTAAAATTAGATTCGATTTTAAAATATGAAAATATAAAAAAAATTTTTTGAGAAAACAAAATCATCTTCGATGAAAAATTGTAAGCATGTCCAAAAAGCACATCCAGGAAATCATAAATGTTAAACAAATGTAGATTGCATAGCAGAATGTCTTCAAAAGTTCGAATAGTGAAAGAATTCCGGTTTGGAAAAAAAAAAGAAATTCAAGTCCGAGGTTAGAGTTCATTGGCAAAAAAGTGACTTACCCGAAGGAATACAAGTGTATAAACTTCAAGAGAATTGGTAAAAACTCATTAAAAAAAAATAAGCAAGCACATTGTCGGTATATTTTGTTTCTGAGCAGAGTAAAAATGTGATGGTTTCAACCTCAATAGAAAAAAATCTTAAATGGGAAAAGTCAAGTAAATTATATATATATATATATATATATATATATATATATACTTTACTTGACTTTTAGCCCCCTTCACTAAAAGGCCTGGGACTCTGAGTGAGTTTAATAACAAGCAGTACAAATAGCTTCATGCAAGATCCAAACATAGTTTGTTGATCACTTTCAACTGTTCGTGTAAATTAGCCGCCGACTTTACAAAGTTAAATTCCTCCTTAATTATTAGTTAATTCCCTATGGCCGAGGGGTTAACGCTTTTTGACTACGAATCAGTGGCGATTTGTGATCGGAGTTCGAGCCCGCCGACCGTTGAGAATTAACTTCCTGCGTTAGCATGAAACATCGATGTCTATAGGTAATAAATAAGTAATATTTATTTTTATTTATTTTTATATATATATATATATATATATATATATATATATATATATATATATATAATTTGCAGGGATTCAAATCGTGTGACCGTCTGACCTGCATTGATGAGAGCAAAAGCTCGAAATGCTAGCATATGTAGATACAAATAATTGAATATTATTCATTTAAAATTTATATTATAAGCCCCTTTAATAAGATTACATTTTAGCCCTGTTCGAGGGAGTTAAAAATAGACTGACACGTAGCTATAAGGCATATGTCAACAACGTTCGTAGAATCTCTAAGTCAGTCTTTCGTGATATGCCGCCATTCGCATAAATAGAACTTAAATTCCCTTCTTTGAATGTGGTAATGTCCCGTGCTTAATGGTTACGGCGCTTGCTGTGGCAGGGTTTCGAACCGAGTGACTGTCCGAGATGATCATTCTTGTACTGATGAGAGCGAAAGCTCAAAACACTAGCTCATGTAGGTAAAAATAATTTAATATTATTTATTTAAAATTATGTGTCGCTCCTCGAAAAAGTAGAGCACTGTAATGGTAGTATTAACACAGCATGACGCCACTTGCTTTATAATGCATCGTTCCTTCCCTTAAGAAAGAAGTAGAATGCTTAGACGTTAAGCCCGCCGATAAAATGTTAAAATTATCATCGTTTATTCGCTATGTAAAATTGGCCGAGTGGTTAAAGACGTCGGATTTGAGTTGAAAAATACTTGTAGTCCGGGTTTTCGAATCGCATGACCGGTAGTGAATAGTCATATCTCTATGCTGATGAGTCCCGATTTAAAAAAGACGAAACGTATACGTACATAGATAATAAACAATAACAAATATTTATCATATATATATATATATATATATATATATATATATATATATATATATATATATATAATCAAAATAAACAAATTGATATAAAGGATATAAAGAAAGGATGCAAGGCCATGCCTATAAAAGGACCGTAGCTGTCGGCTCTCAGTCGTCTATTGTTGTTCATTTACAACTCTCCTCTTACACAAGATCTGAAATATGCTTCGATATTCGTTCGGCTGTCAGGTTGTAAATTCCATTTCTTTGGACTTTTATTTTTTTCTCTCTCTAGAAGTTATTTTATACAACTGATCGTTGTCAGTTATGTTTGTTAATTTTCAAATAAGTCAAGATATGTACATTTTAAACAAGTAACGTTTTCATTTTTATTTTTATTTACATACATATACGTTCTTTTATGGAGAGGGAAAAAGAAAGTTACACGGAAAAACGTTACTATCTCAAGTGACGGGAAAATCGTCTCTGATACCATGTCATTCTGTCATTCTATCACCTTCCTGTCATTCTGTCATTCTTTCATTCTGTAATTTTGTCACCTTCCTGTCATTCTGTCATTCTGTAATTCTGGAGCCTTCCTGTCATTCTGTCATTCTGTAATTCTGGCGCCTTCCTGTCATTCTGTAATTCTGGTGCATTCCTGTTATTCTGTCATTCTGTAATTCTGGCGCCTTCCTGTCATTCTCTCATTCTGTAATTCTGGCGCCTTTCTATCATTCTATCATTCTGACATTCTGGCGCCTTCCTGTCATTCTCTCATTCTGTAATTCTGGCGCCTTTCTATCATTCTATCATTCTGACATTCTGGCGCCTTCCTGTCATTCTGTCATTCTGTAATTCTGGAGCCTTCCTGTCATTCTGTCATTCTGTAATTCTGGCGCCTTCCTGTCATTCTGTAATTCTGGTGCATTCCTGTTATTCTGTCATTCTGTAATTCTGGCGCCTTCCTGTCATTCTCTCATTCTGTAATTCTGGCGCCTTTCTATCATTCTATCATTCTGACATTCTGGCGCCTTCCTGTCATTCTGTCATTCTGTAATTCTGGCGCCTTCCTGTCATTCTGTCATTCTGTAATTCTGGCGCCTTTCTGTCATTCTATCATTCTGTCATTCTGGCGCCTTCCTGTCATTCTGTCATTCTGTAATTCTGGCGCCTTCCTTTAATTCTGTCATTCTGTCATTCTGGCGCCTTCCTGTCATTCTGTAATTCTGGCGCCTTCCTGTCATTCTGTCATTCTGTCATTTTGTCATTCTGACGCCTTCCTGTCATTGTCATTCTGTAATTCTGGCGTTTTCATGGCATTCTGTCATTCTGTAATTCTTGCGCCTTCCTGTCATTCTGTCATTCTGTAATTCTGGAGCCTTCCTGTCATTCTGTCATTCTGGCGCCTTCCTGCCTTTTTGACTCGTCTCCTCATTGTATCACTGTCGTTATCACCTTCTAAACCCTTAACCAAACCATGATCATATCTGACGTGGTAATTATTCTAAAAAAAATCAGCCACTTCTGCCTAAACTCACAGGGGTCACATTTTGTTGCTTCTTCTAAAACCTCCAACAACAACCGTCTAGCTTGGCACAGTACCATTCGATGTCTTATATAAATCATTCGTCTCCGCGTAAAACGTATGCGTTTGGCTAACGAACACACGGTGAATTGTAAATTATGCATTTTCCTCCGGCAAATAGATTTTCTAGTTTACCTGTAACCGTCTCGGACTATTTATAAGCATTGGCGAGCGTAAATTTGTATGCATCCAACATCACCCTTGGACGCCATTTTTTTTTCTTTCTTTTTGCCGTCAAGTAATCCTCTGCCCGCTCGTATTTCACGAGATCTGTTTGCAAACTGAACGCACGAGCGAGATAGAAAGTAAAATATTGCGCTATAACCA
>OY744534.1:75530796-75565796 GCA_963556195.1 Sepiola atlantica
AAAAAACTTTAAAATGACCATTGAATTGAGGCATAGCCTTTACAAGGGTAGTGACATTCCATGAAAAATGACAGTATACTGAAATCATATGCCCTTAATAGGGTTAAGATGAAAATTCATATACACTGAATTTACAAAAGCAAGGAAATTCCTAAATGTTTACACTTTTATTGTCATTAAGCGTATGCGAGCACAACAGGGCTATGTATTTAACTGGTAGGAATTTTTCTTCAGCGCACCTCACACACTTCATCCACTCATGCATATAGATTTATACTGTAGTGATGTGATAATGAAATGGTTTGGTTGATATGTAGTCATTCCCTTAATTAATGACAATAAAAGTGTAAAAATTTGGGAATTTCCTTGCTTTTGTACATTTAGTGTACATGAATTTTAATCTTAACCCTATTAAGGACAAATGATTTCAGTATACTGGCATTTTTCATGGAAATATTTTTAATTTAGATTTGTTTCGACATATCCCCCTTCCCTCCCTTTCCTGTATTTTTCCAGCAGAAAAATGAAGGATCCTTAATAAACATGATCTTCATTAGCCCCTAGATTAACCTTAAGTTCTGAGTTGAAATACGGAAGAGAAAAATGGAATGGCAATACAAGAAAAATATACTTGCAGATCTGAAAAATTAAAAGATCATGATCATTTTCGAAATAGAAAAGATATGTTCTAAAAGATGCTAAAAAAGATATGTTCTAAAAAATGCTAAAAAAAGATATGTTCTAAAAATGCTGAAAAAAAAAGAACATATGTTCTAAACAATGCTAAAAAAAGATATGTTCTAAAAAATGATAATAAAAGATGTTTTCTAAAAAATCTTAAAAAAAGATATGTTCTAAAAAATGCTAAAAAAAGATATGTACTAAAAATGCTGAACAAAGATATGTTCTAAAACATGCTAAAAAAAGATATGTTCTTAAAAATGCTAAAAAAGATATGTTCTAAAGAATGCTAAAAAAAGATATGTTCTAAAAAATGCTAAAAAAGATATGTGCTAAAAAATGCTAAAAAAAGATATGTTTTAAAAAATGCTAAAAAAAGACATGTTCTTTTTTAGAACATGTCTTTTTTTAGCATTTTTTAAAACATATCTTTGTTTAGCATTTTTTAGCACATATCTTTTTTAGCATTTTTTAGAACATACCTTTTTTTAGCATTCTTTAGAACATATCTTTTTTAGCATTTTTAAGAACATATCTTTTTAGCATGTTTTAGAACATATCTTTGTTCAGCATCAAAAACGATATGTTCTAAAAAATGCTAAAAAAAGACATGTTCTAAAAAATGCTAAAAAAAGATATGTTCTAAAACATTCTAGAAAAAGATATGCTCTAAAAAATGCTAAAAAAGATATGTGCTAAAAAATGCTAAAAAAAGATATGTACTAAAAGATGTTAAAAAAGATATGTTCTAAAAATACTGAAAAAAGATATGCTCTATAAAATGCTAAAAAAAGATATGTTCTAAAAAATGGTAAAAAAGATATGTGCTAAAAAATGCTGAAAAAAGATATGTTCTAAAAAATGCTAAAAAAGACATGTTCTAAAAAATGCTCAAAAAAGATATGTTCTAAAAAATGCTAAAAAAGACATGTTCTAAAAAATGCTAAAAAAGATATGTGCTAAAAAATGCTGAAAAAAGATATGTTCTAAAAAATGCTAAAAAAGACATGTTCTAAAAAATGCTAAAAAAAGATATGTTCTAAAACATTCTAGAAAAAGATATGCTCTAAAAAATGCTAAAAAAGATATGTGCTAAAAAATGCTAAAAAAAGATATGTACTAAAAGATGTTAAAAAAGATATGTTCTAAAAATACTAAAAAAAGATATGCTCTATAAAATGCTAAAAAAAGATATGTTCTAAAAAATGGTAAAAAAGATATGTGCTAAAAAATGCTGAAAAAAGATATGTTCTAAAAAATGCTAAAAAAGACATGTTCTAAAAAATGCTCAAAAAAGATATGTTCTAAAAAATGCTAAAAAAGACA
This sequence comes from Sepiola atlantica, assembly GCA_963556195.1. Taxonomy (NCBI): domain Eukaryota; kingdom Metazoa; phylum Mollusca; class Cephalopoda; order Sepiida; family Sepiolidae; genus Sepiola; species Sepiola atlantica. The sequence goes on from OY744534.1 coordinate 75,532,804, forward strand.
TGTTCTAAAAAATGCTAAAAAAGATATGTGCTAAAAAATGCTGAAAAAAGATATGTTCTAAAAAATGCTAAAAAAGACATGTTCTAAAAAATGCTCAAAAAAGATATGTTCTAAAAAATGCTAAAAAAGACATGTTCTAAAAAATGCTAAAAAAGACATGTTCTAAAAAATGCTAAAAAAAGATATGTTCTACAAAAAGCTAAAAAAGATGTTTTCTATAAAATGCTAAAAAAAGATATGTTCTAAAAAATTCTAGAAAAAGATATGTTCTAAAAAATGCTAAAAAAGATATGTGCTAAAAAATGCTAAAAAAGATATGTACTAAAAAATGCTAAAAAAGATATGTTCTAAAAAATGCTAAAAAAGATATGCTCTATAAAATGCTAAAAAAGATATGTTCTAAAAATGCTAAAAAAGATATGTTCTAAAAAATGCTAAAAAAGATATGCTTTATAAAATGCTAAAAAAGATATGTACTAAAAGATGCTAAAAAAGATATGTTCTAAAAAATGCTAAAAAAGATATGCTCTATAAAATGCTAAAACAGATATGTTCTAAAAAATGCTAAAAAAGATATGTTCTAAAAAATGCTAAAAAAGATATGTTCTAAAAATTCTAAAAAAGATATGTTCTAAAAAATGCAAAAAAAAGATATGTTCTAAAACATGCTAAAAAAGATATGTTCAAAAAATGCTAAAGAGGATATGTTCTAAAAAATGCAAAAAAAAGATATGTGCTAAAAATGCTAAAAAAGATATGTTCTAAAAATTCTAAAAAGAGATATGTACTTAAAAATGCTAAAAAAAAGATATGTGCTAAAAAAATGGGTGATTATTTTACGTTAAATGTTATGTAGTAAATTTAATTCCCAAATCGAAAAGTTAATATGTCTGTTTAATGTGTATTTTTGTATTTGGTGAGGAGTGCACGATTTCCGCATGTTGCAGTGTATTGATTACTAATTTGTTGTTATGTTATTATTGTTTTTTGCATTTTTGATATGTTGTATTTTTTCTTTCTATTATTATTATAATGAAAAATGCGTGCATTAAAGAATTAGGCGGAAAGAATACCTTATTAGTAAGTCTCCACTCTCTAAAAAAGTAGAATATTTTTTGTATTTGAGAAAATATTTAATAGAAACGTTTTCTTTTAAATGTATTATTATTATTATTATTATTATTATTATTATTATTATTATTATTATTATTATTATTATTATTATTATTATTATTATTATTATTATTGCTAACTAGGAGTTATCACGCAAGGCATCATCAGTGATTGCTAACCGACAACAACCAAGTGACAACAACCCCTTTCAGATTTCCAGTACTCTCCACCTCTGTTCGATAATCACCACAAATAAACTTGCGGTATCGCAACAGCTGCCTACCATTGATTTCTCGCTGGCTACGATCAGTGGTTTCCTCTGGGATTTGGGTGGCAATAAGTCTCCCCAATGTCCCAACACTCTCCGCACTCTTCGAGTGGAAGTCTGATTAGTGCTCTCCCTCCTCGGTTTTCCCATCCTCCTTGAACCTTCACGATTATTGTGTGTGATATCAGTCGAGACTTATGCCATAACTTGGGGGGGGGGCGGGCAGTTTATGTGATTTCTTGCAGTTTCTGTTCCTTGGGTTCGTGTTGTTGTGTTCTTCCTGTGGGTTTATCTTCTTCCTATTATAACTTCCACGTGACTGGTTACCGTTCGCAGCTTATGCGGGTTGGTTTCCGCATTCAAGGGTGTTCTTCTTCTTCTTCTTCTTCTTCTTCTTCTTATTATTATTATTATTATTATTATTATTATTATTATTTCTATTATTATTATTATTATTATTATTATTATTATTATTATTATTACAAGATGGAACGAAAGATTGGAGTTCAGTTGAGCTCCTTCCATGAAAATAACGATAGAGTAGAGAGAGACTAGCTACGTCTCTTCTGTTAGAAAGGGATTGGAGGGAAGAGAAGAGATCATCTCCAACTAGATAAACAATCTTCCTTGAACATGTCTCTCCTAGGTCGGTCATTATGAAAGAAGTCTCGGGGAGCTTCTCTACGCCATCACCGTTCAACAACAACTTTTACTTAACATTAACTATTTCAAACATGTCCTCTTTCCTTTAACTTCATATATCTCGCTCACCTAATCAGCCCACTTTTTCATGTAAAAGGGGCAGACACCGGTAACTCCACATTGAACTAAGCTTGCGTCAAAATCTACTTTATAAACAAGTAAAAATCATATGTTTTATTCTTTTTATCTGTTTATAGCTTTTGATTTACATACAAAGTTTGTTTTTTTTCTATCGTTTTATTTCTCGCGGTTTTATTCTGAGGTCATTGTATGATTTTTATGACTTTCAATATTCAATCTATTTCTTTCATAGAAGTCGCTTGAATAACGCACCGTCTGAAGAGGTTTGACAACTATGAAAGAATTCGCTGCATGAAAAACAACAACGTAATGGCGTCACCCAAGATGGCTGTCGCTTGAATGCGCTTTCACTTGTGCACAGGAAAACCTTTCTCTTGCCATGTAGAATTCGATCTATCAGAGTGTGTACACAACTCAAATGCAAGTACTTGTAAGAAATGGGTATCCAAAACAATGTCAGTACTTAAGGAGGTAGTATCGACGGAGAATCCCGAGTCAGTCCCGGAAATGGCCGAAGCAGTTTAACATTTGAGAGCTACTTTTAAAAAATTATTTTTTTCTTTTTTTGAGGAAGGTTTTCAACTTTTTTTTTTAGGAACTAAATTTAAAAAAACAAAAAACAACCTAACCCTAACACTAACCCTAACCCTAACCCTAACCCTAAACAACCTAACCCTAACACTAACCCTAACCTTGACTTTAACCTAACCCTATTCTAACTATGTTTATTGTCGTCTGCCTTTTAAAATTTTTCCGCGGAATTCAAAATCGTAAACTGCTTCGATCATTTCCGGGACTGAATCGGGATTCTCTATTAATACTCGGAACTGACTCCGTAAGTACTGAAATCCCCCTGGATACCTATTCCTTACAAGCACCCACATTAAAAAATATCCTTTTGTCGTTCGTTTATGAAACAATAATGGCCAGAACACAAAAGAGACAATAAATTGAATTTAAAATGTCCACTTGAATATTCTTTTATTTAAAACTAGCAGACTAACCTGGCGTTGTCCGGGTGTCAAATACGTTGACAAATCTTGTTTCTAATCTGTGCAGATCTAATGTTTAGTATTATAGTAGAACGGCTACACAACGAGTTAAATTCCTAAAAATCTTGCGCAATTTTCAAATTTATAATTAAATATTAAATTAATATATTTTCCACTCATCACATTAAGAAAATAATTACTAAACAGCAAATGAAATTAGCCAGAAAAAAGCTACCACTTCTTTCTCATCAAATTATTTTGTTGTTTCATTTTAGACAGAATACTGTAAAGTTATATAAGACTCTCTTCTCATACTCTCTGGGTGGTGAGACAGAGCTCTGGAAATAGACGTCTGAATTCGATCAGTCCGTCAGCCAAAGAGAAAAATTTTTACTGGCTTCTTTGCTACGTCGACTTCCTTGCATGACATCATTTCCTGAACATATAAGTTGAAATTACTCTTCTTAGATTTCTAGTGAAATTTTCAGCCTTTCTACTTGCTCTACCTTAACGTGGAAACTTTCATTTTTTTACACATCAACGACTAAATAATACTACAATGGTACAGCAACTAACTAATAATTCAAATTCCTCGAAATTCTGCACAGTTTTCAACTTAATGAATTAATATGAAACTATCATATTTACCTCCTCCATCCTAACAACAACAAAATTTGTACCAAACAGAAAAAATAATTTTAGCTAGAAAAAAAATCTAAATTACAAAAGAAAACTTTGTTTTAAAAATGTTTTAATCTATAATGGCAGAATAGATTTTGACCCCTATTATTCTTAACACTAAAACACCCCATTCCTTCTTATTGTAAATTTTATCGCAAATTCACGAAAATAAAGCGCCCGGATAGAATAACGATTGCAATCGTGAGGTTCTTCGTAAAATTATACCTTCAAAAGATGTCCATACATTGTATTGTATGTGTTTCTGTGTGTGTGCGCTTTACTAAAAGTCAAAGACAACACAATACACCCTAACAAAGCTGATATGTTCTATTTCGGCACTGCCTCGATCAAAATATAGGCACAGTTTTTATATTCATTGTTATGGGAGTGACTAAACACAAAATTATTAGGGGGGTCGACATTTAGAGCGATTTTTAAAAATGTTATTGTGTAGTAATCCGTCAACGAATTTTTCCAGTTGCCAGAGAAAGCAAGAAAGGGGATGAGAGAGAGAGAGGGTAGATAGGGCAGAGGAAATATGGGGAGGAACAACGAGAGCGAGAGGAGAAAGATAGGAAATCAGAGAGATTGAAGGGAGAGGGGACGTGATAGAGAGAGAAATTTTAAAAGAAAGATGTCACACACACATTTTGACCTTTCTATTTTGTTGTTCATACCTCCGGGCAATAACGGGTAACTATTATAGTTATAATTAACATAAAGTAAATGAAAACGTCGTATCTGGTTTTTTTTTATGAATGTCCGGCAATAATGCAGACTCCACGATATTATCATAAACACCTCTAAAAAAAAATATATTTTACGCGAGAAAAGTTGTATCTGATGTTGGTGTAGTGACTTTTACTGTGATTTACGGGACAGACAGACAGACAGACAGACAGACAGACAGCTAGACAGAGGGAGACACCACACATGTACTATAAATGTCTTAAACTATGTTTTTGATTTTGGTGGTTCTATTGGAGTACCTCTCCCATAAAGAATTAAGTTATTCACATAATGTATAAATTTAGCGGAGTCGGGTGAGGTCTGTTTATGGTTAATAAACCCATTAATACCCAATATTTCTTTAATTTATTATCAGCTGGTGAATCTTTGTCCCATTTGAGGGTTCTTGATAAACTCTCACAGACAGGATATTGCTAGTCTCAGTCTTTTCTATAAATGCTATTATGACATGTGTTCCGAGAATTGTGTGATATATTCCCCGCTTCCTTCATTCCAGCTCGTTTGACTCGTTAGTCTAGTGGTCTCCATCAATTCGCTGTTTTATACCTCATTGTAATACAACTTCATATTCTAGTAGTTTATTTCCAACAACTGCAGGCTTGTGGAACTCTCTTCCTGTTGACTGTTTTCCTCCTACCTACAGTCTTTGTCTTTTAAAGACAAAGGCCAAGAAGCATCCCCTGTCTTTGCGATAACCATATTTCGTTCTTGTTAGCTCCTTACATCAAGTGGCTTCATGCCTTGTCTGGGGCGATTTCCATGAAATACAATACGATATTATATTTAAGCAAAATGACTTTGAAAGAATTACTTGACCTTATAGAATAGTTAGAGCATTGATTTATCTATAGAAATAAATGCGACAGTTGGGCCTATTTCTCGCACTAACGGTGAAGTCAAATGCCTTATATCAACTGCACATAGTAGATGTACCAACTTTTTATATACTGCTTATGTATATGGGATATCATTGTATCGAAATTATTAAAATGTTAATGTTTATCTATCTACATGAATTAACGAGAAAGATGTTTCGTGTTTACAGCGAAATTATGAATGAAATGTTTATTATTTTAAATTAATGTTTCGAATAGCGAACTTTGCGAAGCAATAGCGAGACAGCTAGTACTATATATGTATATATATATATATATATATATATATATATATATATATATATATATATATATATATATATATATATATTTATAAATATATATTTATTAATTATTTTAATACCTACATATATATATATATATATATATATATATATATATATATATATATATATCATGGACTCTCCCGTCGATTTTGACGTATGAGGTCTTGACAACTCAAAATTTGTTTAGTCTACGATGGATGTAGCATGCTTACATTTACTCAATCGTAAATGGCATTTGAGTCCTGCGAGAGATTTGCAAACCAGCCCACAATGGATGCAAGAAGGAAGATCTTGAGAAAAATAGGCTGGGATACTTGTAGATGTTTTTGTTCTTTCGCGTCTTTCGCGCTGTTGATCAATGGCAGTTACAGAGAACCGCCTGATGCCCCTCTGGCAGTCAGATCGCCATTCCTTCCGTCGAGAAGCAAGCTGTTCAAAATCAAAATCATATATATATATATATATATATATATATATATATATATATATATATATATATATATATATATATAAGATGATTTAATGAATCAGAACATTCCAATTGTTCAAAGAATTAGAGCAACAAGTCTATTGGGGCGTACGGTCGTTTCCAAAACATTCTGGAAATACTTTAATTTTTATTTTTTTAATTTTCAAATCAAAACTTTTTTTACAAAGCCACTCCAGAACGTCACTTCATCAGCGCCTTTAGCAGCATATCTTACAGAAAATTCAAGGAAGAAAATAACAAGTTCGTCTTAGAGGAACATCTAATGACAGGAGGAGATGCAGGGACAAATATTAGAAAAAGGAATACGTTACAAATATAAAATAAAAATATAAAGATAAACCGATAATAATAATTATAAACATTATCAAAATTATAAAGATAAAATGAAAATAAAAATAAAAATAAAATAAGGAATTTAGTAAAGTAAAGTATAATGTAAAATATAAAAATAATAATAGAATATATAAAGGAAAAAAATGTGGGCAGGTTATAATGACTACTTAAGATGTGTGTTTGAATAAGATTCGGAAGGTCGTTGCTTTTGATGTAAGCGTGACACACAAAATAACACACACGCTATCGTATTAATATGTGTCTTCCCGGTCGACCCCTCCTACCTCCCTTTGATGTAGAAAAAAAATAATCTAGAGGTTGGTTGGAATCGAACTATAAACAAGTCGGGCCGACTTCAAAAACTGACATCGCTGACCGTTGAGGCAAAGGGAACTATTAAAAATATCGCGAAAATTAAGAGCTTTTTATGTAAGCGTGACACACGACACACACGCTATCGTATTAATATATAGATGATATAAATTATCAATCCTCATCTAAAAAAAATCAAAGCAAAATCATTGGGATTTAAAGATTTTTCTAATTAAATTTTTTTTTTTTAACTTTTTTTTGACAGTATACATTTATATCTATATGATACGCCCAACCCATCCCTTATAGAGGGAAGAATCAGCTATCACAAAACTCGACCACTCTCTCTGGCAGTTCAGTAAAAAGAGAAGGATCTTACTTGGCCTTTTGGCTAAGATCACAATGTAGTATCTGTTCCGATGGATACTGCACCCCATAGACTGGTATTGTCTTGGCCTTCGGGGCTTGATTTACGCCGGTCTATGGGTTTGTCCTGTGCAGTTTTAGGAGGTCCACCATCACAGGCTTAGCCTCCCCTCTTTAGGGAGGAGTAAGTTTATTGCTTACTGCCTGAGGCGCCCCTACCGGGGAATGTCGACGGGGCTGTCCAGGCAATTTTTAAACCCCACTTTCCCGACCCGACCTTGGGTCAGATCTTACTTGTGGGAGTAAGATAAAAACTGGACTTGTGCCTAACTCCTGGAGAGGAGTAAATCAATACTACGTATAAGTGTGTAGTATCTGTTCCGATGGATACTGCACCCCATAGATTGGTATTGTCTTGGCCTTCGAGGCTTGATTTACGCTGGTCTATGGGTCTGTCCTGTGCAGTTCTAGGAGGTCCACCCTCCCAGGCTTCGCCTTTCCTCTTTGGGGAGGAGTAAGTTTATTGCTTACTGCCTGAGGCGCCTCTACCGGGGAATGCCGACGGAGCTGCCCAGGCAATTTTTAATGGCCAGAGTGCTCACCTTTCGGGCGCTGGCTTTTAAAACCCTACTTTCCCGACCCGACCTTGGGTCACATCTTACCTTGTGGGAGTAAGATAAAACTGGCCTTGTGTCTACCCTCCTGGAGAGGAGTAAATAAAAACTCAAGATAGTCCTAACTTTACTTCTCATGGAAAATTTCATCTTCTTGCTTAAAATATCTTTACGTGAAATTTTACATTTTTAACCTTATTTTTACTTATCTGCATCTGAATATTGCTACGGTAGAACCTTAAATGTAAACATATGAGTAAATCAGACAGTAGGTTAGGGTTAGGGTTAGGGTTAGGGTTAGGGTTAGGGTCGAGGGACACTCCAATCTTTATTACTAATTATAGGTATATTGTTTGTTTTTTTTCGGACATTTAAAAAAAAATATTTTTAACCGCTTTATAAACGGGCGGCCACAATTTTTTCTCTCCAATTCGTTTTTCACGTGTGGCCAATAACATGATTTATTATTTATTCGATTCCAAAAATCTGTTTCACTTACCAATTCTATCAATTTTTTCTCCTTTTAAATGTCTTATCTGCCTTTTCTCTCTCTTTGTCTCCCTCTCTCTTTCACTCCCCTTTCCTCTATCACTCCCCGTGCCTCTATCACTCCCCTTTCCTCTATCACTCACTTCTCTCTCGCCCTCTATCGCTCTTTTACTTTCAAATTCTATCCCATCTCTTAGTAACTTTCTCTTTCTCTTATCAATTACTTTCTATTCCTTCCTACTCTCCCTCGTTTAATCTCCCCCTCTCTCTTTAACCCTCAAATTCTATCTCATCTCTTAAGCTTCTATCTCTCTTTAAATTACTTTTCTCTACCTTCTCACTCTTTCTTTCTCTCTCTATCTTTCTCTCTTTTTCTCTCTCGCTCTCTCTTTCTCTCTTTTTCTTTCTCTTTCTCTTTCTCTCTTGTTCTCTCTTTCTCTCTTTGTCTACATCTCTTACGCTCCCTATGTTTCTGTAACTTTTGAATTCTATTCCATCTCTTATTATCGTTCTATCTTTAAATAACTATTATCTGCCTTCTCTCTCCCTTTCTCTCTTTAACCCCCTCTCTTTCTTTCTCTCTCGTTCTTCCCCCTATCTATCTCTCTTAAACATATACACACGTATCCCTCTTACTATTTATCTGTCTCTCTCTCTCTCCCTCTCTCTCTCTCTCTCTATTTATATATGACAGTTTCCGTGGGCCGAGTGGATATGGCTGACTCTGTGTACCGGGTTCGCGCCTCCCGACCGTCTGAAATTGTTACTTCCCTGCACTGATGAGAGCAATAAGCTTGAAACGCTAGCGTCTGTAGGTATAAATAATTTAATATTTATTTATAAATATTATACTAAGCCCCTTTAAGAAATTAAAGTTGAGCACTCTCGGGGAAGTTAAAAATAGACTGTCAAAAAGCTCTAATGCAAAGTTCCGAATACGTTCGTCGAACACTCTCGACTAGTCTTCTATCTGTGCCCGCTTCTAGGTACATATAGATCTTAATTTCCCTATATTACGTGACAGTTTCCGTGGGCCGAGTGGATATGGCTGACTCTGTGTACCGGGTTCGCGCCTCCCGACCGTCTGAAATTGTTACTTCCCTGCACTGATGAGAGCAATAAGCTTGAAACGCTAGCGTCTGTAGGTATAAATAATTTAATATTTATTTATAAATATTATACTAAGCCCCTTTAAGAAATTAAAGTTGAGCACTCTCGGGGAAGTTAAAAATAGACTGTCAAAAAGCTCTAATGCAAAGTTCCGAATACGTTCGTCGAACACTCTCGACTAGTCTTCTATCTGTGCCCGCTTCTAGGTACATATAGATCTTAATTTCCCTATATTACGTGACAGTTTCCGTGGGCCGAGTGGATATGGCTGACTCTGTGTACCGGGTTCGCGCCTCCCGACCGTCTGAAATTGTTACTTCCCTGCACTGATGAGAGCAATAAGCTTGAAACGCTAGCGTCTGTAGGTATAAATAATTTAATATTTATTTATAAATATTATACTAAGCCCCTTTAAGAAATTAAAGTTGAGCACTCTCGGGGAAGTTAAAAATAGACTGTCAAAAAGCTCTAATGCAAAGTTCCGAATACGTTCGTCGAACACTCTCGACTAGTCTTCTATCTGTGCCCGCTTCTAGGTACATATAGATCTTAATTTCCCTATATTACGTGACAGTTTCCGTGGGCCGAGTGGATATGGCTGACTCTGTGTACCGGGTTCGCGCCTCCCGACCGTCTGAAATTGTTACTTCCCTGCACTGATGAGAGCAATAAGCTTGAAACGCTAGCGTCTGTAGGTATAAATAATTTAATATTTATTTATAAATATTATACTAAGCCCCTTTAAGAAATTAAAGTTGAGCACTCTCAGGGAAGTTAAAAATAGACTGTCAAAAAGCTCTAATGCAAAGTTCCGAATACGTTCGTCGAACACTCTCGACTAGTCTTCTATCTGTGCCCGCTTCTAGGTACATATAGATCTTAATTTCCCTATATTACGTGACAGTTTCCGTGGGCCGAGTGGATATGGCTGACTCTGTGTACCGGGTTCGCGCCTCCCGACCGTCTGAAATTGTTACTTCCCTGCACTGATGAGAGCAATAAGCTTGAAACGCTAGCGTCTGTAGGTATAAATAATTTAATATTTATTTATAAATATTATACTAAGCCCCTTTAAGAAATTAAAGTTGAGCACTCTCGGGGAAGTTAAAAATAGACTGTCAAAAAGCTCTAATGCAAAGTTCCGAATACGTTCGTCGAACACTCTCGACTAGTCTTCTATCTGTGCCCGCTTCTAGGTACATATAGATCTTAATTTCCCTATATTACGTGACAGTTTCCGTGGGCCGAGTGGATATGGCTGACTCTGTGTACCGGGTTCGCGCCTCCCGACCGTCTGAAATTGTTACTTCCCTGCACTGATGAGAGCAATAAGCTTGAAACGCTAGCGTCTGTAGGTATAAATAATTTAATATTTATTTATAAATATTATATTAAGCCCCTTTAAGAAATTAAAGTTTAGCACTCTCGGGGAAGTTAAAAATAGACTGTCAAAAAGCTCTAATGCAAAGTTCCGAATACGTTCGTCGAACACTCTCGACTAGTCTTCTATCTGTGCCCGCTTCTAGGTACATATAGATCTTAATTTCCCTATATTACGTGACAGTTTCCGTGGGCCGAGTGGATATGGCTGACTCTGTGTACCGGGTTCGCGCCTCCCGACCGTCTGAAATTGTTACTTCCCTGCACTGATGAGAGCAATAAGCTTGAAACGCTAGCGTCTGTAGGTATAAATAATTTAATATTTATTTATAAATATTATACTAAGCCCCTTTAAGAAATTAAAGTTGAGCACTCTCGGGGAAGTTAAAAATAGACTGTCAAAAAGCTCTAATGCAAAGTTCCGAATACGTTCGTCGAACACTCTCGACTAGTCTTCTATCTGTGCCCGCTTCTAGGTACATATAGATCTTAATTTCCCTATATTACGTGACAGTTTCCGTGGGCCGAGTGGATATGGCTGACTCTGTGTACCGGGTTCGCGCCTCCCGACCGTCTGAAATTGTTACTTCCCTGCACTGATGAGAGCAATAAGCTTGAAACGCTAGCGTCTGTAGGTATAAATAATTTAATATTTATTTATAAATATTATACTAAGCCCCTTTAAGAAATTAAAGTTGAGCACTCTCGGGGAAGTTAAAAATAGACTGTCAAAAAGCTCTAATGCAAAGTTCCGAATACGTTCGTCGAACACTCTCGACTAGTCTTCTATCTGTGCCCGCTTCTAGGTACATATAGATCTTAATTTCCCTATATTACGTGACAGTTTCCGTGGGCCGAGTGGATATGGCTGACTCTGTGTACCGGGTTCGCGCCTCCCGACCGTCTGAAATTGTTACTTCCCTGCACTGATGAGAGCAATAAGCTTGAAACGCTAGCGTCTGTAGGTATAAATAATTTAATATTTATTTATAAATATTATACTAAGCCCCTTTAAGAAATTAAAGTTGAGCACTCTCGGGGAAGTTAAAAATAGACTGTCAAAAAGCTCTAATGCAAAGTTCCGAATACGTTCGTCGAACACTCTCGACTAGTCTTCTATCTGTGCCCGCTTCTAGGTACATATAGATCTTAATTTCCCTATATTACGTGACAGTTTCCGTGGGCCGAGTGGATATGGCTGACTCTGTGTACCGGGTTCGCGCCTCCCGACCGTCTGAAATTGTTACTTCCCTGCACTGATGAGAGCAATAAGCTTGAAACGCTAGCGTCTGTAGGTATAAATAATTTAATATTTATTTATAAATATTATATATATATATATATATATGTATGTATCCTCTCTCACTTCTCATTTTTTCACTCATTTCTCTCTCGCTCTTTGACTATCGAATTATATTCCATCTCTTATTAACTTAATCTCTCACTTGTAAATTAGTTTTCTCTCCCTTCTCTTTTCCTCGCACACCCTCTCTCTCTCGTTTACTCTCTCCCTCTTTTCTATTAAATCCACCTCTCTCTTTAACCTTCGAATTCTATCCCATCTCTTAAATGTATATCTCTTTTTATATTACTTTTCTTTATCCCTCTCTGTTTCTGTCTCTCTTTCTCTCTCTCTCTCTCTCTCTCTCTCTCTCTCTCTCTCTCTCTCTCTCTCTCTCTCCTTTCACTTTCGAATTATATTCCATCTCTCATTAACTTTCTATCTTTAAATGACTTATCTGCATTCTCTCTCTCTCTCTCTCGCTTCCACTTTATTATCATCATTGTTTATTATTATTTGTATATTTACCTTAATGTCCTTCTTAGTCAATTTTTTTATTATCATTATTATTATTATTATTATTTGTACCTACTAGGAGTTCTCACACAGGTCATCAGTGATTTCTCACCAACAACCGGTGGTATTCCCTGGAGTCTGAGTGACAACAAGTCTTCACAGATTTCCAGTATTCTCCACCTCTTTTCGATAGCCACCGCAAATAACCTTGCGTATCGCAACAGCCGTTTACCATTGATTTCTCGCTGATAAGAAACATTGGTTTTCTCTGGGATTTGGGTGGCAACCAGCCTCCCCGAGGTCCAAGAACTCTCTGCATTTCCAGTGAACGGTCTTATTTTTGCTGTCCCTCGTCGGTCTGGTTGTTGTTGTTGTTGTTATTATTATTATTATTATTATTATGATGATGATGATGATGATGATGATGATGATGATGATGATGATGATGATGATGATGATGATGGAATGGTAAAATGTGAGTGTTATATACATGTTTGTGTATGCATGTGTAGATGCGTATATATGTATATATATTAATATATATATATATGTATATTAATATATATATTAATATATATATATATATATATATATATATATATATTAATATATATATTAATATACATATATATATATATTAATATATATATATATATATATACAGGGTGGGCCAAAATAAGGGTCCTATCTTTAAATTTGAATAACTTGAATTTGAATAACTTCCACAAAATAAAAGTTAAACTCACCAAACTTTATGTGTGTGTAGACTGACCCTTCCGAGATTTTTTGAAATAAACAAAACAAATTTTAGCCGAAAAACACTTCTTAAAACTTACAAAAACTAAAGTATTGTTTTTTACACTGTTTTGAGTTTTTTAAGCAAAAATAATGTTTTCTAAATGAGGGTACGTTCCTTAGGGCTAATACGGCTCATGCTTGCTTCGGAAGGGGTCCTTTACTTATTCTAAAAAAAAAAAAAAATCAATAAATAAAAAAGTTATGAATTTTTAAAAATAGGACCCTTATTTTTGCCCACCCTGTATATATTATCTTTATGTATATATATATATATATATATATATATATATATATATATATATATATATATATATATATATATATATATATATATATATATATATTATGTTACATTATCCCTTCTTGCATTTTTTCTTTTTCGTAGATGTGTTGATTTTTCTTTGTTACCTCAAATTGGTGTTGTCTATTACTTCGTCACTGTTTCGTATCTTCTTTCGATCATTCTCTCTTCGCAGTCGTGTTCCCTTGCTTTCCACGTCGTCTGTGTGGCTAGGAACCATCGTTCGTTCGTCATTGTGCTTATAACTTAGTTGCGTTATAGTAAGATGAATTAAGATAAACGAGATTCGGGAAATGGAGGTTTATTGAGAGATAAATATTAAGTAATCACAAGGACAATTTACGCTTTTTTTATGTAGGAGAGAGACAGTTATATTAACCTTAGAAACTATAGATAGACAGATGGGCAGGCAGGTAGATGGATGGACTGAGACATACATACATACATACATACAGACAGACAGACAGACACCTAACGCCCATGGCCCATGCCACACTCACAGTTGTATCGTTGTTAAGACATGTTGTTAGCGACCGTTCGCTTTAAACTCCCAAGTCGGTCTCCCAAAATCAAACTGTTTCTTCGCGCTTTCGTTCCACATGACGTCACATCCGGCGTCCCTTCGCATATTTTTTTGAACCGTGGCCCCGTTTTTACCTCACTTCGTTGTTTTTGGATTTTATCATCGACTCATTCTGTCATTGGCTTTATCAATTGCTGGCCGGTCGTGACCTCAACCTTCCCTGATCCCCCACGTTTTCCGTCCTCTTATGCGTTGTTATTCAGACGAGTGAATCATTATTTTACACACATCGCACGTGTACTAAAATCTATACAAGCAGATCTACAGACACATTATTCTAATATTTCTCAAACAATTATTTGAAAATCTTGTATTTGTTAAGTTATAATTATGAATTATCTGAAAAACAATCATACGATTGTTTCACTCCGATCCGTAAATAAATAGCGTCAAACAGTTTTATTATCATCATCCTAAGTTTACTCCTAACCAGAATTCTTCATCGGCTTCATACGGCAATCCTCTGGGATGTAAGTAAAGTTTCTTACGATCGATGTCGCCGCCAATGGGCATGACATATCATCTATCAATTACAGAAATTACTGCGGAAATTTTCCAAAGTAACCTTCATTCCTACTTCATAGTGCATGCTCAGAGTTCTATTGTCTCATTATCTGAAAAAAAAACATTATAAGAGGGTGGATCAAAAAGAAATCAATTTATTTTACAAAAACAACGTATATATTATTCCTCAACATCGTTGTCATTCAGATCAATACACTTCTCAAGTCGATGTTTCCAGTTTCGAAGACCGTCTTTGAATTCTGGAGAACATTTTCGGAGCAAAATAGTGGCAGTGTTTTGCTTTTGCTATGTCATTAAAATAGGTTCCTTTGAGGATTTATTTGAGTTTGGGGGAAAAGAAAGAAGTCTGATGGAGCTAAATCGGGAGTGTATGGTGGGTGAGGAAGCACTTTCATCGGAATTCTCGAAGAACGTCTTGCGCAACCCTCGAAGAATGCGTTGGTGCATTGTCATGATAAAACAGGACTTCAACATGAAATTCCCATTTCTGATTTTTAACTATAGCGTATTTTAACTCCTTCAAAACCTCAGCATACTAAACTCTTGTTACTGTTTTTTTATTTTCAAGGTAATCTATCAGTATAACACCCCTCTGAATCCCAGAAAACCGTGGCCATCATTTTTGAGCCGACTTTTGAGATTTCAACTTGATGGGTCCTGAAGATACCCGTGGGGTCAATTGCTTTGACTGTTTTTTGAACTCAGGATAATACTGGTGAATCCCAGTTTCATCTCCGTTGTATAATTTTCGGCAGAAATTGCTCTTCGTCTGCTCCAATGTTGTTCAATACGGTTAAGGAGAGATCACTTCGAAGATTCTGTTGATTAGGCTGCAACGCCTTTGGGACTCATCGTGTTGAAAGCTTGCTTAGTCACAAATTATCATGAAGAATTAAATTTGCCGACCGATAAGAAATGTCTAGAGACGTAGCTGTCTGATTAACAGTTACTCGCCGATCTTCTTCAATTAAATTTTGAGCAGCTTCGATGTTTTCGTCATTTGTTTGGGTTCCTGCTCTCTCAGAGCGAGAGTCATCTACAAAGTCGTCTCTCTATTCTTTGAATCGCTAAATCCACTTGTATACTGTATTTTTTTTTTGGGGGGGGGGGGGGGGCACGGGTTCTATAAACTTTTTTGCAAACCTTCAATGATCTGTGTTTCTTTCTATTCGAGTTTTACCGAAAATTTGATATTCGACCTCATCTCAAAATATCTGTTTTCCACGGTCGAAAAAGTAGCTTCTCTTTTAGGGAGTCTGAACAATACAGAGGTTTGCATGAAAGTGATCGCAGGTAACTAAAAGCAAGGTAAACACCCAGTGAAGTGTGCTGGTATGTTTTACCTTGTTTAAAAATGATATTTATACTGCTATTAACTTGATATTTATACTGCTATTAACTTGATATTTATACTGTTATTAAAAGATTCCGAGAACATTTTGATCCGTCCTCGTACATATTTAATATATTATCTTATGATATCTATTTTTATACAGTTAGGTATATGCAAATGTTTATTATCGGTATCTAAGGGATTCACTCCTAAACTAATCAATCAATAATGACGAATTTTGGAAAACAGTGGTTATGCGCAATGTGGGCCATATTTAGTCTAATATAGTTTTATGAACAGAGGGGGTGGGATAAACGCTACGTGAAATTTCAGATTCCTCCAATTTTTGTAAAACCTTAACAATAGGTGTTCGACATCAATTCTTGAATATTTCCGAAATTTCAGTTTCCTTGAAGTATTTTAAAGTCTTTTTTCGAAAACATAAACGCACAACCTTATAGTTGAAAATTAAAATATTTCAGTTTTGCATTGAATTTTATATGTAGTTATTAGACATCAATTAAGAAAGATTCCCTGAAATTCAATTTCAATAATAGTTTCTCAAATAACATACCCCGCCTAATAAACCGGTATTCTCCGGGCCTTTGGGTCTGGATTTACGCCGGTCTATTGGGGGTTGTCGGTCCTGTGCATTTCTAGGAAGTGCACCCTCCCAGGCGTTGCCTCCTCTCTTTGGGGAGGAGTAAGTTTATTGCTTACTGTCTGAGGCGCCTCTACCGGGAAATGCCGACGGGGCTGCTCAGGCAATTTTTAAAAAGCCAGAGTGCTCAAATCCTCGAGCGCTGGTTCGTTCCCACTTTCTCGACCTTGTGTCACATCTTACCTTGTGGGAGGAAGATAAATAGAAACAAGTGTTGAATGGATTTTGATCAAAATTGAAATAAGCGTAGGCATAATGTTTAGTAGCATTTTATATTACGTTGATTTACGTCTTTATAAGGAGACATAAAAGTGGCGCAAAACTGTTCTGTTAATTAATTTTATCCATTCTTTGGTATAAGTTTATATATATATATATATATATATACAATATTTTTTATAAATTTTCATTATTTTAACCTACAGGCACTAGTGTTTCCTGCTGTATGCAATCATTAGCGTAGGAAATATTAATTACTACCTGTCTAAGGATTCGAACCCAGCCACCTTTGACGTCACAGTCCGAGCTCTTACCCCAGGCAACTATTGATCAACACGGAAAACAAAGGAATTTAACGTCTATAAATGTCAATATCGGACAAATAACAACCAGTAATCAGAGTGTTCAACTTGCCGGGGCAAGGAACGCCGCTTAGAACCTTAGTATATATATATTTATATATTTCGAAATCCTCACTCAAACTTGCAGTTAGGTCTTTAGTTGAAAATTGCTATTTTACTGTAGGTATTTTTGAGGGCCAAAAAAATAGGCATGCCAGTATATGTAGCTCCCGCTCCATTTGGGGGAAATGTTTACCTTCATTTGTATGAAGATCGATTTATGTCAGAACTAATTCGTCAAAACAGACGAAAGGCAATACTTTTCAATGGAAGCTTCGTTTTTATTGGTGATCGTTTAGACATTGATGGTCGGGATGCGTTTCTTCAAACATGTCTAATAACAAAATAGGTTAGAAAAAGAATAAATTAGGAGCTAAAAAAACTAGATCTGAACGTTTTTGTTCTTGATTTTTAAAGGGGTGGTGTCTGATCAACACTGCTAGGGAGCCATGAGATAAAATAGTGTTTTGTTTTTAAATCCCAGAAACAGTTTTCATGGTAAACAACTGATGATTCCTACAATAATATTAAGACTAGCGTAAATTTTAGGAAGCAAACTAATGTAGGTACTACAAGAGATTAATTGACTTCAAAGCAAGGGAATTTTCACACGAAGGAATATATATATATATATTTGTAGTAAGTTTTTGAAAGGCTGTGGGCAATGCAATTCCGGGTAAGATGCAAGTTAAAAGGAAAGGAACAAAAACAATAACAATAAATCGAATACGATATAAGACTTACTATTTATTTTTCCTTTTTTTTTCCTTTTTTTTTTTTTTCTTACATAACAGCAAGAGTGTTTTAGCTGTTCGTGTGATGTCCGGGTGATTAAAAATCACTATTTGATATTTCGGGAAAAGACATCCCTTTTTCAAAAATAATTAGACCAGAAGAAGAATAATATTTTATTCTTCTCCGACTGTGTAGAGAATAATACAAAACAAAATGGCTGCCAGATATAGACCGCAGCAAAAAAGCAGTTTCACAGGGAATATAAATTAAGTTAAGTTTTATTTTAATATTATGTTAAATATATGATTGGTGTTTAGAATATTAGTGTAATGTTGGTTGGAAGTTTATATATTAGAATACCCGGATGTTAAAAATTAATTCCCTGAACAGAACAATATGCACCACGTTTTCTGTTACCTTACGTAGATTTCAATCAACACATAATGATACAAAACTTTATTTCTAGGATTCTTATTCCAATTGTTTTCGATATCTAACTATGATTTTGATTCTAGATAAATGTATAAAATTTGATTAATTGAAGACACATCTTATAAAACTATAAGTAGTTGTTGTTAAGGTAATGTTGTTTTAATCTCTGTTTATTTTATTCAACGGCATTTATGAGAAGTTAACCGAACGCGATGGCTTAAATGGAATGGAAATGTAACTCTGTGTAATTTAGCAAACGTGAATACAAAATATTTCAGTTCATTCGGTGAAATAAAGTTAGGCGTAAAATTATTTTAAATAATTATTAAATAGACTTACTTGAATCATCGAATAATTTCTTTACTGGTTTACTTTATTCAGCTAAGTAAGTTGTTCGATTTGAAATGTTATGAACTTTGGCTATTTTTATTCATAGCGTTTAGTAATAGATAGTTATTTTAAGTCATTATTCTGAAAAAAAAATCATTTGTTTTTATGTATTTAGCTTTCTGTTATTTATCTAAGTGAAACATTTGACCTAAGTACTATAAGAGATTATGTTATGAATCGTCCGTCGCCATTTGCATTTCTCCAGTCGTAACAAACGCAGTGATTTCATTAGATAATAATATCTGTTTTATTATTCACTGAAGGTAAATGGTGAATATATGAAAGAATTATATTCCGGTTAGAAATATCCGGCCGGATATAACATGTAATCGATGAAATAGATTGAAATTACTGTTTATATAAAGAACAAAGGCTGAAAATTTCTGTAAATTACTGTTTTGGCTGAATCAAGTATAGCTTTGTCAGAACTTCGAGAATCCGACTGACTTTTCTTTCTCCCCTCTCTCTCTTTCTTTCTCTCTCTGTCTCTCTCTGTCTGTCTCTCTCTCTCTCTATTCTCTCTCTCTCTCTCTCTCTCTCTCTATATATATATATATATATATATATGTCTCTGTGTGTGTGCATCAGTCTTACTTGTATTTTCCTTTACTTCCGCAAATTATTATTTGGTTTGTGTCCATTCCTAAAACCAGTCTGTCAGAATCTTGAGCATCTTGCCACAACGTCTTTTACTTAAAGAACTTGAAGCGTTCTTTTTTATTATTTTTATTCGTTTTGCTTTCTCATTTCTTTTATTGATTTATTTCTCGATAGAAAAAGAAAACTATATTTCTTGCCCAGCTTCACGTACAGTAACGAAATAATTCAGTCACACTTTTCCAACTAGAGCGCGATGCTGATCGTTTGATGATGGATGCCGATACAAACCGTGCAATCGGCAAACACCGCCACGTTCGCATTATTATCGTTAGAAAAAGGTATGAATCCACTCTTCCCGCTTGTTGAATATCAGTTTTTAGTTTACCATAATCTTATATAAGTAGATGAGAGAAAAAAAACCTGGCCGGAAGAATAGCATCCGGCTTTTCAAACAAACATCTGCATAAACACATGCATGTACACCGGAAGAAATACACGATGCATGTGTGTTAAAAATATTATGTTAACCGGCTCTATTTTGGATCGACAGAAAGCGACTTCCGTCAATTCCCGTGGAATCCTCCACGTGTCACCGACTCTTCTCGTTAACGTTTCTGTGTAGCTTACTTTAATATTATTTATAGTTAAAAACATGCAGACTGTTTTGTTGTATCACAACTCTTCAGTGTGGCTAGACGAGATTGAAATTCAACAGTCTAGTAGACAATCAGCGCTTTGTTCTCCGTTTTTATTTCATTTTGGCCATCAGTCACAAGCGAAATCTCAATGTTTAACTAAAGAGTGTCAACGTTCGAAGAGCGCTCAATTTGTTTACACACACACACACACACACATATATATAATGTATCTACGGAGTTAACCATACTACTATAAATGTTTCTATTCAATACACAATGTTAATTTTGAAAAGAAATGTGTTTAGTTTTCAGAATTGTCCTATACTGTTTAAAATCTGTAAAAAAATTGTCAAGATTACAAAAGAAATAATGTACCACGTTACTGACCCTGTTGCTTAGAATATATATTCCATAATTAATAATGATCGGTTGATTAGTTTGTGTTAATCGTATATATATATCTTTACATTTATAAAGTTTCATACGTATATATATGTGTGTGTGTGTGTGTGTGTGTGTGTGTGTGTTAAAATTGTTATATAAGACTGTTTAGAGTCATCAAAAGTATAATATGAATTTAAAAAAATTCAAATTGTCTTGAAAACAATCCTACGCCAAATACTCGTTGTTTTAATTCTTGGAATTGATATAAACACTGTCCTACGATTGTGTATCTAAACTTACTTATATATATATATATATATATATATATATATATATATATATATATATATATATATATATATATATATATATATATATATATATATGAGAAAGGAAGGATGAAGGTAATCCGACGTAATGGGAAATGATGAAGGAAAAACCAAAAAGGATGTTTTTTATGTGTTCATCAACGTTGACTGACATCACCAAGCCCGGACGTCGGTCTTACTGCTTCCAGTAGTGGCTACTACGTCTTCCCATCAACCCATCATGTCAACCCAATATGTCCACGTACTTGCATGACATTTTTATCATCCTAAAGAAGTCTTACAAATAAAGACGAAACGTTGATGAACACATAAAAAACATCCTTTTTGGTTTTTCCATTTTCATTTCCCATATATATATATATATATATATATATATATATATATATATATATGAGAGATAGATAGATAGATAGATAGAGAGAGACATATAGACACACATATGTTCAAGGTTCAAGCTCAATGAATGTTACTTTTTTAACAGCAGCGCATGCAACCAATAGAAAGGGCGATTCTAGTAGTCATGTCTTTATTTACCTTTCAAAATAAACCCATATACTTGACGGACTGTTTCCTTACCTACAAGACACTATCCTCGTGTGTCTTCGGTCTCTCTGTATAAGGCTTTGTCATGGCAATCTGACATGAGGATACTTACCCCTACAAGTTAATCCTGACCAAATATTTAAAATAACTCAACGTTTGACAGGTAAAAGAGAACTGTAATGGAATATTCGAATATCTATGTATCTTACCTAGAGATACACTTAGATAGAGATCAGGAAGGGGCCCCTTGATTTCTGAGAACTTCGACTGAAGTAAAATGAAACTGGACTCATATATTCTGGATTTTCCATACGTGCTACTCTTCCAAAGGAAAGTAAAAAAAATAACATGCCTAAAACATCAGAAAATCAAACAAAATAAAATAACACTCACATTGTTAAAGCATTTATATATGAAGATTCGAACCTGGTTTAACAATGTGAGTGTTATTATTTTTAGCAACATGGGCACCTTATCATTTTTGTAAACTTTACCATTTCAGGGTTGAGCCCCCTTCAAACCCGGCTAAAATAAACTTTTAATCTACTAAACAACTGAACAAATCATTAGCAATTTTTGAATATATTCTTAAAAATACAATGAGTTACATGGGCACATTTTTTTTTAAATGTTAATATTCAGGGGGTGCATATATATATATATATATATATATATATATATATATATATATATATATATATATATATATATGCAATTTTTTCATTTTTATTTATTTACTATTTACATTTTATGAACCGATCATTATGAATTGTGTTAATATATGTTCGCGGCAACCCGGTAAGTAACATGGGAACAGTCTATTTCGTAAACTTTATCATTGAGGGGGTCCTAAATGATTTATTTTGAAAAAAGAAACGCATCTTTTATTTGGCTTTCTAAACTTCTAAGTATATTCAAATTTTTACGATGCTTCAAAAGCGAGACTACATTATATATATATATATATATATATATATATATATATATATATATATATATATATATATATAATATATATATATATAATATATATGTATACATATATATATTATATGTATATATATATTATATGTATATATATTATATATATATATATTATACATATATATATTATATGTATATATATATTATATGTATATATATTATATATATATATATTATATATATATATATATGTATATATATATTATATATTATATATACATATATATATACATATATATAATATATATGTATAATATCTATATATTATATATATATATATTATATATATATATTATATATACATATATCTATAATATATATACATATATTTTCTTTGTCTTTTTTAACATTTCTTTCTTTCTCCCTTTCGTGACTATTTTTTTAATCCAAATTGCGTTCTTTTTATAAATTTGAAAACTTTTCTGTTTTTAATTAAAGTTCTGCTACCAATTGATGATTATTGTATTTAAACGATAGAAATATTTTGGTAGAACTTTTCAATATGTGTTTTTGAGTTTATTTTTGCTAGTTGTGGATTTGCTTATCTTTTATTCCATTTTTATTTCTACATATACATATATATATAATATATATAATATATATATAATATATATATATATATTTATATACATATATATTATATATGTATATATATTATATATATACATATCATATATTTATATATTGTATATGTATATATTATATATATACACACACACACACATATATATATATATATATATATATATATATATATATATATATATATATATATATATATATATAAATTCTGTGCTGATTGTCGGTAGGCGTGTGGTCCCGAGCGTTCGTTTCGTAATTCTAGCTTGAATTTATCTGAAAAGAAATATATTTAAATAGAAATAATCTACTAATTATTACGTCTTCGTGTTATATAGTAAGGGAGGAAAACGTGAACTCCCGAGACTTTAATGAGAACACGTGTGATTGTGACGTCAAACGAGAACGAGAGGAGATATCTCTATAATTCATCTAATCCACCCACCCACAGATGTGTGTGTGTGTGTTTAGAGACATTTGCTTTCCGTAGACCATTTAGATCTACGCATAGGCTTCAATGAACCCGACGGAATTAAAGATCTAAAGAAAATGAAATCTTTGCCTAAAAAAGATAACTCACAAGAGAAGCAGCAACGTGTGACCAAATACAATGGACGCGATGTGAATAACCGACTGAGAACACAAAAATATACTCAATTAAGTTATCCCTACAGATCATCCGGACGACGGCAGCTTATCATTTGAGTCTGGTTTGTAGACAGCAATTCATTTCCTCTCGTATTTTTCTTTTTACTAAAAGCTCTCGTAAACGTCATTAAAAAGGAACAGTACAAATTCACTTGAGTTTGAATAATATCTTTGGGAGATTTAGTTCGTTTTTTTCTTGATTTATATTCATGTAATACCCCCAACCACGAAACCATCCCTAGAGGGTGTTGAGTAGTTATAAAAAAACATCCAACCTCTCTATCTCTCTATCTATCTCTTTGAAAAGGTAAAGATCTGGACTATCCATTCGCCACGACGTCACACTAGCGACTTTCTGTCTGTGACTAAACGGCCGGGACACGTAGCTCTCACTCTACTTCTAATGGAACTTTCCACTCCACTTAATTCTAACCGTACGTGGAAATTTTCCATTCTAATCTTATTTTACACACCCGCATCTAAATATTATTACATTCAGATATGCCTTAGTCTCAGTCAATTTAGCATAATTTTTTTAAATGGAGGAAGGAATAACTGTCGTTCTTACTACACATTAATATTAATGAGTAGAACAATATACAATCCAGTGAAATATCTACCCCGTTTGTTTCGTCTCTTTACCGCATACGTACTTCCATCCCAGATGGATGCTTGTCTCAGAATTCGTCCCTTGACTGAGAACTTTACAATATTCTACTATCTCACCTGCCACTTTAAGTTTGTTTTTTTTTAACTTGGAACTTTGGGACTTGGAACTGGAGATCCAGTGGGTCGGAAAAGTTCCAAGTTGTCGGAAAGGGCGGTATCATCAAATCATACTTGGCGGAGATATGGGATTGTTTCGGTTTATACATTTGCCTTTGAAATAGCATTTTCATAGGTCTGTCAGGCTTGTTGGAAATATAAATTTTATTCATCTGACACGCTTACATTCGAAATAAAATTTTCTTTGGTTGTCACGCGTAAGTTTAAAATAGTATCGGTGTATCCATCTATGTATATCTGCAAAACCTTCTATTCATTCCATGGTCGGATCGTCGGTCTGGCACGCTTAAGGTGGAAATTTCGAACACTTATAACAAGATTTAATCTAGGTTAGCGAATGACATATGTGGGGTGAGATTTGATCGCATTTAGAATTCCGGGCTAGATTGTTTGATAGGTTGTGATTTAATAAATTATTTATTTATCAAAATAAAATTTTTAGTTTTGTTGTTTAGAAAAAAAAATGTGTAAAGATAAAAACATATTTGAATGAATACGGCGAGCTGATCGGAAATCGAAGAAGAGGTTTACTCGGTTCCACAAGTGAGGACGTACGTTCTGCGCTTTGCTCCTTCAACGGGTTCCATTGGGGGAGCTGAACATATACAAAAATGATGTACAGGTAAGAAGTAAAAGTTAAGCGACGTAAAATACTTTTGTTTTGAGTATTCCTTGTGTTAAAATCTCCTGGGGGGAAATGATGCCCGAAATGGTTAAACAATCGATTACTAGAAGATACAAAGTAGGTCTAGATTTCGAGGGGTTTTTTTTTCACGTTGAAACTTGACGAGTTGCAAGCGGATCCCCTCGACATAAATAATGGCTACGTGACACATAACCATACAAAAAAACATCACGCATAACTATTTAAGGTACATTACACACATTACACGCATAACTATTTAAGGTACATTACACACATTACACGCATAACTATTTAAGGTACATTACACACATTACACACATAACTATTTAAGGTACATTACACAATAACTATTTAAGGTACATTACACACATTACACACATAACTATTTAAGGTACATTACACACATTACACACATAACTATTTAAGGTACATTACACACATTACACACATAACTATTTAAGGTACATTACACACATTACACACATAACTATTTAAGGTACATTACACACGTAACTATTTAAGGTACATTACACACATTACACACATAACTATTTAAGGTACATTACACACATTACACACATAACTATTTAAAGTACATTACACACATTACACACATAACTATTTAAGGTACATGACATACATTACACATAACTATTTAAGGTACATTACACACATTACACACATAACTATTTAAGGTACATTACACACATTACACACATTACTATTTAAGGTACATTACAAGCGAATCGCCTCGACGTAAATAATGGCTACGTGACACATAACCATACAAAAAAACATCACGCATAACTATTTAAGGTACATTACACATATTCATATTCTTAACTTCCTTGAGAATAACATAAGGGGGCACATTACATATTTTTATTTTCTGCCCTTACAAAGAAATAAGGGGCATGTTATACGTTCAATACGCAGAATCAGTGAACGTATTTTCAGAATATTCGATTTTGTTTTTATGAAGCAAAATATTTGATTGGGATTATTGCACTACAAAATAGTGGACATGAGGGCAATTTATCTAGCTTGATAATTGTTGTAACTGCGTTTATCAAAAATAACATTAACATTGCAATTCGTTAGCAATACGCTTTATTACCTTTTGTACAGGAAAACATAAGACATAGGAAAATAGATGAAGATTTCTTAATTTAGTTGTAAAACGACTCACAGCAAGGCTACTACCAATGCTACTACTTGACGTAGTATGTATCTTTATGCCTTTGTTCGTCAGACAGTCCAACATCTTTTAGGGAAATATTCTCCCTAACAACCATAATCAAACGTAGTACTACCATCTAAAAAATCCCATAGGTGGCGACCGGCGTAACCCTAAGACCATTGAAGAGAAGAAATCTGAAAGTAAAAGAAAAAAAACATAAGTCAGTCGTCATATTGTCTATATTCGCCTGACAACGTAAGAATAGGCAAAAATCTTATCTGGTCCTTACTTGTCTATCTTGTATCAAATATTCTTGTAGTTATGCAATAGAAACGTTGATAACTCAAAAACTATTTACTTATCAGGTTAAACGTTTGCATTGTATTTACTGTTTTTAAACGTGACCAAACATAGAAGATACGGGACTTCATTGACTACACTATGGGCCAAGTAGTGAGTCTTTACGATTAAAAGAACCGAAGTAATTGCTAAAAGCGTGACTTTCACCTTTTCCGTGACCTTATTCTTGATCTAGATATCCCAAAATTAAATCAGTTCTACATCTGACAATGACCAATATTATAATAAAGTATGGTGACGATTGGTCAAGCGATGTTCACAAACAAACATAGTAACAAACCTACAAACAAACGATCGAAAACATAACCTCCTTGGCGGAGGTAAAAATGATCAAATTTGTTAATTCTGGTTTAAGATGTGTAACTATATATACGAAAAATAAAAATAAAAACACGCAATGCTAAAAAAATGGACAGCTTGTAAGAATATCTGTTATAGTTTTTTCAATGTCAGTCCGAAGTTTTAGAATTATGAAATGGCGTCTGTTTGTCTCGAGGTAATTCCACAAATTTAAATAATACACCCCTTTTATTGGCCATAATAAAACTCCTAAACGAGTGTCTATGAAAGGAGCCAATCAGTGGGACTTGATAATTGGTAGGTGTCCATTACAGAGTCTAACATTTTTCAAAGATTAATGGATGATTTGACTCGTTAACCTCCAGCAAAGCGTGGCCAAAATGAATCTCAGTAAAACTTATGTTCTTATATATATATATATATATATATATATATATATATATATATATATATATATATATATATATATATATATATATATATATAGGCAGAATCTTCTCTTGCAGGCAAGTATTGTTGAATATAAGAGACAACTCATGTCTAGATATCCTTTGGTAGATCCTTAAAATAGTCCGAATTAGGATCTAAGTTTCGGAGGGGAATTGGCTGGTGAATTTACCATACTTTAGATTTGTCTCCCAAGTACTGTCGGACCCATCTGGGTCGATCTTCGGGGGAATGACGATGCATTTGTCTGATACTAGCGTTATAGTCCAACACTTAACTGACGACTACTCCTGCCCCGATCGGAATTCAGAAAACTCTTAGTAGAAAATACCAAAATCTTAGAATTTAGTACTAAGAAACAAAAACTCCTTTAATTAGAAGTCCTATATATAAACCCCCCAAAAAACTAATTAATAGAATTAACTTTAATATCAGTAATAATATTCGAAAATGTTCATAGCTCCAAATATGGTTTCGTACTTAGTACATAATTCCCGCCAAAAAACTTCTATAAATACTAACGCATGGTCTAGACCTGATTAACCTCATTCCCTCGAAGA
This sequence comes from Sepiola atlantica, assembly GCA_963556195.1. Classification (NCBI taxonomy): domain Eukaryota; kingdom Metazoa; phylum Mollusca; class Cephalopoda; order Sepiida; family Sepiolidae; genus Sepiola; species Sepiola atlantica. The sequence continues at coordinate 75,560,807 of OY744534.1, forward strand.
TGGACTCAGATGAGTTCGAAAATACTTGGGAGACAAATCCAAACTATGGCCAATTCATCAGCCAATTCCCCTACGAAACTAAGATCCTCGGACTATAGAAATGATCTACCAAAGGATATATATATATATATATATATATATATATATATATATATATATATATATATATATATATATAAAATAAATTCCTCTGATGACAAGATTTTAATCTTTGAAAAGCCTTGGCTTAAGGAAAGAAAAATAAACATGTTTTTACCGAGTACACCTTGCATTGAACAATCGAAGTTGAAATAGATTTGTCATTCGTGCATATTATCTCTCTTCTTTTATATATATATATATATATATATATATATATATATATATATATATATATATATAACTTCTTTGTAATATAGTAGGAAAAATCCCAGCAGAGTGCTCGATTAATTAAGAATTAAAGTTAAAAATTAAGAGCATAATATTTATTTATTTTTGTACAGAAAAATTAGTACACCATTCGTACCGTCGGTTTCAAGCTCGGAAAGTCTTAGCCATCCGGCTCTCTTCAGCTTCTGTTATCATCTGTTTTGGAAATGTGAAGTCACGTGACACTCTCGTTGAGACGCGTTATTTGCTCAATGTGTTGTGTATGTTTGTTTGAATTTAAATTTAGTGTAATGAAACTGTTGAGATTTAAAACCGATTTGGAGAGATATAACAATATAAGATTAAAGGGAATATATATATATATATATAATAAAATAAAAAATAAAATTAAAATTAAAATTAAATTTGAAATTTAAATTTTAAAAAAACATACATAACACACTCAGCAAATAACGCGTCCCAACGAGAGTGTCATGCGACTTCACATTTCCAAAACAGATGACAACAGAAGCTGAAGAGAGCCGGATGGCTAAGACTTTCCGAGCTTGAAACCGACGGTACGAATGTTGTACTAATTTTTTTGTACTAATATATATATATATATATATATATATATATATATATATATATATATATATATATGCTAGACACACAGAGTTTCCCTCTTCCCTCCTCTTTCCCCAGCCTCTCAAAATCCATGCCACACCTCACCACGACAAAAATCTCTTCATCTCTCCCACCCTGAGGCAAATTCAGTAATATTCTCACCCCTCCCTATTTCACTGCTGCCTTAATGGTACCCACTCAAAGCTTTCCATATTCATTTCATTCTTCGACACCACTGACTTCTCGCGGCCTGGACTCTCCTCCAGCGCTCACAGTAGCTATGGCTACTACTTTTCCTTTATCACTCCATCATGGTGTCAACCCAAAATTTCGATGTACTTGCATGACATTTTTCTTCAAATTATCATCCTGAGGAAGTCTTACAATAAAGACGAAACGTTGATGAATATATAAAAAAAATATCTCTTGTTTTTTTTTCTTTTTCATTTCCCATATATATATATATATATATATATATATATATATATATATATATATATATATATATGAGCGGAATTTTGTTAATCTCCGTAAGTGTGGTCTCGAGAGCTCTTTCGTCCAACATCTCATCAGGAGAAATCGTTGGAATGAAACAGGATGAAATAAATTAATAGTGAGAAAAAACGAAAAAAAGCAGGTATGGGGAATTTACTGCCAGTGAAAATAAACGTTTAAAAGATTTAATTCAATTCAACGAATAAAAACTACTAAAAGGCAAAAAACCTTCCCCAAATAATGTCAACGTCTTTACGAAATCCTTCTGCTTGCAAAAAGAAGGCTTCCGTAGTAAAGCGATCGCGACGGATTCTAAAATTTTCAAATTAAAAGTAGAATCCGCCCTATGTAAGATAGTCAACCACTCTATTTTATACTTATTGGCGCAGCATGCATTGTCAGCTAAATGCTGGCCAATAGACGATTCCAAAGCCGAGGTAAAGGTATGGCACAAGAAACCAGATCTACCCTGTCTAATTTTGGATGGGATATGCTGGTTTATTCTGGTCTCTAAATGCAATTTAGTCCGCCCAATATACACAGCATCACACGCATTTAAATTCATAAATAATATTACTATTTTTTAAATAAGGCAGACTATCTTTAGAAAAAGACCGAAAAGCAAATCTTGTGCCAAAAACCAAACGATTTAATTCAATTCAACGAATAAAAACTACTAAAAGGCAGATTTAGAGGCATAAAAATCAAATTACAGAATTAAATAATTTTGTGAGATTAAAGGGCAACATAAGATCCATTAAACTTTATGTTTTCTTTTCTACAGAATGTTGTTTCACTCTATATTTCTAAGCGTATCATTGCCTCTAGGGTTAGGCCAAGTTTAATCATGGAACGAGCGTTTGTCCGTGATGACATTAATAAAATGTTAAAACTACTAGAGTTTTACATTAGCGCTCGACTTTGTGTCTTGTCGGTTATAAAAGGTTTCTTGTCCTTTTTTGATTTTTTTCGCTTCTGCAAATATGTGTCAATTGGCAATGAGTTCGCTATAAAACGTACTCAAGCTAAATATCAGAAACAACTCACCCATCTTGTTCGTGCAAGATTTGGTTGAGAGATAAAAGACAAAGGTGGACACATATTTAACTTGTCTAACACTATTCTTTCGGATGTTGAGACGTTGGTCCTGTCCACTGGTTTGGATTTTAGTATTCCCCCAATGAATATTGACAAAGAGAAAACTCTTGCTTCCTTTGAGGTCCTTGTCTCTCAACTTAGGCATCATGAGCCTATTTCTTCCGATCATTTCTCATCGATGAAGTCACGTTTGACTGATTTGGCACATCGATTTAACAGCTCTCCGATTGACTCTGATGATTTTGTATGGAGGCAGACCCATTTTAAGACTGCGAAATCGTTAAAAGCTAATTACGATATCTATATCTGCAAACCAGATAAGGGTTCCGGAGTAGTTGCGATGAATCGTGAGGACTACATTAAGAAAATGTTACACATTCTTGATGACCAATCAAAGTTCTCCAAGATCGGCCCTGTTGAGACATCCGATAGCACTTATAGAAATGAGATCCAGTTGCAGAAGCGATTATTATACTTCTATAAGAAGGGTTACTTTATTAAAGAGACCTATGACCGAATTCGACCTTCTGGTTCGCAACGACCAAGATTATATGGCCTCCCTAAAATACATAAGAAAGAGGTCCAACTCAGACCCATACTATCTATGGTAGGGTCTGCTGAACATTCCTTGGCTAAATGGCTGCTTGAAATTTTGCAACCGGTACGTGATTTTTACAGTGCCCATTGCATTTCCAATTCTTTCCGGTTTGTTGACCGTTTGCGTGAAATAAAATCTAATACAGATAATCGATTTATGTGCTCCTTTGACGTTGTCAATTTATTCACAAATATTCCGTTGGAGGAGACTATTGGTATTTGTGCTAACACATTATATGGTAGCTCTTTGTCCCCTCCTTGTTTCCCTAAGGAAATCTTTGTGGAGTTAATGTTGTTGTGCACGAAGTCTGTTCAATTCAGCTATAACAACATTATGTATAGCCAGATTGATGGAGTGTCCATGGGGAGTCCTTTAGCTCCGGCTTTAGCGGACATTTCTGTTGGCTATCATGAGGGAATTCTGTTTAACTCGGTCCCTAAGTCCAGTGTCTATGTCAGATACGTTGACGACACTTTTGTTACTTATTCCTCTCACAGTGAAGCCATAATTTTTTATAAAAAGCTAAATTTATTACATAACGCTTTAAGTTTCACTATGGAGGTTGAGAAGGGCAATTCCCTCCCGTTTTTGATGTATTTATTGAAAGATCCAGGGTAGGGTTCCTAACTAGCGTTTATCGCAAACCCACATTTACGGGTCTCTACTTAAATTGGTTCTCTTTTGCACCAAAATCTAGGAAGTTAGGATTGGTTTACACCTTAGTGCACCGAGCCCTCATGGTTTGTTCCTCCAACAGACTTAAGCCGGAATTAGATAAAATTAGGGAAATTCTCATCAGCAACAGTGAATTAATCTCGGATTGTATCCAGAAGCAAGTTGCAGCTTTCAAATCTCCTAGAACTTTAGTCCCACCAAGATGCCCAGTTTATCTTAAACTGCATTGGATAAGTGTCATTAGTCAGGAGTTAGGCAAACAATTCACTAAATGTGTAACTGGTTGCTTTTTTTCTGTTGATTTACGTTTGGTTTTTGACAAAAGATCTGCTTTTCGGTCTTTTTCTAAAGATAGTCTGCCTTATTTAAAAAATAGTAATAGTATTTATAAATTTAAATGTGATGCTGAGTATATTGGGCGGACGAAATTGCATTTAGAGACCAGAATAAACCAGCATATCCCATCCAAAATTAGACAGGGTAGATCTGGTTTCTTGTGCCATACCTCTACCTCGGCTTTGGAATCGTCTATTGGCCAGCATTTAGCTGACAATGCATGCTGTGCAAATAAGTATAAAATAGAGTGGTTCACTATATTACATCGGGCGGATTCTACTTTTCATTTGAAAATTTTAGAATCCGTCGCGATCGCTTTACGGAAGCCTTCTCTTTGCAAGCAGAAAGATTTCGTAAAGACGTTGACATTATTTGGGGAAAGTTAGTTGGCTTTTTTTAATGCCTCTAAATCTGCCTTTTAGCTGTTTTTATTCGTTGAATTGAATTAAATCTTTTAAACGCGTATTTTCACTGGCAGTAAATTCCCCATACCTGCCTTTTTTCGTTTTTTTCTCACTATTAATTTATTTCATCCTGTTTTATTCCAACGATTTCTCCTGATGAGATGTTGGACGAAAGAGCTCTCGAGACCACACTTACGGAGATTAACCAAATTCCACTTATATTTAAAACTATTTATAAATTTTGTACCCCAAAACATATATATATATATATATATATATATATATATATATTCTCTTTCTTCCTAAAAAAAACTGTGGCTTCAGAGAAAAAAATAAAAAAATAATTTCTCTTAAACTAATCTTTTTAGATGCGGACTCTATATCTATCAGTAAGTTCCACTTAAACCTT